>CM076578.1:565027855-565386980 GCA_034641835.2 Pinus albicaulis
TTTCCAAACACCTCGCATTTTTTGAATCATTTACTTCAAATAATGGGGACCATGTCTATTAATTCTTGGCTAAACATCTTTTCTGATATTTATTAATTTGATTGTGAGATTGCTTGAAGCCTCTTTTTTTGAATTTATCCCATGTGATATTTTTTGTTCCATAGAAGCACCAACAAGAAAAGTGTGATTTTGGTCCAATGCTTGAGTGTCCATAGTTTGTGTCGTTCATTTTGAATGTCCATTTGTTGGTTTCAAGGTAGGAGCTTGGATGTTGAAATTTCCAGCAAGATGATATCCCCATATCCAAGTGTCCTCCCCTTCCTGAACTTCAATTTTCCTTTTATCTAGCTCTTGAGATAACAAATTTTCTTCATATGGGGAGTGAATATTGAGAAAGAGGAACCATTTTTCCATCGTCCCTATTGAGAATGTGGAGCTTGCATTTCCCAATATTGAGCTACTTGGGTATAACCTTAAGAGATGTGGTGAGCTTTAAGCTATGATCCTGTAGGTGGGGAAAGGGCATACTTGTTTTTCCAAATTTGACTCCACTAAGTATTTGGGTATTTGATCCTTCTCCACCATGTCATGGAATTTAGAGCTTGTCTTAGTGTGTTAGGATTCAAAGTTCTAATTTATCAAAGAAAAAGGAACCCTCCAAAATATCAACAAGATCCTTCAAAGACTCTTACAAAGGATATTAACCCAATGGACCAAGTGGTTATGATAATTCAATCCCCTCTCAGATGTGATAGCTCATTTTCCACAGAAAAACTTACTTTGGTTCATCTTTGGATGCCATTCTTGCAAAGTCAAATCGCCTTTAGCCATACGAGACATGTTGTGCTCCAACATTTCTCTTATCATTAATTGTTGTAAAACTCGAAATGGAATCTAGCTTTTCATTTTTTATTATTCAACCAAAAGTGAGCTTTTGTGATCTATTTGAAATTCTCTTAAATTAGAAAACATTTTAATGAAAGTGTTTAAATCATTTTCACAAAAAACTTTTGGTCATCTTCTAAATATTTTCATATACCACGTTTAGTAAAGGGAGGATATCCTTCAACTAACATGTGGCCAAATGCTTTTCTTTTTAGATTAATTTTGGTAAAATTAGTTTCTAAATCATATTCATAAATCCTAACTACCCATGTGCTTCTAGTTCTTGAGGACTCTTGTTGGGCAAAAATGTTTTTTATAGCTAAATGGGAACATACGAAATGACTTTTGAACATCCAATATATATTTTGGAATAAAATGTTTAGTGGCTTTTCAAGGTTTCACATGATGTTGGTGAGTCCAAATATCGTTCTAAAATTTTTAAACTTTTATCTTCCAAGCAATTTGTGAAGGTGTATAATCATTTGTGATACAATAATGTAGATGAATTGTCCAATAACCTCAACATGATATCAAATCATGTAAATATAGAAATAATACTTCTAAGCTGCATTTATGTTTTTTGGGGACAAAATTCCTTTCCACAGGTTTACACTAACAAATTGAAATTGAAATTCTGAAGTAGAAAACTCTAAGAATGGAAATACCAAACAGACCATGAAAATTCAAGAGAAGCGAGTTTAAATACCAAAAACAGACCTGTGTGTTTAAATATTAAGATGGATTCATAACTAAAAGTATGGAATGAAGCTATAGGAAAGTATGGAATGGAATTTATGATTCAAAATTGGGCAGCTTATAAATTTAGCGATACAGCGAAGATGGTCCAAGATATGCAGAAGAACCTCCAGCGACAGGAGGACCTAAATCCCTTTGCGAGAGAGGCTCCGCATAGTAGCTTTGAGTTGGCACATCACCTATAGGCTTTCAATATTCTTCCTCCAACCTTTGACGATATAAATATTCTAACTCAGATTGCTTTGGTAATAGACTACCATATGGATCTTGTGATTGTAGACTCGCATACGGATCTTGAGCTTGAAGAGGAGCCTGAGGAATATAATCCCTTGAACCTCCATATCGTAAAAGCTCCCTCTCAGCTATAGCAGGATCAACACCATATCCAGTTAATGGAGCCTGAGGAACGTCATAATCAGTACGTCTTGCAGCTTCCTCCTGATAGCGACGTAGAATATCATCTCTCAACAATTCCTATAGGCGCAACTCTTCTCGATGCAGTTCCTCTCTTAGGAGCTCCTCTTGACGGAGTTTCTCTCTAAGAATTTGCTCCCTCATCATATCGTCCCTGAATTGAAGCTCCCTACTATGCTGAAGGTCAACAGGAATGCGGTGATTTTCAGGGTGAGAATTAAACTGTCGGAAGAGCTCCGTAAGCTCTTTCACCTGTAAAACAAATAATTTTCTTAATTATAGAAACCCATAAAATAAATATGTCGAGCATGAGTTTCATTACAAATAATTAATAGATATATACCCGTTGAGGATTGAGTTCAAACTTAAACTTGTTCTTCCCATCATAGTTATCTTTGATTGCTTTCTTGAATATGTCTTCAGAAAGCAGCGAGCAATCACTTTGAATATAGAACCGTACCTGGGCAAACATACTTCATTTAGAAAAGCTAATCTCAACAGAAAGATGATGCTTCATTTAAAAAAGCTAATCTCAACAGAAAGCTGATGTAGTGTGGACATCATGTATAGAAAAGACATGAAACCAAAATTGCATAGGCCCAAAACAAGGTTGTATATATAGTCAAACATTGTATAAAAAGATTACCTGCCAGGGGAATGGCCTTTTAGAAATCCGGAAAGCATCTGGTTCCAGATTCATTTCTCCGGCAGACGCTGCCTTGTAGATACCATACATCATCTTAAAGTCAAAATCATACAAGAAGAGCTTCATTCTGGGCTTGACCTTTTCCACAGTTTGTATCGGAAAAACTCTTGCTTAGTTTCAGAATTACACATAAAAATCAAGCACGCAAACTTATCTTTGCCACTGCCATCTGATTCATTGTTTGCTTCTAGGCCACCTTTTTTATTTTCTTCTTATTTTGATCAACCTTTGACATAGCCATGGGTTCGTTCTCCTTTACAACTGTCTCTTTTTTAACAGTCTTATCAACAAAATTAGTTGGTTCTACTTCCTTTTCAGCTCCTTGAGCTATTTCCTGACCATGGCATGATGTCTTCTTGTTCTTTCCTTTGCCCATCTTGTTTACCAGCTTTAAGAAAATTTACGAGTAACTGGGTGGTCGATAATTTCCCCGGAATGCAATATCGAGAACAAAAATTTAAAAATACTAACTTGTGTCAAATATGCAAGGCTGAGAAGATTACCATAGAGCTAAATGGTTACACCTTAAATCATGGTTAAATGGGACTCTTTTTATATGATTCGATCAGGGTTAATCTAGAATAACTATTCGACCCTTAAAATTCATTCTAATTTAAATTTCAAAAGGTGTCAAACATTAAGCCTATCTCCAAATTCGACATGCTCAAGGATTACTAAATTTTGGTCAAATAATGCGTGGACCCAACCAAAAGGCTAATTCACACATAAATTAAGAATTTCAAAAGGTGTCAAACATTAAGCCTATCTCCAAATTCGACATGCTCAAGGATTACTAAATTTTGGTCAAATAATGCGTGGACCCAACCAAAAGGCTAATTCACACATAAATTAAGTTAAGTTGGTCCAACAAAATTTTGGATCATAATTTATTATTATTTTTTTGTTATTTCTTCCATTGCCGCATCATATTTATTTAGGACTTCTATCCACAAACGCATTAGATCATTCAACTAATGGTGCCACATCATCAACCTTGGAATTGCCACATCATTCAACCAATTCTATGATGTCACCTCATCAAAATTTGGAAATCTTGATGTCAATTAGGGTGTACTAGCTTTCACTCGGCATATCTCACAAACAATGAGAGCCCACAAGGTACGCCACATACCACCATAATCATCATGATGAGAAGAATCTTATGGCAAAGGTCTTTGAGAAAAAAAATTACATATCCGCATTATCGAAATCTCCATCAAAGTGCAGGGTATGATCATTACCTAAGAAATCAAACCCCTGGGTTAGGGTTTCTGTGACTGCATCATCTCATCCTACGGCTTCACATATGATGCCCGTTAGGCCACAAACATTGTCATTGTTACGTTGCAATAGATGCCACCAATAAGCCACAATAGATGCCACCATTAGGCCATTTAGGTTTCCATTGTTAAGCTGCAATAGATGCCACCATTAGGCCATTTAGGTTTCCATTGTTAAGCCACAATAGATGCCACCATTAGGCAGCAAAGATTGTAATTGTTAGGCCGCATTAGATGCCACTGTTAGGCCACAGAAACTTGTCAAAATAATTGTCTCCGAAGTTATTGGAGAAGACACCTTGAGCAAGGGAATACGAGTTACCCAATTCATAGTATTCAGCAGGGTCTAGTTCCAGCCAAGAGAGAGATAGTAGTAGGGGTTTGTTGCCATGAGAATTTCTAGAGAAATCCTTAGGAGGTTTTGCAGTTTTCCGGAGGAGGAAAGGGAGGCCGAATTTATCTGCATAGGAGTCCGTACAAAGCAATGTGAATTTCCTAGTTTGCTAGTGCACATTTCTGAAAGGAGGTTCAATTTAGTTGCTAGAGGTTGAATCTAGTCTCGAGAGGGAGAGAAGATTCTTTCTAGAGGTAGAGAAAGGCAGGACAACTCACCTGGAAGCAGTTTCCAGGTCGTACAAATTTTCCTTCATCCAGAAGTACACATTTCAGGAAGCTATAGTGCATGTGCCAAGAGGAATTGTGAGCAGACTAGACGAAGCCAAGTCGATTTGCAGGGGAGATCTTTGATCTCTAGTTTTTTCCAATTGAGATAAATTGTGAGAGGATTTTCAGTTGGGCATCCAATTGTAATTATCTATTTTGATACATAAGAATAAAACCCTCATAATTACATTTAATATGAATTTGCTTCATGATTCAAAGGTTTGAATGGAAAACTTCGAGGACTTCAAAGATTTTGTCCACCTTTGAAGGCTGAGTGATCATTTTGGGAGGATATTAACCCAACTCGAAGGAGTTTCCAGAGCTTAGTGCTTCTTTGGATGCCACTTGTCATCATTAGAAATATAACTAAAGGACCCTTGCATGATGAAGGCATTTCAAAGCTGAATGTTGCACCAAAATCATTATAGGCATCTTCAGTTATCGATATTGGTCACCTTTGGAGGGATTTTTCCTCTTCATTTTCTGGAAGTTTAGGAGACCACAAGCAACTGGCCGTCAGGAAGACCGTCGAAGGAGGATGGTGCTGTCACATGGACAGTCGACTGCCTGAAACCACCGGACCTAACCTGCAAGGTGGCAGTCAGAGTGTTGACCACAGAAACCTGTCACATGGATTAGCGACACCGTCAGAGCTTTCTGTCATTAGGTAGACCATCGAGGTCTATTTTTCTTATATGTTTTATTTTGGGTTTTTATGGTTATGTGTGTTATGATTAATTCAAACAGCATTTAACCTTTTGCTAGGTGGTCTAATACCATTGCACCGAGAACCTTCATTTCATTAAATGTCAAACCACTTGCCAAGTATAGGCCTGAGAGTGAACCTCGCTTGTAATTGTAAAACTTAACCATTGCTCCATGGAGAAAATGAGAGTTTTTGAAGGCTTGTATTCAAAATTATGTAAGAGAGATGCTACTAATATCCGACATGTCTTCGTATTCATGATACATAGTTCAAAATTTGAGGATAGACATGAATATGCCATTATGATATTGTTTATTCTTTGTTTATGACAAGGGAATAATGGTTGGATCAGGCACTCTTGTAATCTATAGAGTATACCTTTTACGACAATTCTCATTGAAATATTTCTCAACTATTGTGGCCTAATATTGTACCAGTTTGAAACACTGATCAGTTCTTATTGGTATACCTACAACAACAAAAACATTCTTCGTCTTTTTGAAAGTAATAGAGGTGTTGATGAAAACGAAGAGGAAGTATTGAAAGAAAAAACCTTCTTAACTCCCTTGAAGATGATGCTACTACCACCATAGGAGAATTTGACTAAAAATATTAAAGAAGTTAATACTATTTACCACCCAAAAGCTAGCATGAATACTTCAAATCTAGAACAAGATATCAAAGCAATCCTTCGCTATACCTCAATAGAGATACATTGAGTGAATTAATGGTTAATGGTTGGTCATATGTATTATGCTCTGATAGAACAACAAAATTTAATGACTAAGACCCACACTATCATGAACACCAAGAACAAATTTTCAACGATGTCTGAGAAAGAAATGCTCCATATATAAAGAAATATGAAGAATTTGAAGGCTTTATAGCTATCCACGGGTGCTAAAAACATGTTGATATGTGAGAAGATCCTTATTGCTAATAACTCTACAATAGATTAAATCACTATGAACAACTAGGTAGGTAATGGACTTGCTGAGAATTGGCATGAAAAGTATAATAAAAACCTAAAAGGGAATAATAAAAATGAAGGTCGACTACCAAGATGATAAATAGAAATGCAATGGATAAAGAGATGCTAAAGGCAGTGAATGGATTTCCACTACATGTCCCAAAAGAGTTTACCATTTATGATATAACGTCCACATTGATTTTAATTTCGAAATTACGGCGAGATTGATTGGCAAGATGACAAGTAGTAATGCATACATATTTGTAGTATTGGTTCTAAAGATATGCTAAAGGCAGTGGATGAATTTCACTTACATGACTCAAAAAAGCTATTCTTGCTGGCATAAGGTCCATGTTTCTTACCCAATTTAAAAGGGTGGATGCTCACATATTCAAGTATAAAACTGACAACCCGCCATAATCATGAACAAATTTTATATATTTAAAGGATGCTCCAAATTGTAGAGTGGAAGTGACAACAATCTTGCTTATATGGAATTTGGACAAGCAGATCCAAGCTAAGAATAGGGGACATGCTAGAATCTAGTGATTTGTTTATGAAAAAACCTAGAAAATTCTCCCTAACAAGACAAGAATATCGAGAAATGGAAATGTTAATGCCAGGATATAGGAATACTAGCAGAATTGTGCTTCTTGATATCTGGATGACACATAAGTAAGTTCTATTGTAATATATTGACGGTTTAAGGGAGGATATCAAGAAAGAGAACTTTGTTCTTAAAGTTTTTCTCCACGTGAAAAAAACATAAGTTCGAAGTAGAAGATGATAATTCTAAAGTTTCTAAATATTGCAAGCCTATAAGTTTTACGTTGTCTAAGCCATCAAGAGAAGCTACAGAAAATTCATTGACCAACGATTCAAACAAAAGCTGAAATTTGTTGACTACTAAAATATGTTCAGCCTGAAGTGGGAGCTAAACCAAAGAATAAGGTGTAGGATGATAGATATATTTATTACAACAACTTTTGGACATGAATTTTATGGCAACTAAAAAGCGTCACATGCCTAAAAACGCTTTCTACAAACTGGAAGAAAAGACGCTAAAGCGTACAAACATAAAAGCTTTTATTTTTCCTTGCGGAAAATGTTCAAGCATAGGGGATAGGGGTATTGTTCATTTTTAACGATGAAGTGGCTTTATTGGATTACATCTTGAGAATATTCTGGGATTCTTAAGCAATTCTGAGAGAGCATCCCCATCCCTAACTTCAAGTTAGATGTTACCCACAATTTTTCCCAAGACAAAATGGGGCAATCAAAAGCCCTATGGGAAGTCCAGTGTAAATGTATTAGTTAACCTTATAAAACTAGTGTACCAAGCTAGCTGATGATGATAGTGTTGTTGTAAATTACAGAAGCAACGAAGAGCACTTCGTTGCAGAAGAAATATAGTCCATAGTGTTGATGATGATGATGCAAGTTGCAGAAGCTTACAATGGTATCACAATAAGGAACACCATCTTTACTGTTCTTACCTATTTCAATGACGCCAAAATGAAGGCCACCAATGATGCTAGCATGATTGCTCATTTAATGTTGAGGGAAATTATTATTGAGTACACTATTATTGTTGTTGCCTATGATTTTGACAAGAAGGCTGAAAGTATGGTTGAGAAAAAAAATAACATATTGAAATTTGACTATTCACGAGCATTTCTGAGGTGAAAATCCTCAAGAAATAAACAACTAGTACTCCTATAATAATCTTATAGGTTAAATTTATCAATCAACCTTTCTCAAAAACTAGCCCATCTTAAGGTTCATCGACTAGTAGCAGAGCATATAATCAAGAGAAAAGCATATGTGTACAAAATGATGGTTTTATGTTTGGGGCCTTATTCTGTCTTTAGTGTGAAACTTCTAATTTTATTTGCTATAAAAGATTGTTAATGTTCAATCTATACCATAGAGAGAGGGACATTTGCGTAGAAATAAAATAGATACAAGCGAGGTCCTGAATATTTCCTCAATTGATGACTAGTCTTATGGATGTATCCTTGGAAGGTTTGCAGGTTGTGTCATCGGTCCAAGGGTTTAAAAAAAAACATATTGTATTACATAATGAATTTGTATTTGAAAACCTTCATAGGAAAGGAATTGCACCTTGGAGGATGCTTTCAGGTTCACGTTGAATGTCCCTTGAAGGCCACCAAGGTGCTTTTGAGGTCATCCTTGGATGAGGGGTCATACCCCTTAAGCCGTTGTGTGCCATTTTGAAGGTTACATGGAAGATTTGAAGAATGATTGAATGATTCTTCCATATTGAAGGACCTCTCGAGATAAGATACTACAAAAAAAAAAAAATGTTTTCCCCTATTTAATTTGAGATGCCTCACCTTTGTAGGCTTGTGCTCCTTAGAATTTTTATAAGTGACATGAATGGCACTTAACATTTGTAATTTAAATTGACTGATGCTGAAAAGGCTCTTTTCCCCACTCCTTAGGGTAGATTAGGGGTATTTAGCCTTAAAAATGAATATTTTAATGTAAGGGAAGTTGAGCATATCCTCTATTATTATTATTATTATTATTATTACTGTTATTATCCAATTTTAATTTCACAGCCAAGACACACTAAATTGGTGTATGAGACCCCCTTGTTTGTGGGACAATAGACTCACCTCCGCAGAGGAATTTGTCTGCTAAGTGTACGAAGGCATACATACTCTACCCTACTCTATAAATAGAGATGCACTTCCTCACACTTTCGCATGGTATGAATCTAGGGGGAAAATCTCTTAGCAAGTTTAAAATCTCTACAATTTTTTCTCTTCTATAATTTGGCTATGGATGGATGAGTTGAGAAACATCTTGGGGGTTTTGTTGATATGTATTTTGATATCTTTTCATGGATGGTTATGGATAAGCTTGGATTAATGTATGAAATAAAGAAGTTTAAATTATTTTATCTTGGTCTTGCATTTTATTAGGTGGTTGAATCATCTATCAAACATCCTAGCTTCAAATTTGCTTCATGATCGTTGTTAAACTAACTCTTATTCCAAGTTTGTGAGGAATTAGCATGCTAATATCTTCGCTTGATCACTTTTTGGATGTTGATAACCTTGATTCAAACCCTAGGACAAGTAAGCTAACTTACAATCATACTTTTGAATCTTATATCTACTCCAATATTTTCAACTTTGTTTTTCCTTGACCCCATATGCATAAAAAATATACTAGGAAGCTAAGGCATTGATTTTATATCCTCCATCACCTTTTTGCAGCCCTTTAAATCATTTTACTATGGTTTCTTCTACAATATCATTCGTTAATCCCTTAATTGTGTGTGTCTGGGGAGTCTCCCTTTCATATCAAACCTTGAAACCACCAAAACCCTGGCAATCTTACCCTATGGAGTAACCCCTTGAACCAGATGAGAGTTATCTAGAAGAGACGAGGGTTGGTGAGGTGATAGTAGCCCCATTAAAGTGTACCCCTTTCACTTGAACTCTTGAACTCTATCTCAAGAGTTGAAATATTTTTCTCTAACATTTCCCACAAGTTTTTCAGTTTCGTGTGTGCAATGAAAGTAATTAAACAATAAAAAGAAACAAGAGTGAGATGAATCCTCCCATAGGTTCTTACAAAAGGGACTATGGGAGGTGCAATATGGGGTATCAATTACAAACCACCCTGAATATTCCAATGAAATGGTTTGTCACAAAAAGCTATTTCCTGATGAAACCTTTTACCATTTAATTTATTCCCTTAGAATCCAAATTTATTATCACTAGCTTACAACTAATGTTTTTGAAAATAACAAAAATGAAAAAATGAAATAATAAGCAAATGAACACACCATCCACAGAATTGAACATAAGAGGTATATTGGGAAACCAAATATAGAAGAAAACCCATTTATAAGGTGATGGTTATACTTCGCTTTATTTTCTTTAATTATGAAAATGCAAATGTAAAGAAAGGAGCACTCATTATGCAATTTTTGTTAGTTTTTGATGGATATGGTAGCATCGGAAAAGTGTCATATCATCTAAGGTGTCAGAGACGCTAAGGAACATGAGATCTCCAAAACCCATAAAAGGTTTCGAAAGACAAAACTTAGAAACCTCTCAATTAAATTAATTGATCAATAATTAAAAAGTTCTTAAGTATAATTTGGAAAATTAATTAACTAATGGGTATTAATTGAGGAAATCAATTTTTCTCTAGAGACTTCTGAAAAAGCGAAATAGGTTTGTTGCATTGAGAATTTGTAGAGAAATCCTTAGGAGGTTTTGCAGTTTTCTAGAGGAGGAAAGGGAGGCTAAATTTATTTGCAGAGGAGGTCGTACAAAGCAAAGTGAGTTTCCTAATTTTCTAGTGCATGTTATAGAAAGGAGGTTAGATTCAATTGCTAGAGGTTGGATGTAGTCTCGAGAGGCAGAGAAGATTATTTATAGAGGTTGAGAGAGGCCAGACAACTCACTTGGAGGCATTTTCTAGGTTGTACGAATTTTCCTTCATCCAGTAGTGTGCATTTCAGGAAGCTAGTGCATTTGCCAAGAGGAAGTGTGGGCAGGCTAGAGGAGGTCGAGTTGATTTGTAGGGGAGATATATGGTATTTTCCAATTGAGGTAAATTTACAGAGTATTGTCATTTGGGCATCCAAATGTAATTCTCTATTTTTCTACATAATTAAAAAACCCCACGTCTAATGCATTGGTTTTTCCAAGGACTTTTGTCCAAAAAAACAGTGTCATTTTTATTGTGTGTGCATCTATTTCTTAGTGCCAATTTTATATTTCTGCAATGCATTTTGATTGTGAATAATTTCAGTGTGCATTATTCACTACTTTCCATAATAATAATTATAGAAGATAGATAAACTATACATAAATTTCTTTCGGATTAATCACATCATAATGATTAATATGAAAGAAATTTATCTATATTATGATGTGATTAATCCGTAATACATTTATCTATATTATGGATCACAAAATTCTTAGATCTAAGATAGAGAAACTGTTAAATTTAGGAGAATAATATCTAGTTGTTGCAGTTCAAGGAATTTTCATGTGGAACCAAAGGATAAGATCATATAAGAGAGGCTCTAGGCAAAGGAAGCGAGTTTTGTGTAGTTTCAGAGGGACATATGAAGCACTGGGTTCCATATCTACATAGGCCAAGTCAGGGGTTTGAATTGCAGAGTGGAAAAAAATCGATTTCCATTTCAAGTAAAGGAAAAGTTTAACATTGCCTCATATCTAAAGTAGTAGACAGAAGGATTGCTAGAGAGGGTTTTTGGTGAGCAGATTAGTTGATTCACAAATTAGATCTAGAAAAGTTATTTTTCAGTTGCATATTGGTGCAGGGAAGGAAGAGAAAGAGAACACTGAGAGGGAATTTCTATAGGGGGTTTCTGGTGAGCAGATAAATTGAATTGTTGTTGTGAAACCAACTCCAAAAATAGAAGAAAAGAGATATCAAATCCTTATAAATAAGCCAATTCGAGGGGGAAACCTCTAATACATTACATTAATGAACAATTCTTGGATGATACAAATTACAAAACCTCCTTTCTATATATAGGATTCCATGAGGCGACATTGTAATCCTAATGGGGCCATAATGTAATCCTAGCCGACCTAACAATAATAATTTAAGGGCACAATAATAACAATATGGGGGTTACAAGGTACAATAATAACAATAAGGGGGTTACACTAACAACAATAAGGGACTATACTAGTAATATAGGGACCTAACATGCCCCTCTCCTTCAAAAAAGTGTTGTCCTCAATGCTTGAGTAGCTCTAGGTGCTTCTATACAAAATTCTCATCCTCCCATGTAGAATCTTCAGTAGGTAAGTTCTTCCACTTGATGAGATACTCTGAAATTGGTCGATTTCGTAGCTGTAGAGTTCTTGTTTCCATGACTGCTTTAGGTTCCAATATGATTTTTCCTTCCTCATCAAGTTCTGGAAATATTGTTTGAACAGGAATATTTTCACCTATAACCTTCTTTAAGCATGAAACATGGAAAATTGGATACACTCATGAAGATGCAAGAAGCTCCAATTTGTATGCCATAGTACCAATCTTTTGCAACACCTTGTAAGGACCATAGTACTTTGGCGATAATTTATTATCCTTCTTAGCTTGCTTGAGGGACATTTTTTTGTATGGTTGTAGCTATAAAGATACCCAATCTCCTACATCAAAACTTCTCTCACTGCGATGTTGATCTGCTTGTTGTTTCATTTGATTTTGTGCCAAATTCAGGTTATCCTTTAAGAGTTGCAAAAATTCTTTTTGATGTTCAATGTGATCTTCCATTGCTTAAACCTTCGAATTTTCTCTTAAATATGAAGTGATGGATGGTGGATGATATCCATAAAGTGCCATAAATAGGGTCATTTTTGCTACAGTATGAAAGGAAGTGTTATACCACCATTCAGCGAGAGGTAACCACTTGAACCATTGTGTTTGTTTATTAGATACAAAACAACGAAGATATCCTTCCAAAAATTTATTTACTATCTTAGATTGACCATCAGATTAATGATGATAAGATGAGCTATGAGGTAATTGAGTACCCAAACAAGAAAATAACTCTGTCCAAAATTTTCTAGTAAAAATGGGATCTTTGTCGGTCACAATAACCCTTGGGTTTCCATGTAGCTTTTGAATTGTGTCCATAAATGTAGTAGCAACTGTACTTTCTTTAAATGGATGAGATAATGCACAAAAGTATGCATACTTGGTAAGTCTATCACCTACCACCATGATGACACTCTTTCCTTCGGACATAGGTAAACCTGTGATAAAATCCATTGAAATTTCCTCCCGACGTTGACTTGGAATGGATAAAGGTTGTAGAAGACCCGAGGTCTTAATTGTATCAACTTTATTCTGCTGGCAAACCAAAAATTCCGCCACAAAATTTTGAATATCAGATTTAAGGCCATCCAAAAAAAAATCTTTCTTCACCCTGTGGTATGTTTTTAAAAATCTTGAGTGTCCTCCTAAAGGAGAAGTGTGCAATTCCAAAAGAATCTTTTTTTTTAGTTGGGAATTCTTACAAAGATATAAGCGATCTTTGTACCATAAGGAATCATTTTTCCAACTAAATGTATCAGATGTACTAGGATCTTGCTGCAAATTTTGAATGAGTGTCCACAATTCTTCATCCTTCTTCCATTCATCCCTTGCTTCAGTTATCCAATCTGGTTGGATAATAGATATGGAACAAAAAAAATGCTTCCACCTCTTCATTATTTCTTTAGAGTGCATCTGCACCAACATTTAGCTTCCCTTTTTTGTAGATTATTTCAAAGTCATAACCCAACATCTTTGTGACCCATTTTTGCTGCTCTTCTGAACATATTCTTTGTTCCAAAAAGTGTTTAAGACTTATCATGATCATTTTTTACCTTGAAGTTTCTTCCCATTAGGTAATTTCGCCATTTCTTTAGTGCATGCAGTATTGCTAACATTTCCTTCTCATAAATAGATTTCTGTAAATACTTTCCTTTGATTGGACAACTTTCAAAAGAAATGGGTCTTCCTTCTTGCATTAAAATAGCACCAATTCCATTTCCTAAGGCATCGCATTCCATAATAAAAGTTTTTGTGAAATCTTGTGTAGCTAAGACCGGTGCTAGGCACATTGTTTCTTTAAGATGTTCAAAGGCCTTAGTTGCTTCAGGAGTCCATGAAAATGCATCTTTGTTCAATAATGTTGTTAGCAATGCTGCTATTCTCCCATAATTCTTAATAAACTTGCGATAATACCCTGTTAACTTGAGAAATCCTCGCAACTGATTTATGGTTGTGGGGACTTTCCATTCCTTAATGGCTCTAATTTTGTTAGGGTCTACCTTAACACCCTCATGAGATACAATATGACCCAGATATTCCACCTCTTGCACTCGAAAGAAACATTTTGATGTTTTTGCATATAATTGTTTCTCCTACAATAGTTTGAGCACCCTATCAACATGTTGAACATGATCCTTTCAAGACCTGCTGTAGATTAGTATATCATCAAAAAATACTAGCATAAATTTTCTAAGGGTTTGAAAATTGAATTCATCAACCCTTGAAATGTAGAAGGCACATTGGTAAGGCCCAAAGGCATGACCAAAAATTCATAATGACCCTCATGAGTTGGAAATGTTGTTTTCAGAATATCTTCAATCTTCATTCTAATTTGATGATATCCTAAATGAAGATCCAACTTTTTAAACAAATTGCTCCATGTAATTCATCTAGTAATTCATCTATCACAGGAATGGGAAATTTATCTTTAATGGTGATCTTATTGAGATCCCTATAATCCGAACACATGCACCATGATCCATCCTTCTTGTGTACCAATACTACAGGAGCAGAGAAAGAACTTTGACTAGGTTGAATTATACTAGGCTCTAATATTTATGTAATCATACATTCGATTTCACTCTTTTGGACATAAGGATATCTATAAGGCTTGATGTTTGGAGTAGCACTTCCTGGAATAAAATGAATAGCAAGATCATGATCATGAATAGGTGGGAGTCCTTTGGGAGTTTCAAACACCTTGGAATGATTGTACAAGACTTTTTGGAGATTTGAAAAAATAGATGATTTTGATGTTGGAACTTCTAGTGAGCATAATTTTGCAATTACGCCTTGTTGTTCTTTCTTTAGAAGCTTTTTCATGAAATTAGAGCTTATTATATTTCCCAGATTCTCTGCAATACCCTGTAATTCGACTTCCTTTCCTTCTAATTTTTTTTTAAAGAAAAGCTCTTGAAAATTAAAAGATATCATCCCCAAATATTGTAACCATTGTACTCCTAGTACAACATCAGCACCTCCCATAGGTATGGAAAGCATCAGACTATTCAATAAATATTCCCCCATGGTTAGCTTAATATTATGGCATTTTCCAGAGAAATTTATTGTTCCTCCATTTGCAACCATCACTTGACATTCTAGTGCTGGGTATAGGAAACAATTCAATTCCTTGGCTACCTTACAATGAATAAAATTATAGGTACTACCTCAATGAATCAACACTATTACCTTTTTAATATTGATATGTCCTTCTATCTTGAGAGTTTTAGGAGTGGTAATTCCAGCAAATGCATTACACGATATGGTTGGACTCATTTCTTCCTCTTCTAGGGTTGGTTGGTGGTGTATATCCTCTTATTTTGAAGATTCTTGTTCATTTTCTTCTTCCTCTTCACAATCTATGTAAAATAATTTCTTCTCAGCACACTTATGACCTTTAGTGTATTTGCTATCACAACTGTAGCAAATCCCTTTTGTTCTTTTTTCTTCCAATTGTTGTGGTGTCAACCTTGTAGGTTGTGCAAATATAGGATTAGCAACACTTACCTCTTTATAGAAGTGAGTGGTAGGCTTCCTTATCGCCATAATTTTACATTCAATTTTTCTAGCCAAACTAAATTCCTTCTCCAATAAATCAGGTTCCAAAATGAAAACTTCATGTTGGATGTTATCCTTTAAAGTACCTATGAAGATATCAATCCTGTGTTCCTCTGAAATATCAGTTACCCTTATATTCAATTTTTGGAAGTCCTCAATGTGCTCCCCCACTAAACCCTTTTGTTTGAGATTTATCAATTGGCTAAAGAAGGTGTTGGTCTTCGTATCCTCATAATGTGCTATCATTCCCTCTGTAAAAATTGACCAAGTGACACTTTTTTTACAGGAGCAAAGCCATTGATACCATACAAATGTATTTTGTTATAAATGTAAAGTTCCAATGCATACCTTTTGTGTGTTTTGCACATTATTGAGATCAAAATATTGCTCCATATGTAGTATCCATGTTACAGGATCTTTTCCATCAAACTTCCTCATATCCATTTTTGGAATATGGTGGTCCTTCCCTCCAACAGTAAAGTTTATGAAATCATGATTAACATTTATTTTGTTCTCATCATGAGTTTCCTCTACTAGCTTTTCACCATTAGGAAACATTTATTGTATCAACTTTTTCAAACCTTCGATGACTAATTTTAGATCCTTCTTCATGTTTTCCATGTTTCCTTTCATTTTTTCATCAATCTTAGCTTCCATTTCATCCATCTTAGCTTCCATGCCCACTTCCATGCCATCCATATTAGCTTCCAAACCATTCATCTTAGCTTCCACACATTTCTTCAAACCATCCATATTAGTTTCCATGCCTTTCTTCAAAACTTCCATTTCATTTGTTCTTTTTATTTGCAAGAGCAAAATTTGTTTCACTTGATCTTGTAATTTCTATATGTCATGTTGCCATTCTTTGTCTTCATGAGTCATAGTAGAGCCTTCTAAAGGCTTAATGGGTGTTGAATTCTTTTAAGGGGCCATTTTAGAATCCAATACTGATATCTATTCTACAATATGCCCTTGGAATCAATTCAAATTGATTCTTAAAACAAGACTTACGCAATTCGAAAAAAAAAACACACACCTTTTACTTGATTTTGAGGAGCTCAATATTGAAATTTAATTATCTCTATAATTGTGGATCCTCAATATCTAAAATTCAGCCCTGTAGTATCCCTCTGAAGCTTCTTTCAAATTCCACAGGTCTAATCTGATTTAGATTCTTCAAGGTAAATTTATGTCCAATCTCCCACAATGATCCAATTTTGGACTTGTTCAGTAGAGAGAACTTCTACGACTTGCCACGTGTCACTGTTTCGACCTTTGGCTCTAAAATTGATAGAACGAAAACTACAGTCCGTGTGATTGTGGCCACTTTTTACAGAATTCCAATCCAATGCTCAGAGAGAGAGAGCTATGAATATTTTCCCATGATCACCTCTTTGAGATGAAATTCAAAATCCTCAAAAAGCCCTAACTTCCACATATCATATCTCTGACAAAGCCCTAACTTCCACAGATCATATCTATGAAAATTTGCGATGATGTTCCTCAGGATTTCAGCTTCGCACTCTAACAATTTCAGCTTTTTAACCTTTGTAGGAAAAAATTTATTACGAAAATACCATGATGACCTGTTTAGGTTAAATTCAGGAGCCTGCAAAATGACCTAACTTGCACAGATCATATCTCCGAAAATATTCCCAAACAAGCTCTAAAATTTTGCGACGATGTTCCTTAGGATTGTGGCTTCGCACTCTAAAAATTTAAGATTGTGAACCTTCGTAGAAAAAAAATTATAGTGATAATTCCACGCTGACCTGTTTGGAGAAGCGAAACCCTAGAATCTCAAAGCTCTGATACCAAATGTTGTGAAACTAGCTCCAAAAATAGAAGAAAAGAGATATCAATGCCTTATAAATAATCCACTTCGAGGGGGAAACCTCCAATACATTACATTAATGAACAATTCTTGGATGATACAAATTACAAAACCGCCTTTCTA
This sequence comes from Pinus albicaulis, assembly GCA_034641835.2. Taxonomy (NCBI): domain Eukaryota; kingdom Viridiplantae; phylum Streptophyta; class Pinopsida; order Pinales; family Pinaceae; genus Pinus; species Pinus albicaulis. The sequence continues at coordinate 565,045,598 of CM076578.1, forward strand.
TATATAGGATTCCATGGGGCCACATTGTAATGCTAATGGGGCCACAATGTAATCCTAGCCGACCTAACAATAATAATTTAAGGGCACAATAATAACAATATGGGGGTTACAGGGGTACAATAATAACAATAAGGGGGTTAAACTAACAACAATAAGGGACTATACTAGTAATATAGGGACCTAACAATTAAAAAGTAGATCTAGCACAGTGATTTTGCAGCAAGGGTTTTGCAGTTGCAGCTTAATGGAGGGGAGGAAAATCAATTTCCAATTCAGGGAAAGAAAAAATTTGATTTTGTATCATATATATAGCAGTAAGCAGAAGGATTTCCTGCGAGGATTTCCAGCGAGGGTTTCTAGTGAGAAAATAAGTCGAATCCCAAAGTAGATCTAGCGCAGTGATTTCAGAGCAAGGGTTTTTAGTTGCAGATTAGTGCAGGGAAGGAAGAGAAAGAGGACACTAAGAATAAATTTCTAGAAATTATCATAAGGTTACTAGATTTCTAGTTGTGTGAATGGAGGGTGTGATTTCTAGCAGCAATATTTCATAGCAGGCTTGCTAGTCCAACCAATGGGAATTTGAAGGTCAGAAGTGTTTGTCCCAAATATGGAGAAGAACATTCGAAGGTACAACGAGTTACCTAGAGGAGGAATAACATGCAATGCAAATTCTAGGAAGGAAACTAGAGGCAAGTGTAGAAGAAAATATGCACATTGTAGGAGGAGTGCTAGTAGCAAAAATAAAGGTCAAGTAATTTGTCTAAATAAGGATATTTCCAACATATAGTTCTCCAGTTTATTTGAATTTTGCAGATATGGACACAACAAGACTCAGAGATCAAAACAGACTTGATGAGGCCTCTAATTTTTACATCTCGAAGGACAACATGAAGTTCCTATTTAATGAGCATGGCTTGAAGGAATTCGTTAAAAATGTCATGTTTGAGCCATCAAATCCACAGTATTTGGAAAGCTTCAAGAAAGAGATGGCCAAAATTAAGAGTATGGTCCAAGACGGAGTGCAAGATCATATTGTCTCGCATTTTATAGTTAATAATAAAAGGACATGTGGTATGTCATCATAAAGTTGTACGTGGATCCATCTAAGAATCAGAAAATGATTCTTAAGGATAAAATGAGGTCATTCAAAATGGATAAGAGAAAGGATGTTACATGAACATCCTACCTCAATTCAAAGAATCCGAGACAAGTTTGCAAGTGTAGGAGAGGAACCATCAAATACTGTGCTAGTGTGCATGACACTCAACAGGTTCTCCAAGGAGTAGCATACATTCATCCAAGTGATTTATGGATGAGACACACTTCCATGTTGGGATCACATATGGAATGACTTCACTCAAGAAGAGCCAAGGCTCAACCTTGTAGATGGTACTATAAGCAGCAGTAGCAAGGGACCAAAGGTGGAGAAGGAAGAAGAGAACATAACCCTTGTAAGTAAAGGAAAGGAGAAGGAGGGTCCCAGTCATGGACAAGAATCAAAGGGAGAGATGAAGAAAAGGAAATAAAATAATTCGAATGTGGTGAATCTGGTCACTACATCACCTAGTTTCCAAACAGGAAGAAGGACAAGAAGGGGTAGCAAACAAAAACTTCAGTAGAGATCGATGAGTTGACCTCTATATTGGAGGAGTTCGCATTGATAGCATCAACACCTTCAGATGGACAAGGGGCATGATAATTGGCCAAATTAGACAGGGTCTATGGGAAGAGCAATAGGAAGGCTAGATGGGCTTCATTTGTAGATCAAATCCAATTATTGTGCATTCCTCACATGAATTAGTACCTTTGATACAGGAGCCTACAATATCGAGTAGTAAGAGGATTGAAAATAAGAAAGGCACAGTCATATCTTGAGGGACAATGTAGAGCTAGTTGTAGTCAGATACTTGAGAGGTAGTTGCAGAGCTAGTTGGGCATTGTCATATGTTTGGTAGGGAGTGAGAATATAGTTGAAGGAAAAGACTCAAGGGGTTGGTACAAAGCCATTTGCAGTGACATAGTAGATAAACATGAGTTTGAGACTCAGAGGAAGTCTAGCTTTAGAGGGAGCAGCCCTATGAAAGCTTGATCTTCAAGTTCTGATGTGGTCAGTACACATAATCGCAGTGGTATCAACAATGTAGAGTCAATGCAGATGCAACATCTCAAGGATATGATTAGTGCAAAATTAGAAATTGGTTCATATAAATTTATTGGCAGCCGAATCAACGTAAGCACAATAGCATGGTGGATGATGTTTTCCCGATTGACCTCTCCACAGTGATTTCGAGTTTCAATGTGTCTGAGCAGCTGAGATGTGAAGAAAGGAGGTATAAAATATGTTAGACATCAACAACGTAACATAGTCCAACTACAAGTTGCTCATTAGGAGAGATGAGTAGAATGGAGAGTGGTGAACACCTTCCTCACAAAGAGGAGGTGTTAGTTTTTGATGGATATGGTAGCGTAAGACACGTGTTCTAGTCTCTAAGGTGTCAGAGAGGCTAAAGAACATGATATCACCAAAACCCAAAAACTATTTCAAGAGAAAACACTTAGAAACCTCCAAATTAAATTAATTGATGAATAATTTTTAAATTTGTGTTCATACTCCAATGAGAGATTATAACAGTAGGTTAAAGGGATTGGAGAAGACACTTCGATTTAACAAGGTAGTACGAATTACCAAGTTCACAATATTTAGTTTTGGTTCAAGCCAAGGGAGAGATAGTAGCAAGGGTTTACAACAATGAGAATTTCTGGAGGTTTTCTAGTTTTCCAGAGGAAAGGATGGCCAAATTTATCTGCAGGGGATGTTGTGTAGAGCAATGTGAGTTTCCGAAAGGAGTTTTGATTCAGTTGTCAGATGTTGGATCTAGTCTCATGAGGCAAAGAATATTCTTTCTAGAGGAAGAGAGAGGCAAGAGGCTCACTTGGAGATAGCTTTCAGCCTGTACAAACTTTCCTTGAGTGAGTAATGTGCATTTCAAGTAGCAAGTGCATCTTCCAGGAGGAAGTGTGAGTAGCCTAGAGGAGGCCAAGTTGATTTGCAGGGAAGATCTTGGATCTCAAGTATTTGTCTAGTTGAGATAAATTTTTGGAGGATAGCTGATTGGGCATCCAGTTGTAATTCTATATGTTGCTACATAATAATAAAACCCTCATATGTTGCATTTGTTTTCCCTTCGAGATTTTTCAAGGACCTTTATCCAAAAAAACGACGTCAGTTTTATTGTGTGTGTGCGTCTATTTCTCAGTTCTAGTTTTATATTTCTGCAACATATTTTTATAGTGAATAATGGTAGCATGAATTAGTCATTATTTGTCATAATAATAATTACATAAGTCAAATAAATTGTTAAAGTTAGGAGAATAATATCCAGTTGTTCTAGTTCAAGAATTTTTCACAATTTCCTTTGACAAAGTTTCTTGAATGGTTGCTACAAAATATTCTTCATTATATGTTATGCTCTCAAAGACAACTCCCAGATGTTCTACTTAGTTATGGAACATATACAATGCTAAGAAAATAGACTCCCTCTCTTCTAGTAGCCCAATATTTAGCTTATCTTGACAATCATCTAAAGTTAGGGTTTTTTCATGTCATAACCCTCAATTAATGTTAGGTTTTAGACCTAGAATCTTTTAGAATGTATGCTTGTGTGAGTATTAGGCATTGATGCAACATCTGCTTGGAAGTTGGTACCATGGTGATCAATAATGTAAGTCAACTTTTCGGAGGCATGACTTCTACATACAAAATTTGATTGAGATGTTTTTTAGATTGTTTGAAAGTTTGCAATGTTTTAACAAAATTGAGGGCTTATGATCTATCCTTAAATAATTTAACCCTAAAAAATGGCATGTAATGCCTCAAAATTGATCTAGAAGGTCATGAATCCCAAATTTCCAAACTCTAGCTCGGCACTAGAACGACCCTTATAATCCAATTCCTCCATTTTTCCTACCAAAAAGTACGAAGATAAATGATAAGTTATATATTGATCCATTCTTAATGAAGGTTCTACAAAAGTTTGGTGTGAGAACAATGTGTCAATTTATCTTGTGGATGGAAAATGTGCAAGGGAAACTCTTGATGAACGAGGCTAATATAGGTCACATGATAAATTATGTTGGTCGGTGTCAAATTTTTAAGGATTCAAGATGAAAGGTGTGGTGTGAAATAAACTTGAAGCATAACAAAAGTGGAGGTTGGTTGACTAACACTAATGAAATAAATTTTCTGATATTAACCCTCTCTTCATTCATACAATGGTGGGGATGGTAAAGAGCAAGGGAAATCAAGGAAATTGAAAGAAACAACAAGGAAGGATGAAACTCATCTTTACCAACTAGTATATCAAGGCCTATGGGATAACGCCATGAGTGTCTAAACAATTTTTTTTTATAGGAAAAGTAGAAGAGGGATTGTGATAGAAAAATGTAGGCAAAATACTATGAATATTTTTGAAAGGACAAGAGGGAAAGATAAAAGTACAAAGGGAAGTGAAGACGAAGTGTCAAAGTGGTCAAAATGTAAATCATGAGGTCAAAGGAAAGGTTGGGAAGATAAGAGCTCAAAGGGTCAGGAGAGGTGAGAGGCATAATCACGAGGCTCTGACACAAGTGAGAGGTTAAGGTTTGAAAGGAGGAGCACTAGGCCTCGAATTTTTCCAAGGAAAATATTCAAAAAAATAATGAAAGGATTTTCTCATTGAAAGAATATAAAAAAATAAACATTACAAGAAAACCTTTCAACGAGGAACAAAAGGTGGTTGAGGGAAGCATTACAAATGAATCATGGAAAGAAAACTAAATTGGAGATCCTTACCCTTAAGGGATGGAGGGAAAGAAGTTTCAAGGGTAAAGAAAGGACTAAAGAGTATTTGGCATACAAAAATCATGAGCAAACTACACACACAAAAAGGAAAATGACTCATGATGAGGCTAAATTCATGTGGTCATGGAATCATGACGATTCCAACACTTGCTAAGGTGGGACCTACCATGCAAGATATGCAAATTTGCAAGTTATTATAATAAACAAAAACTAAAAGGAGCAACCAAATACAAGCGTGAATGGAGCATCTTGGAATTTTTTTTTGTAGATTATCTAAGGTTGTTAACAATACATCAAGATGTGAATCCTCCTATAAAACCTTCATGAACAAAGGGTGCAACACTTCTATAGCAAGGAATCAAGAGGGTGCCTCAATTATTTATAGAGGAAGGAAAATTCCAAACTACAATCATCAACATTGGTCACACAACCTTAGGATCCCACTGAAGCAACTATGAGTGTTTTCTCACCAATTATGTGTACATAGTGAAACCACCATGTTGTAAAAATGAATGGGATATCTAAGTTTTCATTTACAAGAGTTTGAGATAGAGAAGTTATCACCTTTATGAGTCCTATAATTATGAGATCATAGGCAGATATTATTTTTTATATTAGTATTCATAAAGGCCCCTAGCAACTTTTTTCACTAATCAAATCAAATATTTTTTCCTAGTTATGTCTGATAATTGATCACACACAAACACTGCGACCTTATGAGACTTATCCAGGCCTAATTCCACAAGGAAAACTTCCTCTTTACTCAAGCCTTAATCAACAATAAAAGTGAGATTTAGCATAGACACAACAAGGTTACAAAGGTCAATGGATAGATGAGATAATAAATATCCTTGCATTCTTTTGGGAAACAATAACCAAAGTATGTAACGTGATAGACATGCACCATCTTTATTTTGTCTCAATGAAAGAATGTTCCCCGCATTCGATCAAATAATCAACCATTTACTATTAGAATTTTATGCTTGAGCACCTAATAACTTTTGAAATCTCTCTTATATTTATATAAAATATTTTTCTAAACTAATATGGTATAATTTGAATTTGAAAAAATGAAATCAATGATTAACTTAGCATTGTCAATTATATTTTATTATGAAATTAACTTACTAGTTAATATAAATTTATATTTCCTCGGATGCGGGTGACAGAAGTATCATGAATGACAATCATATCTCCCATGCCCATGGGGAAGGATATCTGTAGCACAGGGCCTCACCCGATGAGGATCCTCAAAATGGTAACCATATGCACGAGATGAATGGTATAAGGCATGCTGAAGATATGTTTGGACAATGTTACCCCCTCCAGGGTACCCCTCTGTAGCAATCATCATAAATGATTACTAGGATTGATATGACAATCTGCCATAACTAGCCTGCTCCGGAAATTGGTTATGGCACGCAGCTGCGTGCGAGGCTCACTCATGACCTTCCCCCTCGCATGTGTTACATAAACTATAAAAGGATGGCCCCTCAGCACAATGAGACACACAATCAGCTCCTTCATTCTTTCCTATTGACTCTATTTTTCCCTCCTGCATCACGGATACGAGCCCACCATACAACCCTCTTCCTAGAGCTGCGCTGCACAGACCCCTCTGGGCTGCAACTATCTAGCCTGTGCATCTTATCCCAGCCCCATCTGCTCCTCTATTCCATGTAATTTTTTGTCCCCCTACTACGCATCCTTCCATTGACGCCATTCCCCTATTTTAGTGGGGCAATGGCTTCTAGACTATGCTAAAGAACCATCTGTGGCGGACAAAGAGGGGTAGTCCCGGGCGTTACCACTGTGGGACAAAAAATCATCTGGAGTCTGTTGAAGGCTCCTCCTTAGGAAATTAAACTAGACAAAGCCTTGATCTTGAGCATGAGGAAGAAGCCCCAATGCAAGCTGCGCCGAGAGGTAGATGTGGTCCCCGGAGGTCTACCATCGCACACCAGGCGCACCCCCACCTCTCAAGGTGATCCTTTGTCGGCTTAGGAGGATGAAGATGATGAATCAAATGTATGGATCATGGATTTCGAATGCACTTAGACACGCATCCCCAACGCTGAGTATCCAGTGTCTCCCATCCTCTATGCATTGGTCCCAAAACCTAAACGTCCATTAGCAGATTCAGAGGAAGCAGTTGCGCAGTCGTACACCTACCCAATAGAGGAGGAAGGACCTAACATTAATGATGAAGCTGAATATTAAGGACTGTGAAGCTACTTAGCTCTTCCTTGGTTTTTTTCATGCATGCTACTACCATGAAATATCAAGCTATACTTATGCTTCTACACATTTTGTAATATCTGGATACATCAGAGCTGTTGTGCATTTTGTAATTTCCTGTTTCAAGTATTTTCTGGGTTGGTTTCCTCTACGGAGGCAGCCCTGAAATTGCACAACTAAGGCTACGATTGGTTAAGCGCAACTTACCAACTCTGCCAGTAGCATATGTAATGTTTCTCTTTTCGAATTAATATAGAGTAGCCTAATTTACCAAATATATATATATATAGCTTTAATAGATTTAATACCATTAAGTCTACTTTAGATGTAGTTTGGTTAACTTTTTCTTATAAATTTCTACACATTAATTTTTTTTGAGTTTTCCCTCAAAACTACATCCAGTGAATCTTTTTGAGATGTAATTTTTTTGACGAATAGAAATTCACATTCAGAATAAAATTTCCTAATGTGTTTTCATAATAAATACTTTGACTACCTAATCAAATTTTGTTGGACCAATTTTTTACTAGCCTTTGTGCTCTCTTTTAGTAAAGAACTTAAGCTATGAATTTGTAACCTCTTCAAAGCCTTTGTGCTCTCTTTTAGTAAAGAACTTAAGCTATGAATTTGTAACCTCTTCAAAATTAAACTTATGGTATCAACAAGGAGTCCCTTAAAAATGGCTACTTACGGCAAGAAGTTGTCTTCAAAATGAATTTTTTGTTGTCTTCTGAAGTGTGTCAAGTTAAAAGCACCTCATTGTCCTCTGAAATGTGTCCAATTTCAAACACGTAAAATCTATTATCCTAGTTGGCTTTCTTCTGTATTTGATACAGAAACTCACTTCTCTAAAAGGAATTTTAGTTGTTATCTTGTGGAAACTCCTTTTGTACTTATACAAAATTGATCAAATTCTAATATACAACCTCCCAGCTCACTTCGTTTCCTATCACTACAACACGAATTCTCTCACAAAACTACAGAAATTTGATATGATTTTAAGGTAACATTTCCGTGTCAAGACACTCATTTTGACATAAAAATGAATTTCCAAGCTTACAAGGTTTAGTAATGCTCTGTTATGGAATTTATTTTATAGAATAAATTGTACGAAAGGACACACAAATCAGTAATTTTATCAATAATTGACCTGATAAAATATTGACATCAATACTTTTTTTATTGAAATAGTAAGTACGCTTATAACTTGATTTAAGAATCCCTTCTTCATCACATATTAAACTAATATTAAAACCATCTAATGTATTTCTATTTATATTTCATTATATTATATTAAATCATAAGGAACGCTCAATTAGAAAGTCACATTTTAGTAACATAATTTTCATGGAAATGTGTTTTTATTTTTTATTATTATATATCAAATTTATTAAAATAACCTTTCGCACAATTAAAGTCACATTAAGTATTAATTACTTGTTGTTACCATTCTTTCCCATTTGTAATATTATTTTAATTTGGTAAATTTTTTTACATAAATACATTATTATGATATTTAAGAAAAAGGGGCGAGATAAAATATTGATAGGGTAAGGTTAGGTAAGGATAACAGCGTGCAAGAAAAATTTCATAGAAAAATTTAAAATAAAAAGGAAAAATAAAATAGCTTTCAACAGTATGGTTATGAGTATCTACAAAAAAATATTTAGGTGAAGATGATACTAGGTAAAAAAGATGATGATGGTTTCCCCACCATTTTGTCACAAGGGCATTCTAGAATCTAATGTGGATCATGATTTTTATTTTTCAATGAATATTTTGAGAGCAGATATTGGAGGAGATAATAAGACAATAATGTAAATTAGAAAGGGAAGGATGATCTCTTATCTTAACTAGACATAAAATAAAATTTCTAGTTGACAAATTCATGGCAAGTGTCAATTTTGTCTTATTTTTGTAATATGTAATGATGTTAACGCAATATGAGACTATACCAATGATATGATAGTCTACTCTAGTCTACACCTTTTTGAGAAAGATGTGCCACAACCAAAATTCATGGTAATCTATTGGAAAATACAATATGAGACAATTCAGGTAAGGTATTAGAGAAGGTGGTGTGGTCCTTAGGCTAAATAGTTATGATATTTTGGTCATCAATAACCCTATCCATTTATCAAATTTTCTTGATTTCTTTTATAGAAAATATTGGGGATTATAGTGTAATAACACTTCCATTTACAGTGAAAGACGAAACCACTTCAATTTGAACAACTAATGGATGAATTATTCTAATAGAGATTTACAAAGGGTGGGATTGCCTTCATGACTTGGCAAGCCTATTGATTTTTTTTGGAAAATGAGCCAAGGTAATACTTGGAGCAATGTATTGGTGTAGCCAAAAAGTCACCTAACATGATGACTTGCTCTTCCCAAGCCCGTCAACAGACCTTGTGAAGAAGTTATCAACAACAAGCACAAAACTAGCCTTGGATATAAAGAGAAATTGACCTTTCACATACCAGACTACTCCAAAACAATCTAGTTTCAGAGTTTCAAGGTTTGTCAGAAAATCTCATTTTCACTTGCACCATTTCCATATTATATTCACAGACACCAACATTGTTATCATACATGCCACTTCAATCATCATTGATTTGATCTTCACCTTGTGAGCATTGTGAGAAAACATACTCATCATTCAAACAAATGTTCTAGACACAAGATTCACATAAGAGAAAATATTCACCTTGGATGGATTGCTTCTTTAAAATGGTCTTCAACAGCCAAGAAAATATATTAGTTGTAGTGTAGAGTTCATTCTCAAGTATTTGCACATTTTTCAATGGAGATATTTTTATCTTCTCACATTGTATTGAAAGAAGGGGAAATTAATAATTAGCTATTAGTTTTGAATTCATATCAAGTGAGCCTAAGCCGCAGCCAAAACTAGAGCCAACAACCTAGAGCCAGAGGTAGATTTGTAGCCATGGAAAAACTCATGTTCCATGAGCACCACTTGGTTTGTGGTCTTCTTTAAACCATAGTTCAGTAGAAGACTTACTACTTTTTCTACACAACATTTTGTCGTCAACATCAAACCACCATTTCAAAAATTTTTGGTTATATTTAAACCATCATGAGGGAGAGCTTCTATTTAATCGATGACATCAAATTCTAGCCAAATTTGAATTGTTCTAGAATTACTTAAAACCAAGTTCTAAAGTTGGTGGCTAATCTTAAGCCACCATTGGTAGAAGGCTTCATCTTCTGCTACCTTTTTGGGTTTGTGGTCTTCCTTAAACCACCAATACTAAAAGACTTTATTTTCTACTACCCATTTGGTTTGTGGTCTTCCTTAAACCACCATCCAATAGAAGACTTACTGCTTTTTCTACACAACAGTTTGTGGTCAACGTCAAACCACCATTTCAAAAATTTGTGGTTATATTAAAACCATCATGAGGGAGAGCTTCTAATTCATAGAACACATCAAATTATACCCAAATTTGAATTTTTCTACGAGCTACTTCAAACCAAGTTCTAAATTTGGTGGCCAATCTTAAGCCACCATTAGTACAAGGCTTTTTCTTTTGCTACCCTGTTGGGTTTGTGGTCTTCCTTAAACCACCAATACTAAAAGACTTTCATTTCTGCTACCCATTTGGTTTTTGGTTTTCCTTAAAACACCATATTCAGAGAGCTCATCCATCTAGTCACTATTATTTCCTTCTTATTTCAACTCTCTTCTTAGAATCAAATACATCCCTTATGGGGCAGCATTTGAAATATAATCCTTAGATTTTATGTTAACTTGGAATATTTACTCATGTGTAAGGAGAAAAACTTGGAGGGAAGTTGAAGAAAATTCCAAGAGACTTCTTGAAAGATGAAACCAAGGGTCACAAAACATTGCATCTATGTGTATCATATTATCGAATGATGTAACTCATCCTTATCTATTGAAATCCATTTTTTTGTCTATTTTTAAGAGATATATTTGATTTAGTTGAAAGGAGATACAAAATAGTAATTGTAACTGAATTGGGAATGATTGGATGCATACTCCACAAAACTAACTTTGTAGATTATGGAACTTATCTCATCTTTCTATACAATCTACAAAACTATGTTATTAATGGAGGACTTGAAATGATTGGTTACATGATCCACAAAAATAACTTTATAAATCATGGAACTTATCTCAACTCGTCATTTTCTAATCGACAAAGCTAAGCCATTAATAGAGGAAGTCATATCTTTGACATCCTTGAAAGCATTTTAATACATAATCTTTTCTACAAATTAAATGTATATATAATTGTATTATTTTTTTCATTTTAAAAGATATAATATATATGTTATTCACTAACTTAATATATAATTTCCCTACTTATGATTATACTAGCCTAAATTTCACTATATTTTCCCACTTTTTCTTAATTAGAATTTATGGTATTCAAAGAAAAAAATGTAAAACTTATTTTATTTTTGAGGAACCTACTCATTATTCAATTTTCTTAATGAAAAAAGCATTAAAAATATTAAAATATTAAAAAAAAATTAAATGAATTTATAAAGTTAACAAAAATATTAAAAATGAACAAATATCAAATCTTTCTTATTAACATCTTAAACACTATTCAAACTACTTTCGAATTTCATGTAGATATCAATGTATGTTCTTAAATTAGTTTATCCACATTACATATACATATAAAGTGACATTTTTTCAATTCTAAAAATGAAAAATGGAAAAATGTATGCGATTAAGAATATGTGTAGGACTCGTAAGAATTTCAAGTATACTTGAATTTATTTTATGAGAACAAATAAAACACTATCCTAGCTTTAGTTTTTTGAGAAAAAAATAGTTCCAAAAAAACCATAAAATTAAAAATTCTTAAATATATTTTAAACATAAATTAGTCATAAAAAATCAAAGATTTAAAATAATGATAATAATAATATTTAAAATAAAAATAATGATTAAGATAAAATATTGATTTACATTAACCACTATTTTTTTTTGTAAGCTTGGTAGGACTACATCTTCATCATGTCTAATATATCTCGTCCACCAAGACAGGGAATTGAACATGTGACTTCACATCAAGGAGTGCCTTAACAGACCACTCGATCATCGTCTATCCAAGACCCAGTGTACATTAACCACTAATTTTACAAAACAAAACAAAACAAAAAAATATATTTACATTACCCACATTATCTGAAGAATGCACTTTTAAAAATAATGAAGGAGGTTTAAATAAGAAAGTATTGAACATACTCTTCTATAGATGTCATATAATTTTTGCCACAAAACCCAACCCTAAATAAATATAAGAAAACTATCTAAAAACAATAAATACCCATCTCCCAAAAAAATCTCAAAAAAATAAATCAACTCGCAAAAAAAAACCAAACATGGCCTCAAACGTTGCTTTACTAAAAGGAAAAACAAAACACATCAAGGGCAGATAGTCTATTCCTATTCCAACTACTTTCCTTCACTAAAATATTACTAAATGTATATTTATGTATTATATAATTAAATATATATTTATAATGCAATATCGTATAAGCTAAGTTACAAGACACATCCCTAAGGGTCTCGTGTCTCGTATTTCACGTGTTGGACACCAGATGCACCCTAAAATGTGTCATAAATGTCTTTTTTAGTGTTCTCTAATCGAGATAATTTTTTTGGACATCGAAAAAATGTTCCCTAACGTTATTTTCTCTTAGGACACGTGTCCCATGAAAAAATTAAATTTAAAACTGCAACTTGGTTTTTCTTAGGGGTTTTTTTACATTGTTCGCTACTGAAATCGAATTTGCTGTGCAGTGTGAGGAATTCCGTGTAATGACTAATGATATCAAATAATGAATTAAAGCCCATGTCATACTCTCATTTTCCAACCTCACTGAGTTGTTTACTGTCATTTATTGGAACATTATTTTGTAATAGAATTTGATATGATTTTGTATTTACTTTATAGTTTTTTAAAATTTATTTTAATACAAAGGTTCAATGAACATGATTTTGTTGATGTCATCAATTATCTTCGTTTTACTAATAGTGTAGCATAAATATATATTTTGTGTTCATATCTAAATACATATGCATAAGCATATGTCTGAATGTGTATCTACATATGTGCTTGTAAATGTAAAGCACTCCTGAGTTTTTCATAAATTAAAGAGTGGGATAAATCAATGGTTTCTTCATGACAACTCTATGGAATATCCATATTGACTCCAAAGGAGTGATAATTGTTCATATTATTGCCTGTATGTAATTCGTATACCCTCACATAAATTGCATATATAATTTTAAATCGTTGCCCCAGAAGAAACTCATGGAATAAAAAAAAATCAATTTCAAAATAATCAGCATACATCATGTCATGAATCTACTTGTATCTAACAAATTCATCATTCTATTTTCTATCCATTATGCTATTTAGTATTTATGTACTTCTATGTACTCATTTTCATTAAATTGTTTTCACTCTCTTACCCGAGATGGAGAGATGCTAGTATTTTTCTAGATTTTGTTACTTGTAAAATTTGGAGCACTATTTAGTGTCCCATTATTATTGTTTTCAGCAAAAACAAGAAAAATGATATATGGGAAAAACAATGGAAAATAATATCAACCAACATGATGTCATCATAAGGCAACAAGTTCAAGAGAGTAGATTATTGATAGTTGTTTATATGGAAACAATTCAAGGGTGTAGATTATTGATAATTGTATATGGGAAGAATAAGCTACTAATTGTTAGAGCTTATCAACAAGAATATATCTTTTCTTATATATGAATGCATATATTTGTACTAAATACTAAATAGATATAATAATGATTCATAGTTGTAGATGTTCTAATTTCTAAAAAATATGGACCAGAAACTATATTTCAATATTTTTTTTAATATATATATATTTTTATATATTATATATATCATGTCATTTGTGTCTTGTTTCGGGGTCACTGTGTCTCCTGTCAAATACTCTTATTTATGTGTCCTCACGTTATGTGACTTAACATATCCTTTATATATTTTTTAAATTAATTTAAGAAAAAAAAAGCATATACATTATCTTTAGACATAAATAAATAAGTTAATTTCTAAAATATACCAATTATGGAGCTTTAATTTATAAGAGTGAAATAAGTGCCAAGGCTGGTGCATAAATATATAAAGGAAAATGAATGAAATCATAGGAATTAACTAAGCTAAGCCACTTATTAGGGATGGGGTTAGGCTCCCTTCGCCATATCAGTCATGCAGTAACTCAAGAGGGATGGGGTTGGGTCCCATTCGCCATCTCGTTGTTGTTGACCTTCCCTCCTATGGGGCCCCCTTGGATTTTTCTATGACTACACCATTGATCTACAATTTCATTTTGGCATACAACAGCTCCAGGCCACATCTCACATCACGTTACAGGAGAGATTTTAGTGGTAGGGGCATGGGTAGCTCTAGAAATGGCTCCTAGAAAACTTTTGAGGATCACAATCTATTTACAAATGATGACGTTATTGCGAAAATAAAGGCCCAAATTTTGGAATACCAGGGCAATCCGAAACCTATATCTTTGTGTTGTGGAAAGCTTTGATTCGCTGCGAGGAAAACAACTCTGAATATGATTTGAAGTTTAACATAATTCGAGTGCTTTGGTTGGCAGCGAGGAAAACAACTCTGAAGTTGATATGCAATTTAACATAATTTGAGTGGTGTACCACAAAATATTCTCACTCAGGGGAAAGGAATTGTCTCAGTAGGAGATCCCTCGACATCTATAGTTGTCTCCAATTATGATTGAGTTGAAAGGAGATACAAAATAGTAATTGTAACTCGGTTGGGAATGGTTGGATGCATAATCCACAAAGCTAATTTTGTAGATTATGGAACTTATCTCATACTTCTATACAATATACAAACCTATGTTATTAATAGTGGACTAAAAATGATTGGTTACATGATCCGCAAAACTAACTTTATAAATTACAGAACTCATCTCAACTCATCATTTTCTAATCTACAAAATTAAGAGATTAATAGAAGAGGTCATACATTTGACATCCTAAAAAACGTTTTAATACATAATATTTTATACAAATTAAATGTATATATAATTGTATTATTTTTTTCATTGTAAAAGATGTAATATATATGTTATTCACTAACTTAATATATAATTTCACCACCTATGATTATACTAGCCTAAATTTCACTATATTTTCCCATTTTTTTCAATTAGAATTTATGTCATTAAAAGAACAAAGATGTATAAGTTCTTTTATTTTTAAAAAATCTACACATCATTCAATTTTCTTAGTGAAAAAAGAATTAAAAAAATATTAAACAAATAAATAAATAAATTTATAAAATTAATAAAAATATTAAAAATAAACAGATATCAAATCTTTAGTATTACAACCTTAAAATCTGTTAAAACTACTTTCAAATTTCATTTAGATGTCAAAATAAATTCTTAAAATTCAACTTATCCATGGTACATATACATATAAAGTGACATAAAGGAACAATTTTTCAAGTCTAAAAATGAAAAATAACAAAGTGAATGTAGTTAAGAATATGGACACGACTAGTAAACATTTCAACCATACTATCTGAAAACGAAATACTTGACTTTATTTTATGTAAACAAAGAAAACATAGCCATGCACCCTCAGCAAACAAAATAAAAGAAATCAAGTAACCTATTTTACTACCATACCAGAGAGAAGGTTGGAATCGAACAGGTAATATTGAAGCTACTCCTGCTATACTCTCCTGAAAAGCCGCGTTAATAGGCACTATATTAGAATATGTTGCATGTATCTTACTGGTTGCCTTATCTCTTATCTCTTATATACCTAGACCTGTAAAGACAACTCCAAGATCTATTAGTATAGCACCCGAAGGCCTAACTCACTAGATCTACACGGGCAACAGCGATGAGAGTGACTGGATTAGCAGTTTTTTAACTATGTCGACCATGTCAATTTACCTGATTCTATGATATATACTAGCCTAGATCCATCTTAACTCCGGATCTATCAAGTGCCAAGAGTGATCAAATCTCTCGAGGTGAAAACCTCTTTTTTTAGTGCAAAACTTGAGAAAAGGTTTGCACCTCAAGAGATTTGATCCCTCTCGGCGCTTGATAGATCCAGAGTTAAGATGGATCTAGGTTGTTTTCAATCGTGTGCTACCATGGAAAATATATCGAAGATATGGTTAATTTTATCAATAATATGTAAATATATCAAATATTAATATAATAATTTTAAATATGCTAAATATTTCTAAGATTAACTTGGTCATTTTAATTTTAAATTTTCTTAGTTACCTTAGTTTGTTGAGATGATAAATATTTTTAATAACTATAATGATGAAAAATGATGAAATATGTTTTTTGAATGCAAAGTAACAATAATAGTGTTTAAAGATAGAAAATATGAATAATAAGAATGTACTAATGTTACAAATAGTCTTCATTGTGATCAATCTCAAACTATTTTCTTCTACTATTCTCATTGCCACCCTTGTTAGTTTTGTTATATTTTCATATGGATTATATGAAAAATAAATTTAAATCGTAAACAAATTAAATCTTAAGCTCGAGCTGTTGTTGTAAACATGATACCTTGTCTCCCTTTCTCTCCAATATTAATAGGTTAAATTACTATAACACAAAAATCAATGTACATTGTCAATAAAATTTTGTGCTTACACTAAAATCAGTGCATATTGTTGAGCCAATCAGTTTAAAGTTAATGTACCATCATATATCCAATTACATCAAATCGTAAATCAACATATACATTGAAATCAATGCAATTAATGCAAGCAATCAAATAAGATTAGAAAATAAATTCTACATTGAAATCAATGCACCTAATGCAAGCAATCAAATAATATTAGAAACCAACATCTACATTGAGATCAATGCATTTACTGAAAGAAATCAAATAGGATTAGAAATCGCGATCTACACTGAAATCAATGGATTTAGTGAAAACAATCAAATAGGATTAGAAATAATCTACATTGAAATTAATGCATCTAGTGCAAGAAATCAAATATAATTATAAATCGATGTCTAAATTGAAATCAAAACATCCAGTGCAAGCAATCAAATAGTATTAGAATTCACCACCTACACTGAAATCAATGCATCTAGTGCAAGTAATCAAATATCATTAGAAATAAATATCTACTCTAAAATTGATGCACCTAGTGCAAATAATCAAATAGGATTATAAATCACCATCTATTGTTTTTTGTCTCTCTATCTCACCCTGCTAAATGCACACTCTCTTGCACTCCATACATATCATTCTCTTTGTCAATCACCCCCTCTCCCCGTATCTCTCTTCTTCACTCTCTTCACCTTCCATATATATCTCTATCTTCCCCTTCTCTCCCTCTCCCCTGCTAAAATATCTCTTTCCTCCTTTTTTCCCGTGTCCCTTTCTCTCCATATTAGTTATAAGTCACTCTCTCTCTCTACGAACCAACATCTAGGCTGAAATCAATGAATTTAGTGCAAACAATCAAATACGATTAGAAATCATCTACATTCAAATCAATTCATCTAGTGTAAGTAATAAAATATGATTATAAATCGACATGTAAATTGAAATCAATACATTCAGTGCCAGAAATGAAATTGTATCAGAAATCACCACCTACACTGAAATCAATGCATCTAGTGCAAGTAATCGAATATCATTAGAAATAATTAGATACACTAAAATCAATACATGTAGTGAAAATAATCAAATAGGATTAGAAATCACCATCTCCACTTATATCAATCCATCTAGTGCAAGAAATATTCCTCCCTCTCTCCACCCTCCATCCATATCTATATCCCCCTCCATCTATTCGTTTTTGTCTCTCTATCTCACCCTCCAAAACACACATCCTCTCACACTCTATAAATATCAATCTCTTTGTCAATCACCCCCTCTCCCCATCTCTCTCTTCTTCCCTCTCTTCAGCTTCCATCTATATCTCTATCTTCCCCTTCTCTCCCTCTCCCCCGCTAATATCTCTTTTTCCTCCTTTTTTCCTCTCTCCCTCTCTCTCCATCTTCCTTATCACACAATCTCTCTCTCTCTCTCTAGAAACCAACATCTACACTGAAATCAATGCATTTACTCAAAGATATCAAATATGATTATAAATCGCCATCTACACTAAAATCAATGCATTTAGTGCAAACAATCAAATAGGATTAGAAATCATCTACATTGAAATCAATTAATCTAGTGCAAGTAGTGAAATATAATTATAAATTGACATCTAAATTGAAATAAAAAAATTAAGTGCAAACAATCAAATTGCATTAGAAATCACCACCTACACTGAAATCAATGCATCTAGTGCAAGTAATAAAATGTCATTAGAAATAAATATCTACACTAAAATCGATGCATATAGTGAAAATAATCAAATAGAATTACAAATCACCATCTCCACTTATATCAATCCATCTACTGTGAGAAATATTCTTCCCTCTCTCGACCCTCCATCCATATTTATATCCCCCTCCATATATTATTTTCTATCTCTCTATCTCACCCCCTTAAACACACACGCTCTTGTGCTGCATATATATAAATCTCTTTGTCAATCCCCTCCTCTCCCCATCTCTCTCTTGTTCCCTCTCTTCACCTTCCATCTATATCTCTATCTTCTCCTTCTCTCCCTCTCCCCTGCCAATATCTCTCTTTCCTCCTTTTGTCCTCTCTCCCTCTCTCTCCATCTTCCTTATCACTCGCTCTCTCTCTCTCTCTCCACATTTATCTCTCTATGACTTTTTTCTTACCTCCCTCTCCCTCCCCCTCCAAGTCCATCTCTCTTTCCCTCCCTCTCTCTACTCTCTCACATCCTCTCTCTTCCTTGCTTTCTTTCCCTTTCTCTGCCTTCTCTCTCTCCCTCTCTCTCTCTCTTCACCCACCAACTATGTTAGTATATCCCTCCCTCTCTTATTATATATTCTTCTCTCTTCCCCCACACTTATCTCCATATATCCTTATTTGTCTCTTTATCTCAGCCCCAAACATACACGCTCTCTCTTTTTCTCTCCCTTCTCACTCCTTCTCTCTCCTCACTTCTCACTCTCTATATTTCTTATTTCCTACATCTTTCCCGCTCCAACACCATCTCTCTATCGATCCCTCTCTCCTCCTCTCTCTCAAGTCCTCTCTCTCTCCTAATTCCCTCTCTCTTCCCTCCAATACTCTATCTTCCCCCATCACTCTCCTCCTCTATCTCATCCTTCCTCTCACTCCCTTTCTCACCTACCTCCCTCTCTTTTTTCACTCCAATCCTCTCTCTTCCCCCATCTTTCTCTCTCTCTCTCTAATCCTCACTCTTCCTCCATCTCCGTTTCTTTCTCTCTCTCTTTCCACCCCTCTCTCTCTCCAACTAAATTACTATATCCCTCCCTCTCTCCTTCTCTCTTCTTCTCTCCCCCCTTCATTCGATACATCTTACTTTGTCACTTTATCTCACCCATAAACATACACACTTTCTCTCCATCTCTCCCTTATGGTGCCCTTATCACTCTCTCTCTCTCTCTCTATATTTCTTCTTAGTTATGTAAACTAATGAACATAAATAATTGTATTTATAAAGAATATTATGGAGTAAATATGAAAAGAGGTTTTATTTACTTACCATACCTCTCGTTTATTTATATTTTTAGTTATTTACCATACCTCTTTTATTTACTATGGTATTTGGCACATAGGCTTGTTATATATATATTTTTACTTATAATCCTATTTGATATATTTTTATTTATTTACCTTACCTCTTTATACCTCTTTTATATTTATTTATTTACCATACTTATTTTATAGATATAGTATTTGGCCCATGGCATCAATATTAATTTTTCCCATGGTATTTGTCCCATAGGCGTCATCCAAATAAATCCTTTTTTTAAAGTTTTTTTAAATATAAAAATGTTTATGGAGTAAATATAAAAGGAATTTTTATGTATTTACCATACATCTAGTTTATATATATTTTCATTTATTTACCAGAGTTCTAGAGTAAGTATGAAAATAGGTTTTATTTATTTACCATACCTCATGTTTATTTATATTTTTATTTATTTAAATTTTAAAATATTGCAACTTTGATGGGGAAATATTTTAAATATTTTAGTTTATCCATAGAATATGGGGTTTTTTTTTAAATATTCATTTTACAAATATTTAATTAAAAGAAATAGTCAAAGATTTTGGATTTTTATTTTTTGTGTTGAATTAACTCTTTTCCTTTGATTTAGGAAATGGTATTGACTTTAGCAAGAGTAAAGATGTTTAAAATTTTACTTAATTTGGAAATTCAATGTGGTAAATTTTTTTGTTAAAGGTAAATTTTGATCCATTCAAATTATATAAATAGTATGTCGCTGTATTTTAATAGCTAATCCCATGAATAAGTTAAAAAAGTTATATATAATATAAATATTCAAGTTTTATAAAATTCAAGATTAGCCGACATTAGAAAAAGTCAAATTTATTATTTTTTGAGAACTTGACATACTGGACATCCGGGTCATACTAGGTTGTAGATTGCGACTCTCGGCAATCTATAGCCCAGTATTGAGCCTCTCGACAATAAATTCTACTTTTTCTAATGTCGGCCAAAGCATTAACCTAATCTTCAATTTTATATAACTTGAATATTTATATTATATATAACTTTTTTAACTTACTAATGGGATGAGATTAACTTACTTATGGCACTTGATAGATCCAGAGTTAAGATGGATCTAGGCTGGTTTTAGTCGTGTGCTGCCAAGGAAAATCTTTCGAAGATATAATTAATTTTATCAATAATAAATAAATATATCAAATATTAATATAATCATTTTAAATATGCTAAATATTTCTGACATTAACTTGGTCATTAAAATTTTAAATTTTCTTAGTTACCTTAGTTTGTTGAGATGATAAATATTATTAATAACTATAATGATGAAAAATGATAATTTTTTTTTTTTGAATGCAAAGTAACAATAATAGTGTTGAAAGATAGAAAATGTGAATAATAAGAATGTACTCATGTTACAAATAGTCTTCATTGTGATCAATCTCAAACTATTTTCTTCTACTATTCTTATTGCCACCCTTGTTAGTTTTGTTATATTTTCATATGGATTATATGAAAAATAAAATTTATATTGTAAACCAATTAAATCTTTAGCTTGAGCTGTTGTAGTAAACATGATACCTTGTCTCTCTTGCTCTCCAATATTAATAGGTTAAATTACTATAACACAAAAATCAATGTACATTGTCAATAACTTTTTGTGCTTACACTAAAATCAATGCATATTTTTAATCCAATCACATTAAAATTAATGTACCATCATATATCCAATTACATCAAATCGTAAATCAACATACATTGAAATCAATGCATTTAATGCAAGCAATCAAATAAGATTAGAAAATAACTTATACATTGAAATCAATGCACCTAATGCAAGCAATCAAATAAGATTAAATCAATACATTTACTCAAAGCAATCAAATAGCATTAGAAATTGCCATCTACACTGAAATACATGCATTTAGTGCAAACAATCAAATAGGATTAGAAATAATCTACATTGAAATCAATGCATCTAGTGCAAGCAATCAAATATAATTATAAATCGACGTCTAAATTGAAATGAACACATCCAGTGCAAGAAATCAAATAGTATTAGAAATCACCACCTACAATGAAATCAATGCATCTAGTGCAGTAATCAAATATTATTAGAAATAAATATCTACTCTAAAATCGATGCATCTAGTGCAAATAATCAGATAGGATTATAAATCACCATATCTTGTTTTTTGTCCCTCTATCTCACCCCCTAAACACACACGCTATCCCACTCCATATATATCAGTATCTTTGTCAATCACCCCCTCTCCCCATATCTCTCTTCTTCACTCTCTTCACCTTCCATCTATATCTCTATCTTCCCCTTCTCTCCCTCTCCCCCGCTAATATATCTCTTTCCTCCTTTTTTTCTCTGTCCCTCTCTCTCCATCTTCCTTATCACTCACTCTCTCTCTAAAAACCAACATCTACACTAAAATCAATGCATTTACTCATAGAAATCAAATAAGATTAGAAATCGCCATCTACATTGAAATCAATGCATTTAGTGCAAACAATCAAATAGGATTAGAAATCATCTACATTGAAATCAATTCATCTAGTGTAAGTAATCAAATATGATTATAAATCAAAATCTAAATTGAAATCAACACATTCAGTGTAAGAAATAAAATTGTATTAGAAGTCACCACCTACACTGAAATGAATGCATCTAGTGCAAGTAATCAAATATCATTAGAAATAAATATCTACACTAAAATCGATGCATCTAGTGCAAATATTCGAATAGGATTAGAAATCACCATCTCAACTTTTATCAATCCATCTAGTGCGAGAAATATTCCTCCCTCTCTCCACACTCCATCGATATCTATATCCCCCTGCATCTATTCTTTTTTTTTTCTCTATCTCACCCCCCTAAACACACACCCTCTCACACTCATATATATAAATATCTTTGTCAATAACCCCCTCTCCCCATCTCTCTCTTCTTCCCTCTCTTCACCTTCCATCTATATATTGATCTTCCCCTTCTCTCCCTCTCCCCCGCTAATATCTCTCTTTCCTCCTTTTTTCCTCTCCATCTTCCTTGTCACTCACTCTCTCTCTCTCTAGAAACCAACATCTGCACTGAAATCAAATCATTTACTCAAAGAAATCAAATAGGATTAGGAATCACCATCTACACTGAAATCAATGCATTTAGTGCAAACAATCAAATAGGATTAGAAATCATCTACATTGAAATAAATTCATCTAGTGCAAGTAATCAAATATAATTATAAATTGACATCTAAATTGAAATCAACAATTTCAGTGCAAGCAATCAAATTGTATTAGAAATCACCACCTACACTGAAATAAATGCATCTAGTGCAAGTAATCGAATATCATTATAAATAAATATCTACACTAAAATCGACGCATATAGTGCAAATAATCAAATAGGATTATAAATAACCATCCCCACTTATATCAATCCATCTAGTGTGAGAAATATTATTCCCTCTCTCCACCCTCCATCCATATCTATATCCCCCTCCATCTCTTCTCTTCCGTCTCTCTATCTCACCCCCCTAAACACACACGCTCTTGCGCTCCATATATATCAATCTCTTTGTCAATCCCCTCCTCTCCCCATATCTATCTTCTTCCCTCTCTTCACCTTCCATCTATATCTTTATCTTCCCCTTCTATCCAGGGTTCCCCGCTAATATCTCTCTTTCCTCCTTTTGTCCTCCCTCCCTCTCTCTCCATCTTCCTTATAACTCACTCTCTCTCTCTCTCTCTCTCTCTCTCCACATTTATCTCTCTATGTCTTTCCTCTTACCTCCCTCCCCCTCCCCCTCCAATTCCATTTCTCTTTTCCTCCCTCTCTCCACTCTCTCACATCCTCCCTCTTCCTTCCTCTCTTTCCCTTTCTCTCCCATCTCTCTCTCCCTCTCTCTCACTATTCACCCACTAACTATGTTACTATATCCCTCCCTCTCTTATTATATCTCCTTCTCCCACCCCATATCTCCATCTCTCCTTCTTTTTCTCTTTATCTCATCCCCAAACATATGTGCTCTCTCTTTGTCTCTCCCTTGTCACTCCTTCTCTCTCTCCACTTCTTACTCTCTATATTTCTTATTTCCTACATCTCATCCCCTCCAAGTCCATCTCTCTATCGATCCCTCTCTCCTCCTCTCTCGCGTCCTTCCTCTATCTATCTCTCTCCTAAGTCCCTCTCTCTTCCCTGATCTCTCTCTCTCTCTCTCTCTCTCTCTCTCTCTCTCTCTCTCTTCCATCCAATACTATCTCTTCCCCCATCACTCTCCTCCTCTCTCTCCCTTTATCTCCTACCTCCCTCTCTTTTTTCCCTCCAATCCTCTCTCTTCCCCCATCTCTCTCTCTCTCTCTCTCTCTCTCTCTAATCCTCTCTCTTCCTCCATCTCCCTTTCTTTATCTCTCTCTCTTTCCACCCCTCTCTCTCTCTAGCTACAGTACTATATCCCGCCCTCTCTCCTTCTCTCTTCTTCTCTCCCCCCTTCATTCCATACATCTTACTTTGTCACTTTATCTCACCTGTAAACATACACACTCTCTCTCTCTCTATTTCGTTTTAGTTATGTAAACTAATGAACATAAATGTTTGTAAATATAAAGCAGATTATGGAGTAAATATGAAAACAGGTTTTATTTACTTACCATACCTCTCTTGTTTATTTATATTTTTATTTTCTTACCATACCTCTTTTATTTACTATGGTATTTGGCCCATATGCTTGTTATATAATTATATTTTTATTTATAATCCTATTTGATATATTGTTATTTATTTACCTTACCTCTTTATACCTCTTTTATATTTATTTATTTACCATACTTATTTTATAAATATAGTATTTGGCCCATGGTATCAATATTAATTTGTCCCATAGCATTCGTCCCATTGGCTTCATCTAAATAAAACCTCTTCTTGAAGTTTTTTTAAAAATAAAAATGTTTATGGAGTAAATATAAAAGGGATTTTTATGTATTTACCATACATCTAGTTTATATATATATTTATTTATTTACCATAGTTCTGGAGTAAGTATAAAAATAGGTTTCATTTATTTACCATACCTCATGTTTATTTATATTTTTATTTATTTAAATTTTAAAATATTGCAACTTTGATGGGGAAATATTTATGTCTTTAAATATTTTAATTTATCCATAGAATATGGGTTTTCTTTATTAGGAATTTTGCTTCTGTGATCTATAATTGTGGTTAAAATCTTTCTATGAAAATCACATCAGAATAGATTTGGTCGACGTGTTCGAACCAGCCAGTTCAAGTAACCCCTTTAAATAGAAAGTAAAGCTACCACTAGCCGTTTGAAAAATAACGGCTAGTTTGACTTAAATAATAATAATTTTTTTTTAATTTAATTTTTATTCTATATTAAAAAGAGTAAATCAAATTATTAAAGTTTATAAAATAAATTTTCTACATTTATATATATTCATTTTAATAAAATATATTCTTTTATATATTTATATTTATTTTGATAAAAATAATAATTATTAATTTAATATATTTAAAGAATATAATAGATGTTTATATATGTATATAGGTATTTTTATTATTATCAAATAAATTAAATGCTAAAAATATTAAATAATATTTACGGTTTGAATTTATATAATTATTTTATTTTTAATAATTAAATGCTATGTGATTCCAAAATTCATGAAACAATTATCATTTTGAAAAAAAATAAAAATAAAATAAATAAATAAACAAAATAAAAATAAAACTAAAAATAATAAAAATAAAATAGAACCATAAAATTTTTGATTAAATAAATCATAACAATAAAAATAAAAATAAATCAAATAAAAATTAATTAATTAATTAATTAATTAAATAATCAAGAATTAAATACATGATATTAATAAAAAAATAAAAAAATAAATAAAAATATAAAAAATAAATAAATAAATTAATTAATTAATTAATTAACTAATTATAAGTTTTATTAGGAATGAACGGCATGAATCCAACATCTGCTAATCATCCACCCATCATCTCTGTTGAGGTTGACCAACCTCTTTTCTATTTCGAGGGCTTCTCTCAACTTGCGGTGGTAGAAATGGTCAATCCTCGCAATAACCTCAGCATCTTCAATGCAAATGTGATGATTAGTCTTCTCAGCTAGCGCAAAGGAGCGTGATCTACTATGCTTCAGGTCATCAACATGTTCTTTAATTCTTTGACTAATTGACCAACCAGTTTCACTAACGTAAGGGGTCCCACGGGAACATGGAATCAAGTAAACACCCTTACCATCCTTCGGGAAAATCTAGTCCTTAACCGATCTAAGCGAACTCCGAATGGTGAGGAGGGCTTAAAGGTTGAGGAAACATTATGTTTGTTTAGAATCTTGGCGATTTTATCCGTAGTACCCTGGATAAATGGAAGGTGAACTCTAGAAAACTGATCACAGGGTTCTTTTTTACCCTTAGGACCTTTTTTCGCTTTTCAAAAATCTTTAAGACATTGACTCATGTTATAACCATTCTTGTAAAAAACTTTCAGAAGATGATCCTTTTCACCTTCAAAGTGGTGTTCATCAGAGATTCTAAAGGCTCTGGTGGCTAGGGTGTTGAGAACACCAAGTTTCTAAGCAGGGAAATTGTGAGAACTAGCATGTAAGTATTGCTCAGTGTGTGTCTTCTTTCTAAAAACCTGATGAGAGAGAGAACCATCATCATTCCTAGAAATGAGGACATCAAGAAAAGGAAAGCTACCATTATCTTTGAAATCCATGGTGAATTTAATAAAGTCAGATTGATTATTAAGATGATGGAAGAAAAGATCCAATTTCTCCTTACCATGAGGCCATACAACACAGGTGTCATCAAAAAACCTTTTCCAAATATTAGGTTGAGAAAGAGAAGAGGAGAGGGCCCTAAATTCAAAGGCTTCCATGAACATATTAGCTACCACAGGGGAAAGTGGGGAGCCCATGGCCACACCAAAAGTCTGTTCAAAGAATTCACCCTCGAAACTAAAGAAGGCTGATGTTGCATTGTTCAATGCAGAAGGAGGTATCAGATTCGTGACCCGAGAATGATATCATCATTTTAATGGGGATGTAGTATACAAAAATACAACATCAAAACTCACAAATATATCTCAATGACCCAATCAGCCTTTTCAACTCCTTAATAAAAGAACATGAGTATTTAACAAAGGAGGAGGTCTGACCTACAAACGGTTTAAGCTTAGAGGCTAGAAATTTAGCGAGCAGATAAGTTGGACCACCTATGGTGTTGAAAATAGGGCGAAGGGGAATCCCATCCTTATGAACCTTAGGAAGCCCATAAATCCTCGGAGTGAGGGGGTTAGTTTCAATAAGATTTTTACTCAAAGATCCAACCGTGTTGCTTGATTTTATAGCCAAAGCGACCGCTTTTGAGACTTTTTTTAGGGGATTTTTTTCCAACTTATTGTAACTCCCTCTATTAAGAAGGTGATCCAGCATCTTATTACGATAATCCTCCTTGTCTGAAATAACCATAGCACCACCCTTATATGCCTTAAGAACAACAATGTCATGGTTATTGTTTAAGGATTTAAGAGCATCAAACTCTAGCTTGCTAATGTTGCTCTTAGGGGGCTTAGATTTTTTGAGTATCATGGCACAATACTGCCTGATAGTGTCTTTAGTAGCAACATGTAAATCCCTAATTCCGTACTCAATATCAAAAATTATGTCATGAATAGGGATTTTTCTAGGAGCAAGAGCAAAATTAAGACCCTTCTCTAACAAACTGAAGACATGTTGATCAAAGGACAAACTTGAGAGATTAATAACATTCCTATATAAGGTACTATTATTGTTGTTAAAACTATTAATGTTGAGTTTATTATAGTTACTATTCTTATTATTATTAAGGTTATTGATATCATTTTTATTAATATTAAAATTATTAAGGTTGTCAATATTATTACTATTATTATACAAATTGTTAAAACAATGATCAATATTATTATTGTTACTAATAAAGTTATCATCATTATTATAATTACCATTATTTAAGGAATTATAAAATGGAGAACTCAAAGATTCAACGCTGGAAATCGGAGGATTAAGGCTAAAGGTATTCTGTTAGCCTTAATCCTCCAATTTCCAGCGTTGAATCTTCAATTTATCCATTTTATAATTCCTTGAATAATGGTAATTATAATAATTATGATAACTTTATTAGTAACAGTAATAAGATTGATCATTGTTTTAACAATTTGTATAATAATAGTAATAATATTGACAACCTTAATAATATTAATATTAATAAAAATGATATCAATAACCTTAATAATAATAAGAATAGTAACTATAATAATAATAACTATAATAAACTCAACATTAATAGTTTTAACAACAATAATAGTACCTTATATAGGAATTTTATTAATCTCTCAAGTTTTTCCTTTGATCAGCATGTCTTCAATTTGTTAGAGAAGGGTTTTAATTTTTCTCTTGCTCCTAGAAAAATCCCTATTCGTGACATAATTTGTGATATTGAGTATGGAATTAGGGATTTACCTGATTCTACTAAAGACACTATCGGGCAATATTTTGCCATGATCCTCAGAAAAGCTAAGCCCCCTAAGAGCAACATCAGCAAGCTAGAGTTTGAGGCTCTTAAATCATTAAACAATAACCGTGACATTGTTGTTCTTAAGGCTGATAAGGGTGGTGCTACGATTATTTTAAACAAGAAGGATTATCGTAATAAGATGCTGGATCACCTTCTTAATAGTGGGAGTTACAATAAATTGGACAAAAATCCCCTCAAAAAAGTCTCAAAAGCGGTTTCTTTGGCTATAAATCAAGTAGCACAGTTGGATCTTTGAGTAAAAAACTTATTTAAACTAACCCCCTCACTCCGAGGATTTATGGGCTTCCTAAGGTTCATGAGGATGGGGTTCCCCTTCGCCCTATTTTCAACACCATAGGTGGTCCAACTTATCTTCTCACTAAATTTCTAGCCTCTAAGCTTAAACCGTTTGTAGGTTAGACCTCCTCCTTTGTTAAAGACTCATGTTCTTTTATTAAGGAGTTGAAAGACTTGGAGTTGGATCGTGATGATATATTTGTGATTTTTGATGTCGTGTCCCTGTATACTTGCATCCCCATTAGGCAAGAGATCAATGTCATTTCTCGAGTCACGGATCCCGATACTGCTCATCTCGTTGAAATTTATCTAACCTCGACCTTCTTTAGTTTCAAGGGTGAATTCTTTGAACAGACTTCTGGTGTGGCCATGGGCGCCCCCCTTTCCCCTATGGTAGCTAATCTATTCATGGAAGACTTTGAATCTAGGGCCCTCTCCTCTTCTCTTTTTCAGCCTAAGCTTTGGAAAGGTTTTGTTGATGACACCTATGTTGTATGGCCTCATGGTAAGGAGAAATTGGATCTTTTCTTCCATCATCTTAATAATCAATCTAAATTTATTAAATTCACCATGGATTTGGAAGATAATGGTGGTTGCCTTTTCTTGATGTCCTCATTTCTAGGAATGATGACGGTTCTCTCTCTCATCGAGTTTTTAGAAAGAAGACACACACTGAGCAATACTTACATGCTAGTTCTCACCATTTACCTGCTCAAAAACTTGGTGTTCTCAGCACCCTAGCCAATAGAGCCTTTAGAATCTCTGATGAACACCACTTTGAAGGTGAAAAGGATCATCTTCTTAAAGTTTTTTACAAGAATGGTTATAACATGAGTCAATGTCTTAAAGCTTTTTAAAAAGTGGAAAAAGGTCCTAAGGGTAAAAAATAACCCTGTGATCAGTTGTCTGGAGTTCACCTTTCGTTTATCCAAGGTACTACGGATAAAATTGCCAGGATTCTAAAGAAACATAATGTTTCCTCAACCTTTAAGCCCTCCCGCACCATTCAGAGTTCGCTTAGATCGGTTACGGACCTGATTTGCCCAAAGGACGGTAAGGTTTTTTACTTGATTCCATGTTCCTGTGGGACCCCTCACATTGGTGAAATTGGCTGGTCAATTAGTCAAAGAATTTAAGAACATGTTGCTAACCTGAAGCATAGTAGATCATGCTCCTCTGTGCTAGCGGAGCATGCTGAGAAGACTAATAATCACATTTTCATTGAAGATGTTGAGTTTATTGCGAGGATTGACCATTTCTGCCACCGCAAGTTGAGAGAAGCCCTAGAAATAGAAAAGAGGTCGGTCAACCTCAACAGAGATGATGGGTGGATGATTAGCAGATGTTGGATTCCTGCCCTTCATTCCTAATAAAACTTATAATTAATTAATTAATTTATTTATTTACTTATTTATTTTTATTTATTTTTATTTTTATATTTTTATTTTATTTATTTTATTTTTATTATTATTATGTATTTAATTCTTAATTATTTAATTAATTAATTAATTTATTTTTATTTGATTTTTATTATTTTTATTATTACGATTTATTTAATTAAAAAATTTATGGTTCTATTTTATTTTTATTATTTTTAGTTTTATCCTTATTTTATTTATTTATTTATTTTCAAAATGATAATTGTTTGATGAATTTTGGAATCACATAGCATTTAATTATTAAAAATAAAATAATTATATAAATTCAAACCATAAATATTATTTACTATTTTTAACATTTAATTTATTTGATAATAATAAAAATACCTATATACATATATAAACATCTATTATATTCTTTAAATATATTAAATTAATAATTATTATTTTTATTAAAATAAATATAAATATATAAAAGAATATATTTTATTAAAATGAATATATATAAATGTATAAAATTTAATTTATAAACTTTAATAATTTGATTTACTCTTTTTAATATAGAATAAAAATTAAATAAAATAAAAATTATTATTATTTAAGTCAAACTAGCCGTTATTTTACAAACGGCTAGTGGTAGCTTTACTTTCTATTTAAAGGGGTTACTTGATCATTTTTCCATCTTGTCCTGATGATTAACCACACTGGCTGGTTCGAAACGCGTCGACCAAATCTATTATGATGTGATTTTCACCGAAATATTTTAATCACAATGGGTTTTCTTTTTAAATATTCATTTTACAAATATTTAATACAAAGAAATATTAATATAATCATGCATATAATTTACTATCCATTCAAGTTATATAAATAATACATAGTTGTATTTTAATAGTTAATCTCAGCCCATTAAAAAGTTAAAATAGTTATATATAATATAAATATTCAAGTTATATAAAATTCAAAATTAGCCCACATTAGAAAAAGTAAAATTTATTATTTTTTGAGATACTAGTCTGTAGATTGTGCCTCTCAACAATATACAACCCAATATTGCACATCTCAACAATAAATTTCACCATTTCTAATGTCAGCCAAAGCATTAACCTAATCTTGAATTTTATATAACTTGAATATTTATATTATATATAACATTTTTAACTTATTAATAGGTTGATATTAACTTATTATTGACGCTTGATAGATTCGGAGTTAAGATGGATCTAGGCTGGTTGCGCCGAGAGGGATCAAATCTCTCAGAGGTGCAAACCTCTTTTTTCAGTGCAAAACTTGAAAAAAGGTTTGCAGTTCGAGAGATTTGATCCCCCTCGGCACTTGATAGATCTGGAGTTAAGATGGATCTAGGTTGGTTTCAGTCGTGTGCTGCCAAGGAAAATCTATCGAATATATAATTAATTTTATCAATAATATGTAAATATATCAAATATTAATATAATCATTTTAAATATGTTAAATATTTTTGAGATTAACTTGGTCATTTTAATTTTAAATTTTCTTAGTTACCTTAGTTTTTTGAGATGATAAATATTGTTAATAACTATCATGATGAAAAATGATGAAATATTTTTTTTGAATGCAAAGTAACAATAATAGTGTTGAAAGATAGAAAATGTGAATAATAAGAATGTACTCATGTTACAAATATTCTTCATTGTGATCAATCCCAAACTATTTTCTTCTACTATTATTATTGCCACCCTTGTTATTTTTGTTATCTTTTCATATGGATTATATGAAAAATAAAATTTAAATCATAAACCAGTTAAATATTTAGCTCGAGCTGTTGTAGTAAACATGATACCTTGTCTCTCTCCAATATTAATAGGTTAAATTACTATAACACAAAAATCAATGTACATTGTCAATAACTTTTTGTGCTTACACTAAAATCAATGCATATTGTTAATCCAATCACTTTAAAATTAATGCACCATCATATATCCAATTACATCATATCGTAAATCAACATATACATTGAAATCAATGCATTTAATGTAAGCAATAAAATAATGTTAGAAAATGGCTTCTACATTGAAATCAATGCACCTAATGCAAGCAATCAAATAAGATTAGAAACCAACATCTACACTAAAATCAATGCATTTACTCAAAGAAATCAAATAGGATTAGAAATCGCCATCTACACTAAAATCAATGCATTTAGTGCAAACAATCAAATAGGATTAGAAATAATCTACATTTAAATCAATGCATCTAGTGCAAGAGATCAAATATATTTATAAATCGACGTCTAAATTGAAATCAACACATCTAGTGCAAGCAATAAAATAGTATTAGAAATCACCACCTACATTGAAATCAATGCTTCTAGTGCAAGTAATAAAATATAATTAGAAATAAATATCTACTCTAAAATCGATGCATCTAGTGAAAATAATAAAATAGGATTATAGATCACCATCTCTTGTTTTTTGTCTCTCTATCTCAACCCCCTAAACACACACACTCTCGCACTCCATATATATCATTCTCTTTGTCAATCACCCCGTCTCCCCATATCTCTCTTCTTCACGCTCTTCACCTTCCATATATACCTCTATCTTCCCCTTCTCTCCCTCTCCCCTGCTAATATCTCTCTTTCCTCCTTTTCTCCTCTATCCCTCTCTCTCCATCTTCCTTATCACTCACTCTCTCTCTCTAGAAACCAACATCTACACTGAAATCAATGCATTTACTAAAATAAATCAAATAGGATTAGAAATCTCCATCTACACTGAAATCAATGCATTTAGTGCAAACAATCAAATAGGATTAGAAAGCATCTATATTGAAATCAATTCATCTAGTCTAAGTAACCAAATATGATTATAAATCTACATCTAAATTGAAATCAACACATTCAATGCAAGAAATCAAATTGTATTAGAAATCACCACCTACAATGAAATCAATCCATCTAGTGAAAGTAATCAAATATCATTAGAAATAAATATCTACACTAAAATCGATGCATCTAGTGCAAATAATCAAATAGGATTGGAAATCACCATCTCCACTTATATAAATCCATCTAGTGCGAGAAATGTTCCTCCCTCTCTCCACCCTCCATCCATATCTATATCCCCCTCCATCTATTTTTTTTTGTCTCTCTATCTCACCCCCCAAAACACACATGCTCTCACACTCCATATATATCAATCTCTTTGTCAATCACCCCCTCTCCCCATCTCTCTCTTCTTCCCTCTCTTCACCTTCCATATATATCTCTATCTTCCCCTTCTCTCCCTCTCCCCCACTAATATCTCTCTTTCCTCCTTTTTTCCTCTCTACCTCTCTCTCCATCTTCCTCATCACTCACTCTCTCTCTCTCTAGAAACCAACATCTACACTAAAATCAATGCATTTACTCAAAGAAATCAAACAGGATTAGAAATCGCCATCTACACTAAAATCAATGCATTTAGTGAAAACAATCAAATAAGATTAGAAATAATATACATTGAAATCAATTCATATAATGCTAGTAATCAAATATAATTATAAATTGAAATCAACAAATTCAGTGCAAGAAATCAAATTGTATTAGAAATCACGAGCTACACTGAAATCAATTCATCTAGTGCAAGTAATCAAATATCATTAGAAATAAATATCTACACTAAAATTGATGCATATAGTGCAAATAATCAAATAGGATTATAAATCACCATCTCCACTTATATCAATCCATCTAGTGTGATAAATATTCTTCCCTCTCTCCACCCTCCATCCATATCTATATCCCCCTCCATCTCTTCTTTTATGTCTCTCTATATCACCCCCCTAAACACACACGCTCTTGCACTCCATATATATCAATCTCTTTGTCAATCCCCTCCTCTCCCCATCTATTTCTTGTTCCCTCTCTTCACCTTCCATATATATCTCTATCTTCCCCTTATCTCCCTCTCCCCCATTAATATATCTCTTTCCTCCTTTTATCCTCTCTCCCTCTCTCTCCATATTCCTTATCACTCGCTCTCTCTCTCGCTCTCTCTCCATATTCCTTATCACTCGCTCTCTCTCTCGCTCTCTCTCTATCTCTCTCTCTCTCTCCACATTTATCTCTCTATTTCTTTCTTCTTACCTCCCTCTCCCTCCCCCTCCAAGTCCATCTCTCTTTCCCTCCTTCTCTCCACTCTCTGACATCCTCTCTCTTCCTTCCTCTCTTTCCCTTTCTCTCCCATCTCTCTCTCCCTCTCTCTCTCTCTTCACCCATAAACTATATTCCTCCCTCCCTTAATATATCTCCTTCTCCCCCCCCCGATCTCCATCTCTCCTTATTTCTCTCTTTATCTCAGCCCTAAACATACACGCTTTCTCTTTGTCTCTCCCTTGTCACTCCTTCTCTCTCTCCACTTCTCACTCTCTATATTTCTTATTTCCTACATCTCTCCCTCCAAATCCATCTCTCTATTGATCCCTCTCTCCTCCTCTTTCTCGTCCCTCGTCTATCTCTCTCTCTCCTAAGTCCCTCTCTCTTCCTTGATCTCTCTCTCTCTCTCTTCCCTCCAATACTCTCTCTCTTCCCCCATCACTCTCCTCCCCTCTCTCATCCTTCCTCTCTCTCCCTTTCTCTCCTACCTCCCTCTATTTTTTCCCTCCAATCCTCTCTCTTCCCCCATTTCTCTCTCTCTCTCTCTCTCTCTCTCTCTCTCTCTAATCCTCTCTCTTCCCCCATCTCCCTTTCTTTCTCTCTCTCTTTTCGCCCCTCCCTCTCTCCAACTACATTACTATATCCCTCCCTCTCTCCTTCTCTCTTCTTCTCTCCCCCCTTCTTTCCATACATCTTACTTTGTCTCTTTATCTCACCGGTAAACATACACTCTCTCTCTCTCTCTCTCTCTCTCTCTCTCTCTCTCTCTCTCTCTTCTTAGTTATGTAAACTAATGAACATAAATATTTGTAAATATAAAGCAGATTATGGAGTAAATATGAAAACAAATTTTATTTACTTACCATACCTCTCGTTTATTTATATTTTTATTTATTTACCATACCTCTTTTATTTACTATGGTATTTGGCCAATAAGCTTGTTATATAATTATATTTTTATTTATAATCCTATTTGTGATATTGTTATTTATTTACCTTACCTCTTTATACCTCTTTTATATTTATTTATTTACCATACTTATTTTATAAATATAATATTTGGCCTATGGTATCAATATTAATTTTTCCCATGGTATTCATCCCATAGGCTTCATCTAAATAATTTTTATTTTTTAAGTTTTTTTAAATATAAAAACGTTTATGGAGTAAATATAAAAGGAATTTTTATGTATTTACCATACATCTAGTTTATATATATATTTATTTATTGACCATAGTTCTAGAGTAAGTATAAAATAAGTTTCAATTATTTACCATACCTCATGTTTATTTATATTTTTATTTGTTTAAATTTTAAAATATTGCAACTTTGATGGGGAAATATTTATGTCTTTAAATATTTTAATTTATCCATGGAATATGGGTTTTTTTTTTTTAATATTCATTTTACAAATATTTAATTAAAAGAAATGATTTTGGATTTTGATTGTTTGTGTTGAATTAACTCTTTTCCTTTGATTTAGGAAATGGTATTCACTTTAGTAAAGAGTAAAGATGTTTAAAATTTTACTTAATTTGGAAATTCAATGTGGTAAATTTTTTTATTTAAAAGTAAATTTTGATTCATCCAAATTCACATATATAATTTACTATTCATTCAAATTATATAAATAATACATATTTATATTTTAATAGGTAATCTCAACCCATTAATAAGTTAAAAAAGTTATATAAAATTCAAGATTAGGTTAATGCTTTGGCCAACAGGGATGTAGATTGTGCTTATCAGTGCAACAAGTGTGTATAAATTAACTTGACTCAATCTGATGTTGTTAGATAAATATAGTAATGAGCAATCTTATAAAATGAAGACGACTTCATTTTTTTATGAGAAAAAAAAAATATTCCAAAAAAACCATAAACTTAAAAATGATTAATTATATTTTAAATATAAATTAGTTATAATTTATAATAATAATAATAATAATAATATTTAAAATAAAATAATAGTTAAAAAAATATCCATTTATATTAAACATTAAAAAAAAAATATTTAAAAATAGAAAAAAATTATCTGTATTATGTGAATACACTTTTAAAAATAAAGGAGAAGGTTTAAGTAAGAAAATTGTTAACCTACTCTTATATAGATGTTATGTCATTTTTTTCCATAAACCCCAACCCTAAATAAAAAATAAAAAACCATCTCAAAAAATAATTATCCACTTCCGAAAAATATCTGCAAAAAATAAATCATCTTCCAAAAAAACCAAACATGTCCTCAAACGTTGCTTTAGTAAAAGGCAAAAAGAAACGGATACAAGGTAAATAGTCTATTCCCATCCAAAAGGGAAAATGAAAAGACAAAACCAAATACATAGTTAATATAAAAATATAAATTGTATTTCTTGTTGTAACCCAAAGTACTATTCCAATTATTATCTTTCGTTAAAATATAATTAAATATATATTTATGTATTATATAATTAAATATATATTTATAATGTAATTTCATAAAATCTATATATTTTTTAAAATTAATTTAAAGAAAAAAAACATATATATATATATATATATATATAGACATAAATAAATAAGTTCTAAAATAAACCAACTATGGAGCTTTAGTTGTTAGGCTGGTGCATAAATATATGAAAAAAAAGGAAATCGCAAGAATTAACTAAGCTAAATCACTTAAGAGGGATGGGGATTGGGTTCCCTTCACCATATCACTCAC
Source organism: Pinus albicaulis (assembly GCA_034641835.2). Classification (NCBI taxonomy): domain Eukaryota; kingdom Viridiplantae; phylum Streptophyta; class Pinopsida; order Pinales; family Pinaceae; genus Pinus; species Pinus albicaulis. The sequence continues at coordinate 565,082,428 of CM076578.1, forward strand.
GCAACAATTCAAGAGGGATGGGGCTCGGTCCCCTTAGCTATCTCGTTGTTGTTCACCTTCTCTCCTATGGGGATCCTTGGATTTTTCTCTCATTACACCATTGATTTACAAACCTATCTGGTGGCAGGGGCATGAGTAGCTCAATCTAGATTCCTGACCGAATATATATACCAAGGCGACCCAAAACCTCTATGTGTGTTGAGGAGTTTTATTAGCATCTAAATACTGTCATTGGGGAAGAATTGTTGGGCCTAGCTAGGTTCTAGACAGTGTAGAAGGCTGCCGCTATTATGTTTGCGAAATAGCTTTCCTTGCAACATTTGATAGGATGCAGATTTCAACCTTATTGCTCATTTCTTGTTGACTGTCAAGGTAGGTTCCATGATGCCATGGCCGAGATACTGTAGGAGATTTGCGTACCATGACAGGGAATTTTTCTGGAGTGTGTTTTCAGCCTGGTACATATCTATCTCATGTTCCCAACACTCCTAATCATTGTTCTGCTGGTCAAAAACTTCAGTAGCCATTCGACACAACTCCTTCCCTTTGACCGCGTGTACAAGTTTTAATTCTAGGTCACAGTCATGAAGGCATGCCATCCAGTTGCCTCGTCTCTCACCCAACTCCTCTTGCACAAACAACGAGTGGACGGTTGGGTGAGGTATGAACGTTGTGACATGGTTATTCAGAATGTATGGCCTAAAGTGCTTAACTTCCTTGTATACTGGATAGGCTTGCTTTTCGATGTTCGGATAGTTCAACTCAGCACCTTGTAACATTGTGCACATGAAAGATATCGGTTTTCCGTCGTTCCTGTTGTCTTTCTAGGTCAGGATGCCTATCAATGACAAATATGAGGCAAAAGTATACAAGATAAAGCCTTTGCTGAAATATGGGTTGTGTAGGGCAGGGACTTTTGCGATGGATTTCTTAATACTATCAAACACTTCTTTCTCACACAGATTCCATTTAAAATTCGTGTTCTTATTAATAATATTTTGTATCAATTTCAAGATTTGCACAAAGTATGATATGAATTTTTGGAGGAAGTTAATTTTCTTGAGAAGTGACTACATGGATTTCTTACTGCTCAGGGGAGAAATTTGGGCAATGGATTTTGCATGGTTCGGGTCTACCTCTATGCCATCCCAGGTTATGATGTGACCCAACAAATTTCCTTCTGAGAACGCAAAGATACTTTTCTTGGAGTTCAATAAGATTCTGTATTTTCACCGCCTCTCAAATATTTGTTCTAGGTGGTGCAGGTGGTCATGTCTAACTTTGGAGAACACAGTGATGTCATCAAGGTAGACGACCACACTTTTTCCCATTAGACCCCAGAAGGCAATGTCAATGGCCCTTTGGAAGGTTTCCTTAACATTAATTAGGCCAAAGGGAATGCACCTGAATGTGAATGTTCCCCATTTAGTCTCGAATGTTGTCTTCAAATGGTCCAGCTTTGCCACTAGCATCTGGTTGTATCCCGAGAAACCATACATAAATGAGAACATTTCTGACCCTGATATTGTTTGAAGAATCTACTCCATGGGAGGCACTGGGTAGTTATCCGCATCAGAAGACTGGTTTAAATTTCGGAAGTATACACATAAGTGGATTTCGTTGGAATTATTGCGGACTGGGACTAAATTTGACACCCACATTGAATGTCAGACTATGGAAATGATGCAGGCGTCCAAGAGCTTCTTAAGTTTTGTTTGAATCATTGTTTCCAAAGTTGAATGTGCTTTTCTTAGCTTCTGTTGAAATGGTTTCAGGCCTTCCTTCATCGCTATCACATGTTGGATAATTAATGTGTTATACGTCAATAGCTCATCATATGTCCAGGAAAAAACATCCCGGTACTTCTTCAATAACTCAATAAATCATTGTCGCTCCTGGGGGGTGAATTTGGTACCGAGGTTAAAGAACTTCAAGTCCTCTTCCATCTTGAGGTTTACTTGTTCGTGGAATAGGGTCGAACTTTTAACCTTTGTATTGGGAGGCCCTCGTAATCGATTTTGTAGGCTGAATAATTTCTCGAGGGAGACGACCCCTTTTGGTATTGGCTTCCCATTGTGATATTCACTTTCCTTTTGCAAAGCCAAATCATGCTCCTCTTCCTTGATAACTACATCCTTGAATACATCTGCATTTAACATGAAATCAAACACATGCTTATCATCATTAAAAATGTATAAATTACACATTATCCAGCACTGCGGGTTTATAATACAATTTCAATAGAAAAACCATACCTTAATGGGGTAAACCTAGCAGCAGTGTTTTCTAACGTATCGACTGTTTCATTGTGTATTCTAATTACTGACTTAATATAAAAAGTATCGAAAGCAAAAATCAAACCCCATACCTCCTGTTGATACCCTTTCAAATGGGGAGATAGGAAATGAATAGTGTTGTGTACCTATCGATTGATGATTTTAGAGTCGCTGATTACCTTCAAGCAGCCGACTTTGAGGTCGATTACTTCCTTGATGCCCATGATTAGTGCTTCATATTTGGCTATTTTGTTGGTGCAATGGAATTCCAACCTGCAAGAGATTAGGAACTTGTTTTTCTGTGGATCTATCAATATACAGTTGGCACCGACCCTGTCATGAGTCTTGGAACCATCATAGTACAGGGTCGAGATTCCATTCTCAGATGTTTCTAAGTTGTATTTGTTCACAAATGATGTACCTGGGACAGAGCCATCAGGTGGACCTTCTGGTATGGTAGGATGGGAAGTAGTACAAGGGATAAATTCCAACTAAGCATATGGGTAGAATGGGGACTAAGCGACTATTTAGCACCCAAAATCAGCCTCTAAGGAACACATCGCCATACCTTCTTACATGGTTTCTTCAAGGTCGGTAAGCGTATGTTTCATTTAAGGCTCACTTTCGACTCAGATATGATTATTCCCACCTTTGTACGGGAGCCAAAAATGGGACCAGTCTGTGGCAAAGTATCCCTCTAGCTTGCTTGACCAATCCTTGGCTTAGTACCAGATCATAGGATTCTGGAATATCTACGACAAATATGTCAATGCACTGATGGACTCAGGAATATGAGGAGATACGTATTAAGATGTTATATAACTCGCCTATGGTGGGAACTTGGAACCTATCAAGATGAATGATCCTGGCATCAGTTTTCTTGGGACAGATATTAAATTTTTTGCATACATACAAGGGCATGACATTGCTGGATGCGCCTAAATCAACAAGGCTGTTGTGGATGTTGAAATTAAAAATCTCAAAAGAGAAGAGAAATGGGGGCATGGACCCTTGTGATTTGGCATAGATGGCATTGACAATGGACTGGAGGTTCACTGAGGCCTAGGAGGGTGTGGAGCTCAAGTTTCTTGCCACCTAGGTAGGCCTTTTTGCCGAGGATGGGTTAGCGAAAGCCTTGAGAATCATATCACGTTGGTTGGCTATTCGGGTGAGTTTGTAATGTGATATATTGGCTCAGATTTTCTTCATGTATTTGATGATATTGTACCCAGACTCTAGTTGTGAAGGTGTCTCCACAGGTGTGCTGGGTGAATTTGGCAATGGTTTGGCCTTAGGGGTGCCCCGAGTAGCAACGGAGCTAGAATTTTCAGTGGTGGGGGTTGAGGCCTGGTTTTCTCTGCTTGGAGGTAGGATATTTCTCAAGAAAGGTTTTATATTCTCCTCAAACGTGTGATTAGAAATTGGGCCTTTTCTTCTTAGGCTATAGTTTCGGGGGGGTGGCCTGGATTAGGGATTGTCATCCATGTTTATCTCTGTCACTGATGGAGATCCCTCCCCGTGGATTAATTCGAAGGTGAGTATTGTTGATCCCAAATTTTCATCTGTGAGAGAAACTTCTTCATCATATAATTTAGATTCCTTATTAAGCTCCCCTGCCATCTAGTCTTCTAGGAGCTGATTCACCACTATGGTCATACTATTGATCCATTGAGGAAAGGTTCTCTTAGAGTGGTAAGCTTGATGAAATGAGAAGAAATTATGTTTTCCAATCTCTTCTACATTGAAGTTCGCATTGGGATTGGGTGGAGGGTGGTTGGGCATGCTATTTCTCTTCCTGAAGAAAGGCTTTTGAGCTTTTCTACTTGAAGCAGGATCATTTTTCTTTCTTTTCAAGTCGGAGACTTCATTTGTCAAGAGAATTAGGGATTTGGTGATGTTTTAAAAATCAAAAGGTTACTTATCCTTATCCCCAGACCTACTGGTTGAGGGTTGTGTCTTTTTCCTGGACGATTTTTGATCATCTTGGCTATCATGGTCTAGAGCCCCTATTGAAAACATATATTTCTTAATGGGGAGAGAAGTGGTGAAATTTTCTACTGGGGTGGCTCTGGCCTTGCATTTAATAGACAAAGAAATGTTCCAAGTCAAGGCTCTTGTATAGTATTCTATAGTGATGGAATTTTCAAGGGCCATGTTTGGGGGAAACTTGTTCAAGATGTTCACAAAAAGCTGATTGAAATACTTTACCTTCTCCTTCTTCTGGAATTTCAAGGTGCTCAACTCCTTTCACCTTCCCAACTATTGCGATGGTCTGCGACCTGGGAGAAATTGTGACTTGCGACTTGAGTGAGGTTGCGACCTGCGACTTACCTTCCTCTTTAAACTCTCAATTGAGTCTCTTTCAAGGGAACAACTTTGTGGTAGAGAGGACTGGGGTTTCTACATGATGTTGTTCTTTGACGTAGGTGTTTGAAGCTTGGTTTTTAGTGGCCACTGGATCGATTTGAGGCATGTCCTCTCCCAGTCTATGAAAAAATTAAAGAGCATACGGGACTAATGTACGTCTGTTTGTGTTGATTTGATTGGACAAAGAGGTCAGCTTGGTGTAGATCTGGACTAGTGCAACAACGTATTGGATGATGTTTTCTTTGGAGGCTAAGAGGTCCTTCGAGATGGCTACTTGCTTGATTGGTTCTAAGAATGACTGGATATATTTAATTACCTCTTCTCACGTCCTTTGTTTTCTTAGTGTGCCTATGGAAGGTATGTGGTGTACTTCTGCGATCAAGTTTATGCCACTAATCATATGCTCATAGGTGGAAGTTACCCTATCCACATCCTTTGCGAGCTTATCTCTAGATTGTAGCTTCATCTGCATTTGTACTTTATCATCTTGAGTATGGATCAACTCTTTCTTTCGCAATGTGGTCGGGGCCTGTGGGTATCTTTTAGACCATTCAAGGATGATGTGTAGTGTTGTAGAGGCTTCCTTTAGTTGTGCATACTTTTTCCTTATTTCAACTTATGTCCCTACCAAGGGAGTGACTGTTTGTCTTAGAGTCATCATTTAATCATAGACCTGTATCACAGTACTTCCAAGGATGTCCAACTCCCCTTGAATAGTGGCTTGTAATCCTCCTGTCATCGGGGTTTCCGTTGGCATGTCAATAGGTGGCAGTTCTACCTGCTTCCCGGTTTGCGAGGGTTGTGGTTTGCTTCCCTCTGCCTCATCAGATGTCTATGTTCCTTACTTCTGAGCTTCTTCCTCCTCCCTCTTATTTTCTGCTTCTTCCCTATCCTATTCTTGTTTCAACTTGTTCTCTGCTTCCTTTCTCTATTGATCTTTTCTTCTTTCTTCTTTCAGGCCTCTTCTACTTGCTTATTTATGCATTCATCTCTCTGTTGTTCTTCGGCCTGTTTCTTTTTCTTTTCTTCTTCCTATTGTTGTGCGATAACATCCTGGGATTTCTTGAGTTCTTCTTCTCTTTGCTTATTCTCAGCATTTAGTTGTGCCTTGGCCTCTTTACCTCCTCCTTCTTGTTGATTTTTAGGAGGATCACTGCATGTGGTGTTATTTGGCCTTTTGGATTGTGAGGTCATTGCTCCTCCCATGGGGTTTTTTCACTTCATAGAAAATTCTCTTTCCTGTATAGTTTCATCGTTCTGGTGCTAACTTCCTTAGTCTCTATCTAGGTCAGATTATCCTTCAATATTTGCTTCTCTGAGTGCGTTGTACCAGTTTTTTACATCCTCTTCGACAACGCGCTCAATGTGTTGATAAGTCTAGTTGAACTTGGCCTGCTTGCAGTGTGCGGGGACAATCCTCTTAGGGTCATAGTACCAGTGGGATAAGTTTATGAAATGGAATCCCTTTATGTGTTTTGCTTCTAATTCCACTTCCTTGAAGTATTTTAATGTGTAGGCACCAATATTGAGTGGGAGGGTAGGCCATGGTTTCTTCTTCCCCTTACTCAGAGTCTTAGAGAAATAGCCTGCCATTTGGTAGCATACCTCCTATAATAGTAGTTTATAAATGAAGAACTTGGGAAGTGCATGAGACACCTTTAATGACCCAAAAAATATAATGAATTTGCCTTCTTTGATGGGGAACAAGTGAGCTACCTTTATAACCATCTCCATGGCCCTTCTGCACATGCAGGGAGGATCTTCATTGAAAAGATGCTGGTAGATTGCGGTGATAAATTTCTTTGAGATGACATCAATGTCTTTCTTGTATTTAGTATCTGAGAACACATTTGGATCTTTATGGAGAGGTCCACCATGCACTGCATCCCAGTTGTGTGGAAAATAATCAAAGTTACATCATGAGCATACTGGATCTAAGAGGTAGGAATCCATGTAAAAATCTGATGCAAATCCAGCCTCTGGTACCTGGGTCATTGATATGTTAAAACTTAGAGCTGATATTAACATATGTGCCCAGTTAAAATGAGTGTCATAGGTGGTCACTATGTACATTAGCGGGACCCACATTCCACTAAAGGTAGTGACATCCATTCTACCATACATCCTGCACATCATGGCTTTGACAAGCCTGTATACTTTCTATAGGCCTTCGGTATTTTACTCCTGATCCTTCTTTCCTTTGAACTTATCAAGCTCCTCCCACCAACCCTTCAAGATATCTTGCTCTGACACATCGTGTGTGGTGATCCACTAGGCATTGAAAGAATACTTTAGCTAGGAGTGAATAGTATACTCTCGCATCTTTCCTGATTAGGTTGGCGAAAGGCTTTCCTACGTGATCACGGATTACCAAGATCTTTCAGTCCTCCTTTTGGAGGATCCACCCAATGACTTGTGTGCATGGGAATATTGGTGGGTGGGCACCCACATAATGTAGCTTGGACCTCTTAACCTAAATGTACACTTGTTAGTCCAGGAGATCTTCCATGAATTCTGGTTTTCTGAACTCCTGGTAGAGTTCAGACCATGAAATCTTAGTGCCTTTTCCGAAAACACAGGTGGTCTCATCGTAGATGGGAGTTGGTGGAGGAGGCATGTCTCCCTTTGATAGCTATATTTTAGGGCTCTTATGTCTGCTTCAAACTGTCGGGGGCCCCATGTCACTTGAGGCCAAAGAGATGTGAACACACTAGAGTTCTGCTTCGATATTACCTAGAATATTCAGAAAATAGTCCCAAGATAAGATAGATGGCGTGAAAGAAAAATATAAGAAAAAATTGCTTGCACTAACTAGGGCTTTGGCTGCTCAGGATGGGTCACTGCAGCCTGCACCAGTCGCAAAAGTATTAAACTGGAAGGGATGCGACTTGGCGACCTAGTAGCATGGTCGCAAGGTCTCAAAGTTGAGTCTGCATGAAGAATCCAGACTTTGCGACTTTGCGAGTTAGCAACTCAGCGACCAAGTCGCAAGGTCATAAAGTCGTGATTGCGTGGATAGTCAGGGATTTTCAACTTTGCGACTTGGAAACTCAGTGACCAACTAGTGAGGTCACGAGGTTGCAAGGTCGCAAGGTCACATTAGGGCTTTTCTAGGGGGAAAATAAGCCGTCGCGACCCGCAAGGAAAAATGGGGGAAAATAGGGGAAAAATCCAAGGGAAGGAAGAAAATAAAGGTTGAAAGGGTCATCGGAAGGCTAGGGAAGGGTTCCCATAATGGCATGAAGAAAAAGAGGGGCCAAAATAGGTTTAGGCATGATAGGATGAGAAAGGGAAAAGAAAACCCTAGTTGGAATAATTGCAAGGGATAAGATTGCAACTGAGGGGCATATAAGAGAATTAATAGCCTAAGGTTGGGGTAGGTAAGTCCATAGCCAATAAAAACACGAACTGCAAGAGGTTTTGGCAACTTACCTAGAAACAATCACACTTGGATTGGCTTGTCAGACATCTTGTTTACTCCATCATGCAGGCCGAATGTGACCTATGCGACACTTGTATTTATAAATGGGTCGCACATGTGGTCATTATTGGAGGCCACAAGTTTTCAAAGTGGTTTCAGTTAGGTATGGTTGCGACCTTGTGACCTTGCAACCTGGCGATGTGGAGGTCACAAGGTTGCATAGTTGCAGAAATGATATTTTGACATGATTTGCGACCTAGCGACCTGGCGACCTTGGTTCGGTCGCAAGGTAGCTAAGTTTCAAACTATTGAAGGTTGAAATGGGAGCGACTTTGCGACTTTGCGACTTTACTTAGGAAAAATTGGAGTCATCTCTTGGTTTGGGGTTACCTGCTTAAAGTGGACTTTTCTGAGGCTCACAGCTAATACTGGGAGCTGACCTGTCATCATCAAAATAGAAGGGAATCTAAAATTTCAAATTGGTGCCAAATTTTGGAGGTTGTTGTAGCAACTACAACACCTCCCTACTTTACAATTATATCGTACCCACTAGACTTCATTAAGATAGATTTTACTACTTTTCTAGTTTTGAATTTCTACATTCGGTGGAGTTCACTAGTTTTCTAGCTATGGATGGAGCTCTGGATAACTTTGAATTTCTACATCTGGTGGAGCTGACTATTTTTCTTGTTATGCATGGAGCTTGGGATAACATCATTTTGAACATTTTTTTTCATATATGGGTTTTTTTTATATATAGGAATTATTGTTCATGGTAGCATAATGTTTGTACTATTGTCCATAATATATATATATATATATATATATATATATATATATATATATGTATGTATGTATGTATGTATGTATGTATGTATGTATGTATGTATGTTTTCTAGCTAAGTTCTTATGTTTTGTGCAATCATGACCATAACTATCCTAGACATAGGGGAAATAGGTCAACAACAAAAATCAAAGGAGTAAACTGAAGAACTCAAGTTCCTTGCTTCAGATGCACATTTGAAATAGCTTACCTCTTAACTCTGGACTAAGATCATGGAACCTGTTGACCATTGGAGTGGCACCTGATGATAATGTAAATAATGGATGAACCTGAAGACACTTGTACCATTAGATATCATCAGTTCAATAGAGGTTTTTAACTCTAATTCTTCTGCTTGTGATTTTATTTCTTCAGTCCTCATATTCTGCAGCCCTATGACAATATTGTATAAATGTCACTAGCATGATGAATAAAGCCATGTCTCAAGCCTAGGATTTTGTGACTTGATCAACGAGCGAGTACACCTTGGAGTGTTTTTTTACATGGTTAATTATTCATTCTTTTTAGTGGCGAATAATTTTCTAGGTTTTTTCACTCATTACATTTCCCCAAAGTGGGGGTGACGACTTGAAGGTTGAGCCCCTAATGCATCTTACTACCTACATTCAATGTATATTTCCATGCTAGGTCGTCTCTGAAATTTCACGAAATTTGACTAGGTCTAAGTAGGATTTTTTAATAATTAAAAATTTCCCACAAAACGGGAATTTTTAATTAATTTCTATGTAATTATGTAAATAACTGGTTGTTGGAAATGTCTACGGCATTTGACTACTTTCAATGCATCCTTGGAGGCCCAAAATTACCATAGGACCCACTTTGAGGGTTAAAAAAACAACTTATAGTCCCTCAAAAGCCACTTTTTCTAAAGTTAGTGGAAAAAGTGAGGAAAAATTATAAAAAAATTAATAATTGAATTTTTCCAGAGTCAAAATAAGTCAAATTTTGACGTGCAAATTAAGTTAAGAATCTAAGATGATGTGCAGCCATGTGGGGCCCACCAAATAAGGTACAAATCAAAGTCAAATTTTCAAGTAATAAAGTCAAACTAGTCCCACAATGAGCCAATGTTGAGTTCATACATATGGCTAAAGTACAAATGTGATTTAATTCAAATATAGTGGATTTGATTTAAGCTAAATTCTAAAGTTAAAAGTGTGAGTGGGGAATCGACCCCACCTCACCCTCCTACTCTATGTATGGTTTATCAAAGGGAAACATGCACATGTGTAAATCAAACTCCATGCAGTCCTAGTCAAAATATTTTTCAACGCAAGAGTTTCTATATCTACCTAACTCACAATTTTGTTAAAATTTGAGTGGGGACAAAACTGCCACATGGGACAACTCTTTTTTCCCTCTATTATCTAGTTTTACAGTCAGTATATGGCATGAAGAATTAGCACATTCTTGAAATTGTTTTGATCAGATTTGATTGCAGAAAATCAAGGAATTGTGTCTCCACTTTTTACCTACACCATCATCCACTTGTACGCGGTTGTCATATTCATGGATATATGCAACTCTGTTCAGCAAATATAACACGGAGATTATGGAACAACATGACACTTTATTGGAAATGTGTCAAATCATAGTTTGTGATTGAAGAGTTGTTCATGATTTTATCCACTCCAAATTACACATGGAAATTCAAAGAAAAATGCATAAGGAGAAAAGGATGGTGAGTTGATCTTCAAAGGAAACAACAACCAACAGTTAGAAGTGTACACTACCCATTTTGGAAGCCACCTACAAAATTTTACAATAGTGATCTCTAGCACTTTGACAGTTCTTACAACCACTTGTCACTTGGCTTTGCATTAATATTATCTCCTAATTATCTATTAATTGATCTATTGGATCTCATTTTTAGGATTTGGAATACGAGCTCTTGTGCTTGGGGAGGTTCTACCACTTTGTATACACATATTTCAATGAAATAACAAGACTTTAGGGTTCATAAGTGGTCTCTGCCTACACCTTGATGGTATGATTTTGTGATTATATGTTTATTTTTTGCTTGATATAATTTCCAATTGTCATTTTTTATTAGCTTCATTGATTTACTTGTATTGAGCTACCTTTCACTAGCATTTAGATTAGAGAGTTAATCTAGAATGGGACATCTTAGTTAATTTTTGGTGGAATTTCTAGGATTTCCTTTTCATTTTATTATCTAATCCCTTATGGAAACTAATAAATCATGTTGAGCTTGTGTAGAAAATTTTGTAGACCATAGCTCAAGAGTGATTAAACATCCTAGTTTGGGCTATCCCACTCTTGAGGATAAAGTGGAAGCATCTCACATATTTGTTCTTCCCCAAGGCTTCATCCTCTGGATCCTTATATAGAGTTATCCCAAGACTTAAGTTGTGATAACGACCTACCTCAAAGCTATTTTTCTTCCAAACCTATTTTAAGCTCTTATTTGTATATATCAGCTAGCATAAAGCATATGGTTGATTATTCAAAGATAGAAGTTATACTTTAAAACCTTGATAAAATCCTTGTATACTAATTGTGAATAATTTTTCACACTCTCTCTCACTATTTATCACTCACTTTGGTGATATTTTACTGAATTTTAAGAGCTAATATAAGGGTTATATATCGCTGAGTTTCTGGGATTGTTTTGTAGAAATATCAGAATTTTCTGAAGGGTTTTTCTCACATTTTTATTTGGCAGGATTAAGGAAGGCATGGTTGAAATCTCCTAACCTTTTATCGCAAACCTTTAAGTGCTGATTTGGATCCATTTTTGGACAGAACATGACCTCTTAGAGCTTCCTCTTCTTAGCTAGTCATGAGCTACAAAAGGTAGCCCGTCCTTCTCTCCTATGTTGTGGAATTCTTAGAAAGAGGTACTTATTTCCTTCTTGTGCAACACACTGCCATAAAATTTTCTCATAAAAATGTCTTGAACAAGTGTTCTTATCTCCCTTGTTGGAAAAATTTTGAGACTCTCTTTGGGATATTCTTCTCTTGTAACTTGTTATGAAAGTATTGGCAAAAAAATTCATTGTTTTCCCCTACAAGAGGTTTTATTTATTTTGCACTATTAGAAGCCTTGTCTCTCTAGAAGGAAGACTTTCTTCATTGTAAAATTAATCTAATAATAAACTCTTTTTTCTTGAGGGATCATATTAGATATTTAAATTTATATTTTAACTTGAGTGTTGACTCCACTTGTTTCATATTATTCAAGATCGTATACTAGAATGCACCCAAGTAGCTTTGTTAATCCTACTATGAATCTTGAAAAATTTCTTCAAGTTTGATTGAACAAGCTCTATTCTCATGGAATTAGTGTTAATATCAAGAAGGAAGCTATCTCTGATTTCCATTCTCTCTTTCTTGATCCAGTTCAACAAGACATCATCAATGACCTATTTTCTCCTTGAAATTTCACGAACGTTCAAGGTTATCTACATGGTATTCTGGAAAGGCCATCAATAAGTTGTTTTCTTCTCAAGGTAATAATGCAATTAGTGTCTTATATCACATCAAGAAATTTAATCTTTGTGTGAGTAGGTGGTGTGTTGGTGTTGATTATAATAATAAGGATGTGAAGAGGATGCTCTTTGTCCTTTCTCCAAAGGAATATTTTACGGATTGGTTCTTAGATTTTCCTACTAACGTGTTTGATATACTGAGATTGAATATTAGTGTCTTTAAGGATAATTATGGAGATAAGAAAGAAGAAATTCACTTGCTTAAAATTATTGTCAATATGAAGAAGAATGAAAATGAAACCGTGGAGGAGTTCAATAAGAAATTTAATGGTATTGTTAAAATTTTACCTCAAGAAACATAACTTGGAAGAGGTATTTGTATGCAGAAAAGTAAAATATTGATTAGAAGACCACTTTCTGATGAAGAACAGGATCACATGATTGACATATTTAATGAAGGAAATTTATGGATGGCCAATGGCCTACAGAAAAAGTCTCAAAAAATGAAGGCTTCATAATGATAAATATGAAATACATGACATCGAAATATGGGATCTTCAAGCAGCTGAAGGTACCATGATCTCCACCGAAGAACAAGTGAGCTGCTTAAAACAAGTCGTGGGTTAAGAGGGAGCTTGGGTACATTCTTTTTATAGGAATGGGTTGGTCATCCTTGGCTAAGATGGAGTGAAAAATATGGTTCTCTACTTCATGTGTCATGCACTATACTAAGAATAATAGTTGTAAGGCTTAGTGAAGGAAATGAGGAGATATAGACACATAATTCTTGTCTTACTTTGTTTGAAAGAATGAAGGATTGGGTAAACATTAGGCATTCAATACTCCTTGAGGATGAGGTATGGAATCCAAGATAAGAGTAGTCATAGAGGACTTGGAATCCAAGATAAGAATAGTCCTGGGAGGACATACCCTATGAATACCCAGGTGGGGTATGTACATTGAGAGATAATGATGATGGTGTCTATAAATCATTGGTCTGGCCAACATTGTGCTTTGATCTTGTTGAGAGATAGAGTTGTTAGTAAATGAATTTCTATGTGACAATGTTAGACGATTGATGCTAAATATGTGGGTTACCAATTTGACTCTTCTTATGAGAATTATTCAGATTGAGAATGTCTAAGAACCTTGTATGGATTATGAATACCTCCCTAATCAAGAGGGAGTGTTGCAATTGTTGAAAATGGAACCAAGAAAGATTCTAATTTAATTTTCCCTTGAATTAAATTAGAAGAAAATTGTAATTCCACATCTTATGACAACTTGTACGAGATAAATAAGTTACTCTGACATATTTGGTTCACTTAATTCGAGTTGAGGGTCTAACTTGAGTCATGTAGAGTGGTTCCTACTTCTTAGGAGCCCTAGTTGACTTTATTTTGGGTTGTAATTGATTAACTCTCTTTATCTAAGTTAAATATGGTTTAACTACTTCCAACTATTGGAGGAACTAGTGGAACGTCAAAGTGCGAAAGTGGAACTTGAACTGCACTCAGTGATCAACTAGAGAACTGATAGATGAACCATAAATAACACATGCACATGTGAATTGAGAGTTACCCAGTTGAGATTAGAGTTCAAGGGCGGTGTACTATCAGCTGTATAATCATCCAAATTGTACAAGTGGTGCATGCAGTCAGAGAAATTCCCTTGATGGATTACATGGTATTGGCTGGGGATTTCCCTAATAAGTAGGGGTGAATTACCAAAGAAAAACCCAAGGAAATAGGGACTTGGGAAAGCCAAAATTTGGTTCAGTATTTGCCTAGGCTTGTCTAGGAAGCAGTGAGATAGATAGGGATAATTCATAGGTTTCTTGGGCTTGAGAAAAGCATTGTAGTCTTCTCATATTTCTGACTAATGCAATATATAGATAGTGGGGTTTTTAGTTGTGGCTTTCCCCAGGAAATCATTTTTTATTTTTTTGATTGAATTATTTCTCTTGTATACTTCATGATTTCGCGGTCGTTTAAACTGGTTTTCGTAATTGGTGGAGTAGATTCAAGTCTATTGTTTTAGAAAATTACAATTAGTAGTTTGAATCTTCAAGGAATTTCTATATGGTATTGGAGCATAAATCACTATAGAAGAGAAGAATATGAGTTTTTCCTATGCAAATGAATCGAATTTTCCCTATCATTCTTCAGGGTCAACAAGATGTCGTTCTATGGATTGAGACTTGAGTATTCCCTTGAGGGAAACTCAAATTACATAGCTTGGAAGGACAAGATGGAGGAAGTGTTGGAAGGTAACGGGTTGATGGATTTCATAGACAATTATATTCCTAAGCCTCCAACACTTGATGCTCAAGTCTAGTGAACTGGAAGAAGAATGTAGCAAAGGCGAGAAGGATCCTACTGGATGGTGTTCGAGATCATATTTTCTTGAACCTCCATGGAAAGGAAACTTTGTATGAAATGCGGAAGGCATTAATAGGCTTATTTTAGAACGTGACCATAGGAAATTAGCAATGAAGGACAAACTTAGGAAAATAAAGATGGAGAAGGGTGAAACAATACCAAAGTACTTGACCAAGTTTACTTAATTTTGAGATGAGCTTGGAAGTGTTGGTGTTATAGTTGTTGAAGGTGATCTGGTTAGCCTAGAATTTTAAGGCCTTCCCAAGACCTGGCACAACTACCAGAATTCAGTAAATTAGAGGGAGAAGCTACCAGAGTGGGAGCGGTTGTGGTCTGACTTGGTGCAAGAAGAGATTCAACAGAACACTAGAGATGCATCCTCATCCAAGCATGATGATGAGGAGAATTGTGCCTTGGATGGAAAGGAAAAGAAAGGGAAAGGGAATTCATCCCATTCCAAATCAAATTCTTTTTAGGTAGGAAAGAAGGACTTATGGAAGATTAAATATTTTCACTGTCATGAGTTGGGACACTACACCATGAAGTGTCCACCCAAGAATCTCAACAATAAGCCCTCAGGAGGAGTGGCAAGTGAAGTTGTTACTTCAAAATGTGAGTTGGATTTCACCCTCATCAGATGGATTGTGTCATCAGTGATGGGTAGTGTGTGGCACCTGGATAGTGGAGCCTCATTCCATATGACTAGAAATAAAGAGTTATACAGTGACTTGGAGGAGAACGACCTGTAGATGCATATCAAAATGGGAGATGATGGAAGGTATAGTGCGACCGACATCGGTACTGTTACTTTTCATATGGAGTCTGGTTCTCCTCTCACATTGAAATATATCATGTATGTTTTGGGTTTGAAGAAGAATTTAGTTTTAGTTGCTATATTGGAAGACTGTGGCTACGATGTGATTTTTAGCAAAGGAAAGGTGTTCCTTCATCACATAGCCATGGGACGGGTGAAAACGACCAGGGTGCAGTTGAAGAACCTCTACAAATTAGATGTAGAATATTGTGATTCTTTGAGCATGAAAGCAAAGGAGGTGCACTACTGAGATATCATTGAGTTATGGCATAGAATATTGGGCCATCTACACCAAGGAGCTTTGAAGATCATGTAGCATATTTCTACAAGACATCCCAATGGTGCACTACAGCAGTGTGATACATGCAAAGGGTGTAAATTGGGGAAGTAGCCCAAAGCCACTTTTCATAATAAGGATATTCGACTGCAAGAAATACTTGAAAAATTTCACTAATATGTGTGTGGACCGTTCTCGATAGCCTCCATGGCCAAGAACATGTATTATGTGAATTTTGTAGCCTTATTTCTCACGTAAGTGTTGGATATTATTCATGCAAAAGAAAGACCAAACGTTCTCAATTTTTTGTGAATTCAAAGGACTTGTTGAGAAAGACACAGAAAGGAAAGTGAAGGCTCTAAGGAGCAATAAAAATGGAGAATATGTGTTAAATAAATTCAAGAACTTATGTGTATCAGAAGGAATTCGACAAGAGTTAATATCACCCCATAACCCACAACAAAATGGGGTTGCAAAAAGAAAGAACAGAAGCACTGTGGGTGCTGCACGAGCGATGTTACACAATCAGGGCCTACCATTGCACTTATGGTTTGAAGCATGAAACACAATGATATATGTGCAGAATAAGAGTCATCATCGGATTCTTGGTATGAGTACACCAGAATAATATTTTTCAGGTAAGAAAATAGATGTGGCACACTTCAGAATATTTGGTTCATCAATTTATTGTCATGTTTCCAAGGCTGCATGGAAAATGATAGAACCAAAAGTCAAGTTGGGCATCTTTGTGGGGTACATTGATACACCTTAATTATCGGGTGTACCTTCCATCTCACAAGATGTAATTTGTTTGTAGAGTTGTGAAATTTGATGAAGAGAGGCCGTGTGAATTTCCCTTAAGAGGGAACTTCAGTTGCATGCAGATGAGGAGCATTTAGCTCCAAAAGAAGAACCTCAAAATGTTGTGGAGAAACCACGAGCAGAGGAGTAGAGATTGGAAGCACCTTCTCATGCAGAGACATCTAGAGATGGAAGGAAGCACACCAAAGAGGCTCATGCTAGAGATATTGTGGGAGCATCCACATCACAGTGCAGTAAGAGGAGGTCACCAGATTGGTATACTGCTGCATGGATGTTATGAGTGAGAGTGTATATGCTGAGCCATCCTCATTCGAGGATGCAGTGTAGCGATCGGTATGGATTGATGCCATGGTAGAGGAGTATGGATCCATTATCAGGAATAATGCATGGGAAGTTTTCCTAAGATAAAAGGACAAGTCAGTTGTAGGATCCAAGTGGATCTACAAGGTAACCCAAGCAAGAGATGGGAGTGTCGAGAAACACAAGGCCAGATTTGTGGCCAAGGGGTTATCTCAAGTGGAGGGAATTGATTACGAGGAGACATTTTCTCTAATAGCATGGTTCTCTTCAATCAAATCTATTATATAAATTTTAGTGCAGATGGGATGTAAAATACATCATATGGATGCACTACTACATTTGGTGGAAATTCCGACACTTGGTTTTGACGCTTTTGACCAAATGTCGGAAATTTCCCCAAATTTTTTCCATCCTACCTGAAACCATCGTTATACCGACATTTATAGAAAATTTTTGCAATACCGACACTTAGACAAAGTGTCGCAATTGCGAATTTTGGAGGAAGACGTCGCAATTGCGACACTATGGCCCAAAGCGTCGCTATTGCGACAGCTACCTCCAAACGTTGCAAGTACGACACAATGTCTAAGTGTCGCAATTGTGACGTTTGGAGGCAGTCGTCCCAGTAGCGACGCTTTTTTCGCCGTCAATATAACGACACTTATATGTGTGCTACATAAAAATACGAAACTTATTTGCACGCTACATAAAAATATGAAACTTATATGCGCGCTACATAAAAATACAAAACTTATATGCGCGCTACATAAAAATGATTTTATTGTTTCGTATCCATCGCAATAGCTACATTAACGTCTCATATCACGCATGCATTCACCCTACACCCTTGCAAAACAACATTCTCCCTCAGCATTCGCCCTCAGCGTTCGCCCTCAGCTCTTGCAAAACAACATTCACCCTCAGCTCTTGCAAAATGGTAAGTTCTTACTGTAGGCCCTTTCTCCTATAGTAGGGTTGAATCTATTTGGGTTTTTTTGGTCAAATCCATTGGATTTTGTTAAGCTGTAGGGTTCTCTCTAGATGTCAAGAATCAAGATTCAATACCCTCTATTATCTTCATCACCCAATACAAGATTTAAAATTTTCCCAAAGAAACGCTTATTAATTTCGCAGCCATTATTTCTCCCTTCTTTAAAAACCATACATTTAAATGAAAACAAGCATTGCATTTCAACTACAAAAATATATTAGTGTTCAAATGTACATGTGTGCTACATTAACGTCTGATATCACGCATGCATTCTCCCTCCACTATTGCAGAACAGCATTCGCCCTCAGCATTCGCCCTCAGCTCTTGCAGAATAGCATTCGCCCTCAGCATTCGCCCTCAGCTCTTGCAGAACAACATTTTCCCTGAGCTCTTGTAGAACAGAATTCACCCTGCATTCATCCTCAGCTCTTGCAGAATAGCATTCGCCCTGCTTTCACCCTGCATTCGCCCTCAGCTCTTGCAAAATGGTAAGTTCTTACTACATGCCCTTCCTCCTATAGTAGGGTTGATGCTATTTGGGTTTTTTTTGTCAATTCCATTGGATTGTGTTTAGCTGTAGGGTTCTCTCTAGATGTCAAGAATCAAGATTAAATACCCTCTATTATCTTCGTCACCCAATACAAGATTTAATTTTTTCCCAAAGAAACGCTTATTAATTTGGCAGCCATTATTTCTCCCTACTTTAAAAACCCTACATTTAAATGAGAACAACCATTTCATTTCAACTACAAAAATCTATTAGTGTTAAAATGTACATGTGTGCATCACTTGTGTAGGGTATTCCTTTTCCACTTTCACATTATCCAAGAATGTGTGCAGTATAGTTCATTTTTTTTGTGATTTAGATTATCTTGAAAAAGGAAAGGTAAATTATTTCCCATGGAAAAAGAAGGTTTTCCCTTTTTATAGGTTGTTTGGACTTACGTGGAAAAATTTATGGTATGCCTTTAATATTATGTAGTTTAAATTTGAATTAACATATTATTCTACATGAAAATATAATTACCTATGTGATGTCCTTCATCACTAATTAAAATTATAGGGTTTCAATTTCCTAGACTCTAACTCATCTGATACTAAATTTTAGGTTCTCATTGGTGGATCACTCTTCCATTGATTTCCTTTCCCTCTGGATCTTGTCATACTTTAAAAGTCATCAATGATACATATATTATTTCAGGTATCCCAAAAGTCTTTATAGTAGAACATATTGTGAAGTTTTTTTTACACTTGAGGATTCTTTTTAGAACTACAACGCAGTCTATGCTATTGAGTTATATACCAAGCAACTTGTCCTTAATAACCACACTATGAGGTAGGTTCAACAAGTTTGAACTTGTTGGGACATAGCATATGAAGTTGTGTGATAAGTCCATATCACAAGTCTATTATGGTGACAAAAGTGAAGACATGTAATGATAGTTATTATGTTAACATTACTAGAAACATTTTCGAAATTATCCATGCTATCAAGATGTAAAAACTCCAAGCATTAGGTGTCAATACTCGTAGCTAATAGATAATAATAATAATATAAAAAAATCACAACTTTATTCTTGAAATATAATTGTTACACATTGGTAACCTAGTTCATGAGTTACTATCACTCAAAGACTGCAAAACAAACTTAAAATATAAATTAAACCAACATGAGAATCCAACTAAGGGTTTCTCGACAAAATCATGCCATAACCTGGAATTTTGAAACCCAAATTTGAATCCATCATAAGTAACACAATGCAAACTCAGATGGATTTTCAATGCATGTTTGCATGCTACACTTATTCTCTGTCTAGATATCATTTTTTAAATGGAACCATTAGTCAAGCCCACAGTCCTTTTTATGTGAAACATTTCAGCTCTATTTGAGCTCTTTTTTGCTCCACCACCTCCATAAGCATATGCAAACATATATCATGATCTTGGAATTCCATTACATATTTATGTGCCAATGTTCCATAAGCATGCCCCATCATCAATTTAAGAAATTTCCATTGAATATCGAATTATGGAGGGGGGGAAATTTTTGCTGCAACATTTGGCTCAAAATCAGGGACCATCTCCATATGAGGTGAATGAAAACTATATATATTTGAAGAAGTATATTAGTGCCTTTTCCTCTGGCCATGGAGTCATATATAGTCATCCATAACAAAAATATGTCTTTTTTCATTCTCACCTTGAAAGTTGAAAAAATTCATGCCCTAATTGAAACGACACTAAATTTGAAAGATATAATAAAAATGCAAGCTAGAAGTGCCCTATTAATACAAAGGGAAAACCTTCCTACCTACCCTAACTGAGAAAATTTTTGATTGAATAGGAAACATGATATTGGCAATGGAGTTGATCCAACAACTTGTTAATTGTATGGGACTAAATCATGCATTTGATTTCTAAGGAAACATGCGCATGAAGAGAAAAAGTGCAGAATTAATGGAAAATCCATACATGCCACTTATGAAAATTACACTGAAAGGTCAAAAAATACTTAAGGCCTTAACTTAATTTGAATCCAAAAATGACAAAACAGGATTACTGAAAACACGAGAGTGGTGTGGGTGAACAACATAAATAAAAAGTTAAGATACCTTTCCCCAAGATGCCTTTGTCACCGTTGTATGAAAACATGTTTTCCTTTCCCTTTATACATGCAAGTGAATGCATTATAGGTATGGTGTTTTCCCAGAATAGGAGAAGGCTACTTAAATATATCATTCGTGGAGTGAATTTTTCCTTGACCCAGGACCTCATAGAAACTTATCACTGAATTTGATGTTGGGATGGGATTGTAAAGATAACAATCTCTTCATTCCTATAAACTAGATAGGACACATAGTATTGAATCAAAGTTGTAGTTTCTAACTTCTTGTATTGGTTCATCAATCTTGAAATTCAGACATTGCATGTCTTCATTGCTTCATGTTTGAATAATTTGCATCATATCGTACAATAGGAAATTAGGAATTATGATTATTATTACTTTAGGGATCTGTTAAGTTACTTTTAAGTTTGCATGGTTTAGTGTGAAATTATTCTAGTGTGCCCCTAGGCCCAGGTGAAGGAATGCCAAGGACTGAGAACCCTAATTTTTAAATGGTATTGTTTCTTATACCCAAAAACCCCTCAACATCACTTCTTATTAGTTCTTAACAATAGTGTTGTAAACAATTTGAGAATTGATATAGCAAAATCTCACACTTTTCAAGATAAAGTCCTAAAGCTAAAGTGTGATACCATGTGTAATTCAATAGCCCCATTGTCACCTCACCAACCTCTTTTCACTTCGGGCTAGCTCTCCTCTAACTCAAGGGGGGTTCTCCCTAGTAGATGTTAGGGATCTAATGGCCCAACCAAACCAATTCAAGAGCCCCATAACTCTCTATGTTTACTACTATCAATCAAAATATTGAACAATAGGGTCAGACATGCATCCTGAAGATAAAATTGCCAAGGTATTTTTGGGTAATTTCAAAGGGAAAGTCCCCAAACACATATAATCAAGGAATTCTAACGTGATTTAAAACATTAAATATCAACAAAATCGTTTAAAGGATATTGAAAGGAAAAAGGTGATGGAATATAGAAAGTGCCTTACTTAAATGCTCTAAGGATTTTTCAATAGTTGCTCCAAAAGCTTCACTTCAAGGCCCTTCAAGATCGCCTCCAACAATGCTATACCATCAGCTTCAACAATGTTGCTCCAAAAATATCCTCAAGGTCTTCACAACAAGTTTAATAGAAGTTGCTCCAACAATATATTCAATAATGTCTTCATTGTCAACTCGTCTCTTTTTTGGGTGCCTTAATGTGCAATGACATGTTTCCAGGACTGAATTCAATGCAAGGCATATTTGAAACTCTAACTCCGTCTTCCGGTGTCCTATTAGAAATTATTTCAGTTTTCATTTTGTGTTTTCAAGTTAGATATTGTTTTCAAGTTTTTACATTTATAATTTTATTGCAATGTGGCAGACTGATCAGAGCAGTGCAGGAACAACCCCGAGACAGGATGATTGCGGAAAGAGGCCAGCGAAAGAACATGTAAAGTGCCAACATTTCTCTATCTTCAGGTATTTTATTTATTTACATAATTGAAATAATATTAATTTTGTTCAAATATGCAGATACCTAGCCATGGTATGCCTGATGATTCCCTCTTTGAGGAAGAGCTTTCTTCATCCCTATCTCCAGTGTTCTTGTTGCAAAAAAAGGCACGAGATGGAAGGTCGGAATTTAATACTTTGATAGACGCGCCTCAAACACCTGAAACAGAAGAGAGGATAAAACATCTTACGAGACAGCTAGAAAGATATCAGGTAATAATAAAAAGTCAAAAGGATATTTTTTTTGTTCTGCATGAGATGAATTGTGATAGTTTGATTTTTAATTTTTACATTGACTAAACTAACAAAAAGTTCTTTTGTATGTATCGTTTTCTGGCACTCGCTGAACCCGGTGTTGGTGGTAGTGGGACACAAGGGAAAGAGATTGCCCAAAAACCCTCTCGTACACCTTCTACTCCTTTTGGTGCCAGCCAAGAAACACACCCTGCCCAAGCAACACCCACCCAACCGCTGAACGTGTTGGCAATGATGAGGCTGATATGGCCAACTAAATTATTACGTTTCCTGGAGCTACACATGTCAGCTCCACAGGGACCATTAATGGCACGTTGTTGGTGAATGATGAAGGTGTCCCTATAAAGCATGTACAACTCCCAGGTAAATTTTAATATTTTAACTATTTCATGTACTTTATCTAAAACATATTTATCATGATTTTTATTTTTAAATTAATGATAATATCTTCTTTTCTTTTTTTCTGTGTAGGAAACAATGAGTTCTATAGGTTTCTAGAGAGCCATGCATTGGTAATTTTTGGCCCAACCATACGCAAAGGGTGGAATTCCCAGAATTCCAACCTGAGAAAAGAACTTCTAGATTATCTAGAAGCCCTTTTTGGGGTCGGCATATTTGACAGAATAGCAGTGGCTCGGGTAGCCGGAAAATATTTGAAATATACCAGGGACACCTATAGGATGCAATTGCAATTTAACCCTAGATATGAGCATCCTCTCGCAGTTCTAGAGAGTGAGTGGAGGGCACTCATCCATGACGGAAAAGAGAAAAAGGCAAAGAAAGAAGGAAAAATGCCAACTGGACCCGCAAGGTAAATTACAACTTTAATTCAATAGCTTTAATTTTCTCTATGTCTAAGATAAAAGTGTGCTACATCATATCTGACTTCAATTTTGTTGATGCTAGGTTGCCTAACACCTCAAAGGAAACCAAAGCTAGGATTGAGAAAAATGGCCATCACAAGCTAGGCCAGGGCAGCTACTTGAAATTAGCTGCAAGAATCGTAATTAAGTAGCTAAACATCTTATAATTAAGTGTATCGCCTTCCAACGTTTTTGTAATCCTATCAAATATGATTAAAAATACACAATCATATGTAATGTAGGGTGATGACTTCAGAACAGAAATTACAGAGGAAGATAAAAATATCGCTTTCCATTTCAGCTATCAAGCTGTAGTTGAACATCGTAGAAGCTTGGGGCAGGTCCCAAGATCCAGAATGCCTGATAAGGTAAAACATTAACCTTTCAATATGTTTGTTTTCATCCATAAATTTAATGTCTAACAACTTTGTTTAAATCAGGGGAGAAACACTATCGACGAGGAAAATAAGCCAGTTTTAGAGCCAGATGTAGATGATCCTCACGTGCAACCTGATCATTGTAGTGGGGACTAGGCTGACAATGCGACTATCAGTGAGGGTCGTGACAGTAATTAATTTCCACTTATAATTTTTTCTAATTATACCTTGATGGTTGTCCTTATAACACTTTTTGTTTAAATGACAGAGAATGTTTCCCTTGAGGATCTTACCACCAGAGAGGAAGACGGGGCAACAGTCCCAACGACGACAACTAGTGCACCAGGTAAATAATCTCATTACAAATTTTTTTATTAATATTACTGAACTAGTTAAATTATATTTAAAAACTGACAATTAAAATTTAATATTATCTGTTTTTTTAGGCGATGCCCTGTCACTGGATGAGACCGAACATCATGACTACGCAACTAGGTCAGCGGTGACAACTGGTGCACCAGGTAAATAATCTCATTGCAATTTTTTTTATTAATATTACTGAACTAGTTCAATGATATTCAAAAACTGACAATTAAAATTTAATATTATCTGTTTTTGTAGGTGATGCCCCGTCACTGGATGAGACCAGACATCATGACTATGCAACTAGGTTAGTGACAAAAAATGGTGCACCAGGTAAATAATCTCATTGCAATTTTTTTTATTAATATTACCAAACTAGCTCAATGATATTTAAAAACTGACAATTAAAATTTAATATTATTTGTTTTTGTAGGCAATGCCCTGTCACTGGATGAGACCAGACATCGTGACTACGCAACTAGGTCAGCGGCGACAACTGGTGCACCAGATAAATAATCTCATTGTAATTTTTTTTATTAATATTACCGAACTAGTTCAATGATATTTAAAAACTGAAAAATTAAAATTTAATATTATCTGTTTTGGTAGGCGATGCCCCGTCAATGGATGAGACCAGACATCGTGACTACGCAACTAGGTTAGCAGTGTGGGTCAAAAGGCACGAAACAGGAGCAGAGCATGATGATATTGATGATGTAATTAGGAGCTTTAGAAATAGGAAGAAGAAAAAGAAAATTCGATAATGTAAAATATTGTATTATTATAAGACAAACGTTACTAGACTTGGAACTTTTTTTGCGTTATATAAAAAACTCATTTATCATACTATTTTTATGTCAAGCATTAATTGCAATGTTTCCTTGCGTACTTTTTGTTGAATTGTTTTTTTATTAGTTATTGAATATTTTTTTTATGCTCATGAAAGTAAAAAATGAAATATAGATTGGGTATTTGGGAATTGAGAGTGATGTGAGCGGGGGGAAGGGGTCATAAGAGCTTCCACCTTCACGTGGTTGGCCCTGTTTAGTAGAGAATAATTTATTGGAGCGATTTAATCTTGGAGCAAACCTCCCTCAATCCAGCGTAGCAACCAAAAAGTCACTGTTGACTTAGTTTCTACTCTTTCAGATCGTGGGAGGCTTGTTCCAATTTCATGCGACTCCAATAAATTGTTCTTGAAATGAAGAGGAGCTTATTCAGGTATGTTTTGAAATTTTGAACATATGTTCTAACATTATCATAAGAATGCATCTTAGAGTAAAAAATACTACATCAATTACTTGTATTTATTGTATAGATAATGATGGATTTTGATTGACTTGGCAGTGCAGGTACAAATCCTCTTGCATCATGAGCAATACACCTTGTCAACCAGGGTCATGTCCAGGATATTTTTGCTTGTGCGCTTGACCAGGTTCGTAATGTCACATTTTGTAAGTTCCTTTACAGTTCATAATTCAATATTAAGCTTGTTCGTGATTATTATCTAGGTTTTTTGTATGTGTTTTTTCATCTATTTGATTGTAAGCAACTCTGCATGTTTCCTGTTGTTCACTATGATTTCTCCCATTACCACTCCCAGGATGAATCCGACTTTATTGTTACATAGGTTACTTTATTGTTACTATGATTTCTCCATTTACTATTTCATAGGTTACATCATGTAAAGTTGTCAATCTCAGGTTGGTGATGAGATTTAGTTCTCCAGATTTGGGGCTTTTCTGATATTTTCTCCCTCATGTCATTCCTGCATCACCTCATTGTTTGAGCATGCCAATTTTCTACCACTTGTACCAATTGGCACATGTCAATCTCTGAGTGGTGCCACATTTCACCTATTTTCAGTGAGAGTTTAGGGTTTCTCTAACATAGTTTCAAAAATCCGATTCAGTGCCTACTTGAATATTGTCACATAATACTCATGGTTTGGATTAATGAGCATGTTCTGAATGGTTGGTTGATTCATAAGAACCACCCATATAGTCATCTTGAGATATTTCAGAAGTTTTCTCGGGTTTCCTTTTTCACCGTTTCTAGTGGGTGGGATGGTGTGGGGTGATCCATCAATACTGGTGCTCTTGTAGTAGGGAATTTTTTTTTGGAGATATAAAGGAGCATTTGATGTAGATATCCCATTGTATGCATTCATAGATGGGCACGAGAGGTCAAGAATTTAAATTAAAAATATGCAACCACTAGCAGGGCAACCTGAAGGCCGCGAGAGACACTGGTTAAAGATTGTTTTGTGCTGGCCTTAATATAGTCGTGATTTATTTCTATTATCTTAATGAAAATATATAGTACGGTCTCATTAAAATGACGATTGTGGTTGTATTTCTCTTTGGTTGTTTCTCTCTTAATGCTCCAGAAGTTGCCAAAAGTTGCGATAGTTGTTTAGTTTGCCTATTACAACTTAAAAGTGGTTTTTAGCAATGGGAGTCATGTTGTTTAAGGTTCATAGTAATATGAAGATCTTGTAATTCTATATTTAGCATAAGATAAGAGGGCCTCTGCTTTGGGTAGTATGACAACAATTGCCACATCTACCTCATTGGGTAACAATGGAAAGGGGAAGAATTTGGGTGCAATGTTTGATAATTATGGCAGACAATTCTCTTCTCTTTCAGTTTTTTCACCCATTTCCTTTAATCGCTCAAGCAGAAGAGGGACTCTGAGATTACGTGAAAGAGAGAAGGTAGTTAATACAAGAGCTATGGAAAAGGAGTTGTACTTCAACAAGGATGGCTCAGTGACAAAAAAATTGCAGGTCAGAGAAAAAATTATGTTTAAAGGAAGGTCACCTGCACGTGAAACTTCACCGCGGTGGATCTTTCCTTGTCCACTTATATTCGATTTTAATGTGTTATTTTAATTTTTCATGGAGGGTTGTTTTGGCATATGGTCTGGCATTCAATTGCACACTTACCGAAAGCATTGTCAATTTGTCTTGCAAGCGGTGTGAACAAACTTGTTGATCTTGTTGGAGTCACCCTTAGGGCGAAGGGAAAAATGTTGTCTTGGAGAGCAAGCATGGTTCTCCGAAAATAGTTAATGATGGTGTGACAGTAGCTAAGGAGGTAATTTGTAGATGTGTGCTCTGGTTTTCTTTTAACGTTGTATTAGTTCCCCCTCTTAAATGTCTTAGATTTGGTAGGCATAATTTGAAAACTCAAAGGTGAAAGGAAACATATTTTTTACCCAGTGGTCTACTTGGCCTATGGACTAGCCACATTAGAGTAATTCATAAAGCTTTTCACAACAATAAAAGGAAATGGTTATGGCTGAGTCAAATTTTATTGTTATTGACAGTGTAATGAAATGTATCTCAATGCTATGGTTTTGGCCTTTTTATTGGTTGAATTAGAGGACCCAGTTGAAAATATTGGGGCCAAGTAGGCTGGTTTTCCTTTTTGCTGATGGTTTGGTGTATCTAATTGAATTAGTTGCCTAAGGTATTTTTGGTTGTAAACTCCTTTTCATTTTTCATACAGTATTGGCCTTGTGGAATACATTTGATTGTGTGGTCTTGTTAAACCTACAACATTTGTAGTTGTTTAGTCTTATGGCCGAGGTGCACTTTTATTATGGAAATATTTGATGCAATATTGTCATTTAATCCTTACTGCAGGGTAGCATGTTGAGAAGTTTCTTGTGAAACATTTGGTATTCAAAATGACACTTCATCCTATATAGCATCATTCACTTGATTTCAAAATTCATATTCAAAGTGTGCCAGACAATTCTTGCAAAATTTCAAATATTTATGTTGTTTTAAACCATTATCTTTTTCATGTATTGGATGCTGAAAATGTGAAAAAGACTTTGGTATGAAACCAACTAGTGAATAATTTCCAGCAAAACAACCACTTCCAAGACATGATTTAGAAGTAGAACGTATGTACTTATGAAGCATAGAAAGATATCCTTGATGCATTTTCAATGTTTGGCTAGGGTTATTTTTGGAGAAAATAACTCCTTATTCCTAGAATAGTGATATTCAATACAAGTAAATGCCAGAGAAGAGAGATCATTGTGTGACGCAACAAAACTGAAATTGGACCCCTAAGGAGAGATGGTGTGTCTACAATCGCTCTGTCAGCATTTTCCCTTGGTTTACCCCGTTCTTTTCCTCCAGCCTGATTCTTAATTGACTTCTTCTTTCTTCGGGTTTATTTATCAAATTCATAGAAATTTGTAGAATTTGATAAATAAATACTATCCACAATGCTTGGACTTTAATTTATATTCCCAACTTTATATTATCTCCAAGCCTTATAACCAATGTTTCACTTTCAACACTTTTTATTTATACTCCACGTTTCCTTTTTAAAGAAATAACTTGTAATGAACTTTCGGCTCTATATTTCACCACCCAGCCTTACAACAATCACGCTCCAGACTTATGCTAATTATCCGCCAATCGTTTAATTAAAAAATTTCATTATACTCTGGCCCCACCTATATATATAAATAACCAATCAAACACTCATATCGTAGCTGGCTATCCGCCACACACCTTAGTTAACTCCGGGCAAGTTCAACGTGCGACCACTGTCCGATGGCCCTTCTCCAAGTTAACAACTCTTGGCAATTTCGCTCGGCTTCCAACGTCAGGCTTTAACGTGTGATGGCACAGGTTAAACGGTGGTTTTCTGGGGGTCACTTCGCCACGTGTCGCATTCCCTATGGAATCGCTCACGAATAGGAAATACCTCCTACTCTGGAAAAGCGGTGCGGTATGGGCAACCCACTTTTGTGATTCCGCTCGTGATTTTGGTACAGGGCTTGACCACGGGTGCAAGTCTGGTTCCGCTATCCTTTTGTTTGTTAACTCATTTCCAATCCTCAAGTCAGGTTCCGAAAGGACAACAATTTTATCTCTTTAGTAAGCGGGATTTTTATATTTGAACAGTGTTCACGACCCCAGTTCTCTACACAGACCTCGCCTTTGAGTGGGGTGAGTTCATAGGGAATTAAAAGACAGAAGAATGGAATTATCAGTACCCAATTGCCTCACAGTTAAACAATTCTTCACAATTAGCAGTTCGAGATAATTCAATGGAAACTAAGCTTGGAAATCATTTAACTGGAAACAATTGTTCACACACATAGGTTTATTGCAAAAATCCCCTCTCTACTCTCCTCTTCCCTCTCTACTTTTATTCATCTGAGGAATTACAATTTATATACATAACATATGGCTCTTCGGTTCCTCTGAGAGGACCGTTCTAGAAATCAAAAGGTCTAATTATAATAATTCAACTAACTGAAACTTTTCGACTCCTACAACTCTAACTAGTCTAAGTAATACAGTCAGCTGAGGTATTGACACCTAGCCGTTACAACTCAAATGTTTTCGAACCCTCCTAGCCACAAAATGTGGAAAAAACCTCCTACATTGCTGGCTAGTGCCTAAGGCCCCTGCATCATCATCTGACATAAACCTATTAACAAAAGTGAACAGGGAATGATTATTAATTATGGCATACTAAGTTGCTTTTCTAAAGAGTAACATTGTAGATAACCTTAAAAAAATTTGTTAACTATTTTTGTTTGACCATTTGATTGTGTTTGATATGTAGAACTCATGGCAGCTAGTGTTTCTCCACTCATATTAAATAATTATTTCCAAAAGCTTCTTGTTACTATTACTTTAGGAAAACCATGAAGACTATGAATTTCTTTCACAGACACTTCTGCAAAACAGCATTTCGAACCAGGTATGGGCATTACGAATTTGTGGTCCTACCTTTTGGTTTGACGAATGCCCCTGCCACGTTTATGTGCTTGATGAACAGTGTGTTGAATAAGTATTTGGACAAATTTGTTCTTGTGTTCATAGATGATATCTTAGTCTATTCTAAAAATGAAGATGAACATAAGGAACATCTGAGAATAGTGTTGCAGACGTTGAAAGAAAATCAGTTATATGCCAAGATCAGTAAATGTGAATTTTATAAAGATAAAATTCAATATTTGGGTCATATTATTTCTGAAAAGGGACTTGCAGTTGACCCTAAAAAGATAAAAGCAATTAAGGAATGGCCAGTCCCAACTGATGTTTCAGCAGTAAGATCATTTATGGGAATTGCAGGCTATTATCGCAGATTTGTGGAGAGATTTTCTGCTGTAGCAATTCCCATCACTTCATTGCAAAGAAAGGGTGTCAAGTTTGTGTGGATTGAAAAATGTCAAAACAGTTTCGAGCAGTTAAAACAAAAACTTATTTCTGCCCCTATATTAAAAATTGATGATCCTGATAAAGAGTTTGTTGTATGTACAGATGCTTGCAGAGAAGGGCTGGGAGGAGTCCTGTTGCAGGAAAATTCAGTCATTGCCTATGAATCTAGGAAACTGAAAATACATGAACAGAATTATAGTGCATATGATTTGGAATTTGCAGCTTTTATCCATGCTTTAAAAATGTGGAGGCATTATCTCTTGGGGAAGAAGTTCACATTGATGACTGATCATATCAGCCTCAAATATTTTTTCTCCCAAACTGACCTGAATGCAAGACAAGCCAGATGGTTGTCCTTTCTAAGTGAATTTGATATGGACATAAATCATATCAAGGGGAAGGAGAATAAAGTGGCCGATGCATTGAGTAGAAATTCTTGTAAAAAATTAAGCAGCATGGGGAGTAGTGCCCATATGGAGGTAGAGGAATTGGTGGGAAAAGCAGTAGATCAAGATCCCAACTATGAAGCACTCTTGGTGAAACTACAGAAAAGGGATAAGACTGATTTCACTAAAAATCAAAAGGGGCTACTCTATTTCAAAAACAGGTTGTATATTCCTAATGTAGAGTCATTAAAAAGAGAAATTTTGGATGAATATCACAAACAGCCTTATGCAGGACATCTAGGCTACCAGAAGATGTTAAAAACCTTGAAAAAGAAGCTGTTCTGGCCAGGAATGAAGAGAGATGTGGCAGAGTATCTAAGTAAGTGTATGGAATGTCAACTTGTCAAGGTTGAGCATCAACATCCAGCAGGGCTTTTAAATCCTTTGCCAATTGCAGAATGGAAATGGGACACAGTTTCCATGGATTTTATAACAGGATTACCCAAGACTAAATATCAGCATGATTCTGTGATGGTAGTAGTAGACACTCTCACAAAAGCTGCTCACTTTATACTAGTGAAATCTACTTTCGGAACAGCTCAAGTAGAAAATGTTTTCTTGAAGGAGATAGTAAGGCTTCATGGAGTTCCCAAAGTAATTGTTTCAGATCGAGATGCTAAGTTTACAGCAGCATTTTGGAAAGGATTGTTTGGAGGGATGGGTACTAAGCTGAATTTTAGTACTGCCTATCACCCTCAAACTGATGGGAAAACAGAAAGGACAAATCAAATTTTAGAAGATATGTTGAGAATGTATGTGATGGATAGGCCATCAAAATGGGAAGAGTATCTGCATTTAGCTGAGTTTGCCTATAATAATAGTTACCAATCCTCTATTAAGATGAGTCCGTTTGAGGCACTCTATGGGAGAAAGTGTCGTACCCCCTTGAGCTGGAGTCAACCAGAGGATAAACTGGTGTTGGGACCGGATGCACTACAAGAGATGGAAAGAATTGTCAAACAAATACAAAGAAATATCAAAATAGCACAAGATCGCCAGAAGAGCTATGCTGATAAGAAAAGGGTGCACCGAGAATTTAAAGAAGGGGATCATGTGTATTTACGCATCAAACCCAAAAAGAGCACACTTTATGCTGGAAGTTGTGAAAAACTTGCTCCTAGATATTGTGGGCCTTTTGAAATTTTAGAAAGGGTGGGACCAGTGGCTTACAAGCTGGCCTTACCACCCCATGTTAGAGTGCATAATGTGTTTCATGTTTCATTATTAAAAATATATGTGCATGATGCTTCTCACATAGTTGATTGGAATGTTGTATAGGTGGAACCAGAAGGGGAGTTTCTGCCAGAACCGCTTCAAATATTGGAGTGGGAAGAAATTGAATTGAGAAACAGAACAGTGGCCAGAGTAAAAGTGCAGTGGAAGCACTTTACTGCTGAAGAAGCCACCTGGGAAAGCAAAGCTGAAATGATGGAGAAATATCCATTTTTGTTTAAATGAACTCTAGTAGTTGAATAATAACACCGAGGACGGTGTTTATTTTCAGAGGGGGAATATGTAACACCCCCAATTTGTGTGTTGAATTTTTAAAAGTTAGACATTTGAACTTAAATCCTAAGGGGGTGGACCCCAAGGGATAAGTGTGGTGTGAATGTAATTACATATTTTATTTGAGGAAATAAATAAAATGATTGTGCATTTTGACCAAGATGAGAATTAGAGATCACTTGCCAAATCCATGAGGATGGATAAGGCAATAAATCCCCAAACAAATCTTTCAAAAATCCTTGAAAGAAATTAATTTAGATTTGAGGAGGAATCTAAATTTCCCCAATGAAGAGGAGTAGTTGGGAAGAGGTGAGAAAAAGCTGGAAAAGCTGAGGAAAAGCTTAAAGCAGCTTTCAAGAGTCCCAAAATGGGGAAGCCTAGGCTAAACAGGAAAGAAAGCATCCTGCTATTCTGGACGCAGAATTAGAATCATGCTTTGGGGAATATGAGCTTAAATAAGCTGCTCCTAGGCAGATCAGAGGTTGATCTGTTCTAGGAGGTGATCTCTGCTCGGGGGTGAGTCCTGGGAGACAAAGAGGACTCTAAGGTTGGGAGGTTGGTCAATTGCAGATTTGGTATGTTCTGAAAATTTTGTTAATTCTATGTTCTGATGGTATGAATTGGCTACATATAAAAAAATTAATTAAAGGGTGTGTTTGATGTTAGTACTACATTTAACAGAATCCATACTAGGGCATTCACCTTCCAGACTCTGTTTAGTTGTAGACCAGAAATCCATAGAGTAGAAACTCCAGAAACTCTAAACCAAGGTTGGTTTAAATCTGAAGTTACTTAGTCCCCATAGATAATTAAATATTATTTTGTTTCTGTTGATACAAATGGGATACTTTATGTTCTTATGTCTGCTAGGAACTTTTTATAGTAGCACTGAATTATACATGGCATGTAGCAGAAAGGAAGAAAACAAGATATTAGAATATAGATTGCAGATATGAGCATTCTAACATTTATAACATTTATAGATTGCATATATGAGTATTCTAACATTTATAATGGTGCTAGAAAAAGAGTAATTCTACTCTATATGAGCATTACACCATTTATAAGGGTATAGATTGCATATCTAATTATATTCTTACTTCTTGAAAACCTATAACATAGCCAAATACTTGCCCTATAATTAATGTTCTCTAGTCAAGCACCATTAAATACTTATAGATATACCTTAAAAGAAAAATAGAATTTACAAGTAAGTATTCTAGAATATGTAGTTTGACTCTTATTGAACCACAAAGTAAATGTATACTATAGAAGGGTTATATTTCTCATAGCAATTATAAAGTAATTTGTATTTTAACTTCATCTCTAACCTTTGAAACACACATTAGGGCAATGGAGATAATCTATGCTCAAGGCATATCATCAATAGAACTATCAAATACATATATATCTGCATTTAAGACCAAAGTATATATATTTACTAACAAGCATTGAACATTACACGTTTAGGTACTTGTTAGTTCGACCAAAAATGAGCCAGATATATTTATATACCTAAATTTTATATGTCACCCGCGCAATATAAATACAAATAATAGATTTCAACAATGTGTGTTAAAAAAAAAAGGGGGAACATATTTATGAAACAAATATATATATATATATGAACTTATATTTAAGGAAAAAAAAGTGGGAATGCCGTGAGCAAATCTAATGGTTCATTAAAATCAACTATTATAACATAATAATTCGGGGAGGAAAACTATATATATAGAAGAACCATTGATCGACGCTGCGTGGCGCACGATCCAATTATGATAACTCACAACGATTAGTTGTATTATTATATCGTGGCCTGGTGTTAATATAAAAACCCTCGATCAGTACAACTATCAACGTCCGTGACGTTTTAAGTGTTATTTAATCATGAGATAGGGTGGTTGGTTATAAAACAATGGTATATTTTAAACCTAACTCCACTACTGGCGTGCGAACCTCTACTGTCCACATGCATATCATCTATCATATGTATATTAATCCTCAGCTACCAACTGGTGATAGATAGCAGCTCGTAACAATACAAACGAAAACAATAAAGGCGTATGTAATACTACAGTCAGCCTTTACATGATGAATCGACGCGGCGCTGGTTAGGACCGCTTCATCTCTCTGGTGCAAGGTATGACAGTAGGACGGAATTACCCAGACAGTATGACAGTATGGATCAAACCCAGATCTAGGAAAATCAATACACCTGAATGAAACGCTTAGATCTCTGCTACGAGGTGGGCTAACTAGTGTGAAAACTGATAATAAAGCTTTTCTTCGACAGATTTAAATGGAGAAATAAAAAACAAAATAATATAAAATTTGTTAATACTAAACACACAGCAGCCCGGTAATAAGGGGAATGCTGTCTCATTGTAAAGCCAAGAAAGCTTGAACCCGTCGCCAGTGCGATGGATCATAAGTTAACCATGGGCCGGCTTAACGATAGGGGAAAATACCGAACGAGGGGTTGTACCCTTCTTGAGGCATATTGCACGCAGCCTGAAAACCCATCTTCCACATACCTGCACAATACAAATTCGTAAATGACTAAACATAACCTGACCGGAAGATATTAAACTGTATGACAGAAGATAAAGAATGACAAAAGGCCACGCAGGAACTCTCACCCATTAACCTGATCTGGTAATGCGGTATCGAATCTCCATAGAAAAATCAGTTCCCTCACTAAACGAATGGAAGTAAATGACAATCGCCCCATCCAGAATGAGACTCCCTGAAACCTGAGCTGGATAAATATAGATACTACCGCTCAGAAGAATACATGCGTGTATGCCGCCGAGGCAAGACAATGGAAGGGTATGAGAAACCCTAATTCCACTGCCCTAGGCGTGCAGAGCATCCCAAGGTCGATTTGACCCCAACTCAGCTTTATCGGCAGCTAGGTACCCGGAGATGTGAAAAAAAATACAAATCAGGTACTGAACCTGCATTATTCGGCTTGCACAGTACCTAGCCGAACAGAAAAGCACACCAAAAATCTACACGTAACACACAAGTATGAGCAGGGAGCTCTAAGGGCGGCGCTGGGTGCTCAAACTGCCTGTGCACAACGCCGTTCCTGCATATCAAAATATGAAACCTACACGTTACACCAACACAGTACTATTGACCAAAGGAATAGAACAACGCGTCGCTGGTAAATTTAAAACAGGCGGATATATGCATTTCGATATAAACTGAGAACTTATCGAGCTCTGACTCTACAAGTTAGAAAGCCGGGTAGAAACTTAATACCACGCCTCCGGAACGTAAGATTTGAGTTAGGTATATCTGAAAAGAAATTGGTGACTCGCGTAAAAGGCTAGTCAACATACGGTCATAACCGTTCTTAAATCCTTGTTACGTGGCACAAACATCGCAGAGTTTTCGTTGGGTAAACAAATGGTTTCGCCGCGGTCAATATCTCGACCTACACAGCGTCCAGAACGTACCCATGTATTATATCTAACTGTGATAATTCAAAGGATTGGCGAGATAGCCTTATATCATGTTGAATACACGTGTGGAAAAAAAATCAATCATAATATCAAAAGGGAATATAATAATGGTTATAGCGAGACGACTTCAGTAATAACATATAATGGAAAACGCCGTGACTATGTCTAGGCGTATAGATTATGTTTATATATGAGTACCTTTGATAAAAGTTTAGATATACCTAATATATACTTATCTATGGTGATTTATATATATATATGTAACGAACTATATATATATATATATATATATATATATATATATGTGAGGATCCCTTGATAATGACAGAGGTATTAATATATATATATATACCGGTGGATCCAAAGAGATATGTATGAGATTTATAGTTGAAGTTAAGGATAAATTATTATATATATATATCTATTAGGTGATGTCCTTGAAGAGTCAGTATGTCCATCGAGTCCATGATTATATTAGGTATAGAAAAGAAGAATGTCTCTTGGTAATATAAGGAGATATAGAAATATATAAACTTGGTGGAAAGTTATACAGGGGGAATGTACAAGACTGTTGACAAGAGAAAGAGGCTAAGGCGTTGGAGAAACCTTAGCAAGATGGATTAGAGTTAAATATCTGTGCTCATTATCCAAAAAAAAAAGAAAAAAAAAACAAAAAATTTCTAACTAGAGGTGTTACAAATGGTATCGGAGCACTGGTTACAAAAATTGGGCTGTCAATTTTGTGCTCACTACTTATTACATATTTTTTTTTTTTTTTGAAGTTTATAAACTTTTGCTAATCTGTGTTGTAAGTGTGTACAGTTGAAATGGCTGAAGGTGAAGGGATTTATGTGGATCTGCGGGATGAGTTTGCTACTCCAAATCCCAATGCCCCGGTAATGGCTATGTTGCACAGGCTGCAACGAGAATTGGCTTAACTGAGAAGCCAGAATGACATGTTGTCATCAGCCAGTAAGGAGCAGGAAAAGCTCATCAGAGAACTAACTTCCCGGAACAGCCAGGAAGGCGAAGGTTCCGGAAAGAGAAAGATGGATGAGTCTGATGATGATGATGCTGCTAGACAGCAACATAAACAAAAAAGAGAATTGCAGGGAGAATTTAGAAAAATCAAACCTCCCTCCTATGATGGGGAGAAGGAGGAGGATGCTGAAGCTTGGTTGTTGAACATGATCAAGTATTTCCAAGTTTATGAATATGAAAGCAATCTGAAGGCTAGATTAGCTGTGTACCAGCTACAAGGAAAAGCTACACTGTGGTGGGAAGAGACAAAAATGGTGCATGCCATTGATGAAAAGACAGTTACTTGGGAATATTTTCAGACTAAGTTCAAAATTCGTTATTTGAATGAACGTTATTATGATGATAAAGCAAAAGAATTCCATGAACTGAGACTAGGACAGCTCACTATTGATGAGTTTGTCACTAAGTTTACTAATTTACTGAGGTATGTCCCTTACATAAGGGAAGAAAAAGCAAAGGTTCAGAGGTTTTTGAATTGCTTACCTACTGTGTACAAAGAGAAAATTGAGTTTGACAACCCAAAGACAATGGATGAAGCTGTAAGAAAAGCAAGATTATGCTATCAGCAGTTTAAAGGTAAAGCTGAACAAGGGAAGAGCTGGCTGAACAAAGGCGAGTTCAAAGGGAAAAGACCAAAACCAGCATATTTAAGAAATTTTGGCATAGATCATCACCGGAAAAAATTCAGTAAACCAAAAGAAAGCCAAACTGATCAGTCCCAAGTGGCTTCCAAACAAATAGAAGGGAACAATAAAAAGGAAGGGACAGTCAGAATGAAGGAACCTTTGAAGTGCTGGGGCTGTGGAGAACCCCACATGATGAGGGATTGTCCCCATCGAAATATTCATATGATCAGCAGAGAGCGAGAGGCAACAACAGTCAATGATATAGCCAGAAATATACCAACTATCAGTGCAGCATTGGAAAATCGGCAAGCAGAATATCAAGCAACCATGGTGGAAATGGAGGGTAAGATCTCTGACCTACCTGTTACTGTTTTGATTGATCCAGGTGCTTCTCTGAGTTACATTAGTCCTGGAATTGTAGAAAAATGTAAAATTAAACCTGAAAAGTTTCAGCAGTCATGGTTGGTACAGCTAGCCACTGGAACTAAGAGAAAAGTCACACATAAATTGCCCAAAACAACAATACAATTGAATGACTTTACAACAGAAGTAAATTTGAACATATTACCATTAGGATCCTATGATCTGCTGATAGGAATGGACTGGCTGGAAAAAAAGAAAGCCCTAATGAACTGCTGGGATAAAACCCTGCATTGTGTGGATGAAGAAGGGAAACCTTTTACACTAAAAGGGAAACCAAAATCCATTTCCGTAAGACAAATATCAGCTTTATAGTTGAAAAGAACAGCTCGAAAAGGATATCAAGTCTATGCAGTGCATATAGAAGAAATAGAACAACAAACTGAGGAAGAGTTACTGGATGCTATACCAGTCATTAGAGAATTTAAGGAAGTTTTTCCCAAGGAAATCCCTCATCTTCCCCCCAAAAGAGAGATTGATTTTTCAATCGATCTGGTACCAGGAGCAACACCTATTTCCCGAGCACCTTATCGAATGAGCCCTCCTGAACTAATGGAACTGAAAATGCAATTACAGGAACTGTTAGATAAAGGGTATATTAGACCAAGTGTGTCTCCTTGGGGAGCCCCGGTTTTATTTGTGAAAAAGAAGGATGGAACTTTTAGGATGTGCATTGATTATCGTCAACTAAACAAGTTGACCATTAAGAATAGATATCCACTTCCTAGAATTGATGATCTGTTTGATCAAGTGAGAGGGGCCTCAGTCTTTTCCAAGATAGACCTAAGGACTGGGTATCACCAGCTCAGAATTAAAGAAGAAGACATCAGCAAAACAGCATTTCGAACCAGGTATGGGCATTACGAATTTGTGGTCCTACCTTTTGGTTTGACGAATGCCCCTGCCACGTTTATGTGCTTGATGAACAGTGTGTTGAATAAGTATTTGGACAAATTTGCTCTTGTGTTCATAGATGATATCTTAGTCTATTCTAAAAATGAAGATGAACATAAGGAACATCTGAGAATAGTGTTGCAGACGTTGAAAGTAAATCAGTTATATGCCAAGATCAGTAAATGTGAATTTTATAAAGATAAAATTCAATATTTGGGTCATATTATTTCTGAAAAGGGACTTGCAGTTGACCCTGAAAAGATAAAAGCAATTAAGGAATGGCTAGTCCCAACTGATGTTTCAACAGTAAGATCATTTATGGGAATTGCAGGCTATTATCGCAGATTTTTGGAGAGATTTTATGCTGTAGCAAATCCCATCACTTCATTGCAAAGAAATGGTGTCAAGTTTGTGTGGACTGAAAAATGTCAAAATAGTTTCGAGCAGTTAAAACAAAAACTTATTTCTGCCCCTATATTAAAAATTGCTGATCCTGATAAAGAGTTTGTTGTATGTACAGATGCTTGCATAGAAGGGCTGGGAGGAGTCCTGTTGTAGGAAAATTCAGTCATTGCCTATGAATCTAGGAAACTGAAAATACATGAACAGAATTATAGTGCATATGATTTGGAATTTGCAGCTGTTATCCATGCTTTAAAAATGTGGAGGCATTGTCTCTTGGGGAAGAAGTTCACATTGATGACTGATCATATCAGCCTCAAATATTTTTTCTCCCAAACTGACCTAAATGCAAGACAAGCCAGATGGCTGTCCTTTCTAAGTGAATTTGATATGGACATAAAGCATATCAAGGGGAAGGAGAATAAAGTGGCCGATGCATTGAGTACAAATGCTTGTCAAAATTTAAGCAGCATGGGGAGTAGTGCCCATATGGAGGTAGAGGAATTGGTGAGAAAAGCAGCAGATCAAGATCCCAACTATGAAGCACTCTTGGTGAAACTACAGAAAAGGGATAAGATTGATTTCACTAAAAATCAAAAGGGGCTACTCTATTTCAAAAACAGGTTTTATATTCCTAATGTAGAGTCATTAAAAAGAGAAATTTTGGATGAATATCACAAACAACCTTATGCAGGACATCCAGGCTACCAGAAGATGTTAACAGCCTTGAAAAAGAAGTTGTTCTGGCCAGGAATGAAGAGAGATGTGGCAGAGTATCTAAGTAAGTGTATGGAATGTCAACTTGTCAAGGTTGAGCATCAACATCCAGCAGGGCTTTTAAATCCTTTGCCAATTGCAGAATGGAAATGGGACACAGTTTCCATGGATTTTATAACAGGATTACCCAAGACTAAATATCAGCATGATTCTGTGATGGTAGTAGTAGAAACTCTCACAAAAGCTGCTCACTTTATACCAGAGAAATCTACTTTCGGAACAACTCAAGTAGCAAATGTTTTCCTGAAGGAGATAGTAAGGCTTCATGGAGTTCCCAAAGTAATTGTTTCAGATCGAGATGCTAAGTTTACAGCAGCATTTTGGAAAGGATTTTTTGGAGGGATGGGTACTAAGCTGAATTTTAGTACTGCCTATCACCCTCAAACTGATGGGCAAACAGAAAGGACAAATCAAATTTTAGAAGATATGTTGAGAATGTATGTGATGGATAGGCCATCAAAATGGGAAGAGTATCTGCATTTAGCTGAGTTTGCCTATAATAACAGTTACCAATCCTCTATTAAGATGAGTCCGTTTGAGGCACTCTATGGGAGGAAGTGCCGGACTCCCTTGAGCTGGAGTCAACCAGAAGATAAATTGGTGTTGGGACCAGATGCACTACAAGAGATGGAAATAATTGTCAAACAGATACAAAGAAATATCAAGACAGCACAAGATCGCCAGAAAAGCTATGCTGATAAGAAAAGAGTGCACCGAGAATTCAAAGTGGGGGATCATGTTTATTTACGCATCAAACCCAAAAAGAGCACACTTTATGCTGGAAGTTGTGCAAAACTTACACTTAGATATTGTGGGCCTTTTGAAATTTTAGAAAGGGTGGGACCAGTGGCTTACAAGCTGGCCTTACCACCCCATGTTAGAGTGCATAATGTGTTTCATGTTTCATTATTAAAAATATATGTGCATGATGGTTCTCACATAGTTGATTGGAATGTTGTACAGGTGGAACCAGAAGGGGAGTTTCTGCCAGAACCGCTTCAAATATTGGAGCAGGAAGAAATTGAATTGAGAAACAGAACAGTGGCCAGAGTAAAAGTGCAGTGGAAGCACTTTACTGCTGAAGAAGCTACCTGGGAAAGGGAAGCTGAAATGATGGAGAAATATCCATTTTTTTTTAAGTGAACTCTAGTAGTTGAGTAATAACACCGAGGACGGTGTTTATTTTCAGAGGGGGAATATGTAACACCCCCAATTTGTGTGTTGAATTTTTAAAAGTTAGACATTTGAACTTTAATCCTAAGGGGGTGGACCCCAAGGGATAAGTGTGGTGTGAATGTAATTGCATATTTTATTTGAGGAAATAAATAAAATGATTGTGCATTTTGACCAAGATGAGAATTAGAGATCACTTGCCAAATCCATGAGGATGGATAAGGCAACAAATCCCCAAAAAATCTTTCAAAAATCCTTGAAAGAAATTAATTTAGATTTGAGGAGGAATCTAAATTTCCCCAATGAAGAGGAGTAGTTGGGAAGAGGTGAGAAAAGGCTGGAAAAGCTGAGGAAAAGCTTAAAGCAGCTTTAAAGAGTCCCAAAATGGGGAAGCCTAGGCTAAACAGGAAAGAAAGCATCCTGCTATTCTGGACGCAAAATTAGAAACATGCTTTGGGGAAATATGAGCTTAAATAAGCTGCTCCTAGGCAGATCAGAGGTTGATCTGTTCTAGGAGGTGATCTCTGCTCGGGGGTGAGTCCTGGGAGACAAAGAGGACTCTAAGGTTGGGAGGTTGGTCAATTGCAGATTTGGTATGTTCTGAAAATTTTGTTAATTCTATGTTCTGAAAACAAGATATTAGAATATAGATTGCAGATATGAGCATTCTAACATTTATAACATTTATAGATTGCATATATGAGTATTCTAACATTTATAATGGTGCTAGAAAAAGAGTAATTCTACTCTATATGAGTATTACACCATTTATAAGGGTATAGATTGCATATCTAATTATATTCTTACTTCTTGAAAACCTGTAACATAGCCAAATACTTGCCCTATAATTAATGTTCTCTAGTCAAGCACCATTAAATACTTATAGATATACCTTAAAAGAAAAATAGAATTTACAAGTAAGTACGGAATATATGGATTTGACTCTTATTGAACCACAGAAGTAAAAATGCTGTATACTATAGAAGGGTTATATTTCTCATAGCAATTATAAAGTAATTTGTATTTTAACTTCATAACTAGCTTAACTGAAACACACATTAGGGCAATGGAGATAATCTATGCTCAAGGCATATCATCAATAGAACTATCAAATACATATATATCTGCATTTAAGACCAAAGTATATATATTTACTAACAAGCATTGAACATTACACGTTTAGGTACTTATTAGTTCGACCACAAATGAGCCACATATATTTATATACCTAAATTTTATATGTCACCCGCGCAATATAAATACAAATAATAGATTTCAACAATGTGTGTTAAAAAAAAAAAAGGGAACATATTTATGAAACAAATATATATATATGAACTTATATTTAAGGAAAAAAATGTGGGAATGTCGTGAGCAAATCTAATGGTTCATTAAAATCAACTATTATAACATAATAATTCGGGGAGGAAAACTATATATATAGAAGAACCATTGATCGACGCTGCGTGGCGCACGATCCAATTATGATAACTCACAACGATTAGTTGTATTATTATATCGTGGCTTGGTGTTAATATAAAAACCCTCGATCAGTACAACTATCAACGTCCGCGACGTTTTAAGTGTTATTTAATCATGAGATAGGTTGGTTGGTTATAAAACAATGGTATATTTTAAACCTAACTCCACTACTGGCGTGCGAACCTCTACTGTCCACATGCGTATCATCTATCATATGTATATTAATCCTCAGCTACCAACTGGTGATAGATAGCAGCTCGTAACAATACAAACGAAAACAATAAAGGCGTATGTAATACTATAGTCAGCCTTTACATGATGAATCGACGCGGCGCTGGTTAGGACCGCTTCATCTCTCTGGTGCAAGGTATGACAGTAGGACGGAATTACCCAGACATGCGGACATTCTAATTCCAATAAATAACATTACTAACATTAAACAAACCGAAACACAGAGACGTGATCGCGTAAAGGAAAGGAGGTTACCATCGGATGAGTTCGGCTTTTTCCCTGACGATGATAGCGAGTCCATAGTGCCAGCTACCACAAAGATAAGTTGCTAAATTTAGAAGTGAGCGGTCAGAGCGCTGTGGACCATAACCACAGCCGAACTACGCAACATCCAGAAATACTTAGCCATAAAAGCAGTTTAATTGTTAGCGTGGGTTCTGGATCAAACCCAGATCTAGGAAAATCAATACACCTGAATGAAACGCTTAGATATCTGCTACGAGGTGGGCTAACTAGTGTGAAAACTGATAATAAAGCTTTTCTTCGAAGGATTTAAATGGAGAAATAAAAAACAAAATAATATACAATTTGTTAATACTAAACACACAGCAGCCCGGTAATAAGGGGAATGCTGTCTCATTGTAAAGCCAAGAAAGCTTGAACCCGTCGCCAGTGCGATGGATCATAAGTTAACCATGGGCTGGCTTAACGATAGGGGAAAATACCGAACGAGGGGTTGTACCCTTCTTGAGGCATATTGCGCGCAGCCTGAAAACCCATCTTCCACGTACCTGCACAATACAAATTCGTAAATGACTAAACATAACCTGACCGGAAGATATTAAACTGTATGACAGAAGATAAAGAATGACAGAAAGCCACGCAGGAACTCTCACCCATTAACCTGATCTGGTAATTTGGTATCAAATCTCCATAGAAAAATCAGTTCCCTCACTGAACGAATGGAAGTAAATGACAATTCGCCCCATCCAGAATGAGACTCCCTGAAACCTGAGCTGGATAAATATTGATACTACCGCTCAGAAGAATACATGCGTGTATGCCGCCGAGGCAAGATAATGGAAGGGTATGAGCAACCCTAATTCCACTTCCCTAGGCGTGCAGAGCATCCCAAGGTCGATTTGACCCCAACTCAGCTTTATCGGCAGCTAGGTACCCGGAGATGTGAAAACAAATACAAATCAGGTACTGAACCTGCATTATTCGACTTGCACAGTACCTAGCCGAATAGAAAAGCGCACCAAAAATCTACACGTAACACACAAGTATGATCAGGGAGCTGTAAGGGCAGCGCTGGGTGCTCAAACTGCCTGTGCGCAACGCCGTTCCTGCATATCAAAATATGAAACCTACACGTTACACCAACAGAGTACTATTGACCAAAGGAATAGAACAACGCGTCGCTGGTAAATTTAAAACAGACGGATATATGCATTCCTGTATAAACTGAGAACTTATCGAGCTCTGACTCTACAAGTTAGAAAACCGGGTAGAAACTTAATACCACGCCTCCGGAACGTAAGATTTGAGTTAGGTATATCTGAATAGAAATTGGTGACTCGCGTAAAAGGCTAGTCAACATACAATCATAACTGTTCTTAAATCCTTGTTACGTGGCACAAACATCGCAGAGTTTTCGTTGGGTAAACAAATGGTTTCGCCGCGGTCAATACCTCGACCTACACAGCATCCAGAACGTACCCATGTATTATATCTGACTGTGATAATTCAAAGGATTGGCGAGATAGCCTTATATCATGTTGAATACACGC
This sequence comes from Pinus albicaulis, assembly GCA_034641835.2. NCBI lineage: Eukaryota > Viridiplantae > Streptophyta > Pinopsida > Pinales > Pinaceae > Pinus > Pinus albicaulis. The sequence goes on from CM076578.1 coordinate 565,126,821, forward strand.
GTGGAAAAAAAATCAATCATAATATCAAAAGGGAATATAATAATGGTTATAGCGAGATGACTTCAGTAATAACATATAATGGAAAACGCCGTGCCTATGTCTAGGTGTATAGATTATGTTTATATATGAGTACGTTTGATAAAAGTTTAGATATACCTGATATATACTTATCTATGGTGATTTATATATATATATATATATATGTAACGAACTATATATATATATATATATGGGTGTTAAAAAAGGAAATAAATATATATATATATATATATGGGGATCCCATGATAATGACAAGAGGGTATTAATATATATATATACCAGTGGATCCAAAGAGATATGTATGAGATTTATAGTTGAAGTTAAGGATAGAGGTGTTAACTATATATATATATATTAGGTGATGTCCTTGAAGAGTCAGTATGTCCATCGAGTCCATGATTATATTAGGTATAGAAAAGAAGAATGTCTCTTGGTAATAGAAGGAGATATAGAAATATATAAACTTGGTGGAAAGTTATACAGGGGGAATGTACAAGACTGTTGACAAGAGAAAGAGGCTAAGGGGTTGGAGAAACCTTAGCAAGATGGATTAGAGTTAAATATCTGTGCTCATTATCCCAAAAAAAAAAAAAAAATTTCTAACTAGAGGTGTTACATAGAAGCACCAACAAGAAAAGTGTGATTTTGTTCCAATGATTGAGTGTCCATAGTTTGTGTCGTTCATTGTGAATGTCCATTTGTTGGTTTCGAGGTAGGAGCTTGGATGTTGAAATTTCCAGCAAGACGATATCCCCATATCCAAGTGTCCTCCCCTTCCTGAACTTCAATTTTAATTTTAGCTAGCTCTTGAGATAACAAATTTGCCTCATATGGGGAGTGAATATTGAGAAAGAGGAACCATTTTTCCATCGTCCCTATTGAAAATGTGGCGCTTGCATTTCCCAATATTGAGCTACTTGGGTATAATCTTAAGAGATGCGGTGAGCTTTAAGCTATGATCCTGTAGGTGGGGAAAGGGCATACTTGTTTTTCCACATTTGACTCCACTAAGTATTTTGGTATTTGATCCTTCTCCATGATGTCATGGAATTTAGAGCTTGTCTTAGTGTGTTAGGATTCAAAGTTCTAATTTATCAAATAAAAAGGAACCCTCCACAAGATCCTTCAAAGACTCTTACAAATGATACTTAACCCAATGGACCAAGTAGTTATGATAATTCAATCCCCTCTCCGATGTGATAACTCATTTTCCACAAAAAAAACTTACTTTGGTTCATCTTTGGATGCCATTCTTGCAAAATCAAACCACCTTTAGCCATACAAAGGAAAAGATAACCTGAAAAAAGTATTGATCTAAACTATTGTCCCGTTATATGGAGCTCACTGAGGAGGGGAGTTGTCTGGTGTTGAGAATTTCTGTTGGGAATAGAGTTGGCAAGTTGATCACAACATAGAATGAAAGTTTTAATCCCAAGATAGGTCTAGAGATGGTCCTCCCATTCAAAGATGAAAATTTGCAAGCTTTCACACAATTTTATTACCCTCGTGTCAAACGTTAGTCAGCAAGGGAGCTTGAACAAAGGATAAAAGGGAGGAAACTTGCACAATTGTGGTTTCCAAATGTCAACTAATTTTAGAGACTTTGGAAGGATTAGCACCACATTGAATTTTCCAAAACATAGAGATGATAAGTTGAGATTATCCTTCAATTATAAGCTTGTGATACCTATTTCAAATCGAAATTAAAAGGCCTTGTTGCAAGGCCCATAGCTCAATTGTGTTATCGGTATTACTCCTACATAAATGAAGGATTTGTCCTACATAATTTTTGAAGACTACTCCATAGGTTTTTGGACCACGATATGGAATATGAATTGGAGTTTTAATGTTCTTAAGATAGTAGATAATGCCTATATACCAATAAATACGTTCTAATTCTTCAATCACTATAGAAACAACATGGGTTATTTCTTCCTTCAATCCTAGGGAAAATTCATATCCTTCAACTAACATGTGGCCAAATGCTTTTCTTTTTAGATTAATTTTGGTAAAATTAGTTTCTAAATCATATTCATAAATCCTTACTACCCATGTGCCTCTAGTTATTGAGGACTCTTGTTGGGCCAAAATGTTTTTTATAGCTAAATGGGAACATACAAAATGACTTTTGAACATCCAGTATACATTTTCGAATGAAAAATTTGGTGGTTTCTCAAGGTTTCAACCTAAAAAATTGTTGTACATTTTCTTGATATTTATACATTATTGAATGATGTTACTTACTGTTCACATGTTTTTGATTATATTAATCTATTGTTAATGATAATAAGTCTTATTTGAAGTTAAAAATACAAATTGAAAAAAATATTGATTCAAAATAGAACTACTAAATTTACCAAATAAAATTGTACAAAATTAAAAATAACATCATTATTTCTTGCTTTCATGCAAGATCCAAAAGAGAGCATATGAATGGGTTCAACCCTTTTTCAAGACCTACCTTGTTTTACAACTATAAATTTTAATTTGACCTAAAACATTTAGACATCTCCTACATTTATTTTCACATGGAAGGACGTGGAGAAATTTTTTTCATTTGAAAAGTAATGAATGCTTCTTGTTGACCATATATGAACTTTTTTTTTTGAGTGATATTTTTTGGAATTCTTTGACCAAGTATTGGATGAGTTTTGATTGACAAAAAGGTTTCTTTCAAGCCTTTGCATTGACCATTTCATTTCAACCTTTTGACCAACCGACCCTAGGCCGAATTTCAACCACTTTGTTTGATTAGAGTTGACGATCATGTAATTTGGATGATTTTGATTAACACTATAACCATATTTTATTTGTATCTTGTATTTATATTGAGCACAAATCTCTAGAAATATTCTAAATTGTAATTTTAAGGAATTACTAAGGAATTAATTCTCCTATGAATAAAAGTTGCTAAGTTTTTCCTCAAAGTAAATTTTTTGTTTCTATTGTGCTTGTGTTTAGCTATCTCTTATTGACTCCTATTATTAATATTATTGAATATTTTTTTAAGTATAATTTCTTAATGATACATGTGGCATGTTACAAGTGAAACTAATAAATAATTTGGAAACTAAAGTTCTTAGGAGAGAAGCTTAATTTGTCTCATAAATTTGTTAGGAGAGAAGTTTTCAAACACGAGAAGGGAAAGAGAGCATATTTATGAGACAAACAAGAAAGAAACTTTGAGAATGAAAACACACTGACAAATTAAAATTGAAATTCTAAAGTAGAAAACTCTAAGAATGAAAATATTAAACATACCATGGAAATTGAAGAGAAGTGAGTTTAAATACCAAACAGATCAATGAGTTTAAATATTAGCACTGATTCATGACTAAAAATATGGAATGAAACCATAGGAAAGTATGGAATCAAATTTTTTGATTCAAAATTCTTATAAATTTAGTGATACAGCAAAGATGGTCCAAGATATGCAGCAGAACCTCCAACGACGGGATGACCTAAATCCCTTTGCAAGAGAGGGTCTGCATACTAGCTTTCAGTTGTCACATCACCTATCAGCTTTCGATATTCTGCCTCCATTAACCTTTGACGATATAAAGACTCAATGCTTTGACAATATAACCCAGGTTGCTTTGGTAATACACTACCATATGGATCTTGTGATTGTAGACTCGCATGCGGATCTTGAGCTTGAAGAGGAGCCTGAGGAATATAATCCCTTGCACCTCCATATCGTAACGACTCCCTCTCAGCTATAACAGGATCAACACCATATCCAGTTAATGGAGCCTTAGGAACGTCATAATTAATACGTCTTGCAGCTTCCTCCTGATAGCGACATATCATATCAGCTCTCAAAAATCCCTCTCAACGCAGCTCTTCTCGATGCAGTTCCTCTCTAAGCATTTTCTCCCTCATCATATCCTCCCTGAATTGAAGCTCCCTACTACGCTGAAGGTCAACTTGAACTCTACGAGCCTCCACAGGAATCCGGTGATTATCTGGGTGAGAATTAAGTTGTGGTACTGGTCAGAAGAGCTCGATAATGTTTTTCACCTGTAAAAGAAATAATTGTCCTCATTATAAAACCCATAAAATAAATATTTCAAGCATGAGTTTCATTACAAATAATTAATAAATAGATACCTGTTGAGGATTGAGTTCAAACCTAAACTTTTTCTTCCCATCATAGTTATCTTTGATTGCTTTCTTGAATATGTCTTCAAAAAGTGACCTGCAATCCCTTTTAATATGAAACCACACCTGCACAAACGTACTTCATTTAGTAAAGCTGATCCCAATAGAAAACCAATGTACTGTGGACATCATGTATAGAAAAGGCAGGAAACCGAAATTGCATAGGCCCAAAATAAGATTGTATATATAATCAAACATCGTATAAAAAGATTACCTATGCGGGGAATGGCATTTTAGAACTCTGGAAAGCATATGGTCTGAATGATGTATTCCATCCATACATTGATTTGTAAAGAGAAATGCTTATTTCATCATGTAATTTTGAGTTCAAACGTAATATTTTTAATTTTCATTTTGTAATTTTATGTCATTTAAATGCAATAATTACAAGGTTCCCAAGCTGCCAACTCAGAGTTCCACATGCCAAAAAATAAAATATCAAAGTTCCAAGATTTCCTAGTCCATAAAAATGATTAATTTTCAATGGAAATAAATCAAAGTGAAAGGGTTTAAATTGTGAAGTTTAAAGGTGAAGTTGAACATAGCAAAGTGGGTCCCAAGAACTAATTCATTCAATACATCAAGTATAAAGGCCATTCAAACATCAAAGAGGCACTCATTTTCTCTCCAATCCATCAATATCAACCTAACCTACACTCCATCTACATTCCCTAACCTTTTCCCAAGCACATTCCTCTCATTTATATCACTTTTCTACACACCCTGGGCTATTGCTACACTTTTGACATATTCCTAGGTTAGGGCTGTATTTTTCCCTTTTGGATACCTTCCCCTCGTTCAATCCTTGAAATTCCACTTTCCCATACTTCCTAATATGCCTCCCTACCTCCAAAAAGTTTCATAAGAATTAATAAGCCCCCCATCCCATTTATTTCCCTTCATTCCTATAAATGTCCCAAAACCCCTGTTTTGCCTATACCAAACCCTAATTTCCTCTTCCACTGAGCTAGTGTTTTCTATGGAATCAGAGACATATCAGTAGAGGAGGCATAAGGGAGGTACTTTCAGCAATTATTAGGCCATTTAAACCCATAAAAATCATGTCTCCATCATTTTTCAAGAAGTCGTTCTAAGGGACAAATCATTTGCCACACATAGGGCCAGTTTTTCTTCAAACTGTGTTTCTAACTAAACAGAGATTAATTTCACAAAAGTACAAGAGGTTTTTGTCCACCATATTCCAAGGAAGAAAAAAAACCTTAATTTTTTACACAGGTATCATGGGTTTGGAGAAATGTCAAAAATACAGTTGCTACAAGAGGTTTTCTACACTTCTAGAGTGACCTTGGGAAAATCAATATTTCTCCTAGATGGATTATCCAAATGACTTTCTTGATGAGTTAAACAATAACTAGACATAAATAAAATTAAAATTAGCTATAATTAGCTAAATTTTGAGTTGAGTAAGGCCTTTGAATATTTCCTTCAAGATCATACTTCATTTTTGAACCCTAATTCTGCACTTTTTGACCAGTCTTGGAAGAATTAATTTTTAAGGGACTATACTTGATCATTTTTAGTGCTTAATAGGTCCATTTTGTAGCCAAGAGAGAGATATTTCTAACGATCTATAATGAGCTCCATTTTGATTTCGGGAAGGACCTAAAATTTTATTTTAATTCAGTGTTATGAACTAGGACACATGGAGGGCGCACCTGGCACTGTGAGGGTGCACCTGACACAAAAATGGTGCACCTGACCAGATGTGGTAGAATCACTTTTTGATAGGAAAAATCAACTCCATTATGGAAAATAAAGACATATATAGAAAGTATGCTGGATAGGATTTCCAATGAGCCATCCTGAGCCCAGTTTTGACACCTGTAACCCATCCAAAATCAAGCTGCAACATGAAAGGCACACCTGGCAGAAAAATGGCGCCCTTGACCAATGTCTGATATTTTTCAATTTTCACTGCATTTTTTACCTCTATCTTGGGAAATGATGATTTTACCTATGTATTTGATTAAGGTAAATGTAAATATCATGTGGATGAGTTACCTAGGGGTAAATTGATTGTGTAAATGTTATCATCAAGTAAAATGAATCAATTTCATTGTAATTAAGGAGGAGTCACTTGGACCTCCCTACAATCCAATTATCAATTCATATTTTTGTGGATCTCTTCCTAAACTTAGGGATTCGACCCCTGAGGATGAGAGAAAGTGGTTTTGAGGTCTATATCATTCCCTTCTTCATGGTTGGAATTAGTTTGGATGCCAACTCGTTGATCAAGGACTATTGTACTCAGTTTGGCTAGTTAATAAAGAAGAGTCACAACTATGTTTTGGGATACATGTGGTATGATGTTTATCATTATTTTTCCTTCAGTTTCATATGTTAGAATGTGTTTCCTTCATGTTCATTACATCTATCTTGTATGATTTCTTTGAAGTGGATAGGTAGAATACAAGCTTTCCCATGCTCTGTTTAGGGAAAGTTATCATAATTTGTCCATTATATTCTATTTAGGAAGAATGCATATCCCATTCTCTCCCTATCTCCTCATCAGTCTTAAAACCATCTCATCAAAATCATCTTAAAGTGTTAACCCTTATGCCTACCTTACCTCATTGAATCTCTGCAACCCTATCTCATTTGCCCTGACCTAGCTCCCTTGACCATAATTTCATCCAGAAACTCGACAAAAATCTATTATCAAAATCCCTGAATTCACATCTAGCCTAAAATCATAATCCATTTAGCCTCATAGGTTGTGTTTTGTGGAGAGAGCCCTCTCTGACTTGGAAGGGCTAGGTACCAAGTTAAAAGGTTGGCCCGCAGTTACCTCTGTTGGGATTTCTTCCTCAGCCTTATAAATATGGCAGAGTGATAACACAATCCATAGAGAAAGATATGTGATTGAGTTGAAAGGAGTTACAAAATAGTAATTGTAACTGGATTGGAAATGGTTAGATGCATAATCCACAAAACTAACTTTGTATATTATGGAACTTATCTCATCCTTCTATACAATATACAAACATATGTTATTAATAGAGGACAAGAAATGTTTGATTACATGATCCACGAAAATAACTTTATAAATCACGGAGCTTATCTCAACTCATCATTTTCTAATCTACAAAGCTAATAAATTAATAGAGGAAGTCATACCTTTGACATCCTTGAAAGCATTTTAATACATAATGTTTTCTACAAATTCAATGTATATATAATTTTATTATTTTTTTCATTGTAAAAGATGTAATATATATGTTATTCACTAACTTAATATATAATTTCACTACTTATGATTATACCAGCCTAAATTTCACCAAATTTTCCCATCTTTTTTAAATTAGAATTTATGTCTTTCAAAGAACAAAGACGTAAAATTTATTTTTGTTTCAAAGAACCTACTCATTATTCAATTTTCTTAGTGAAAAAATAAATAAAAATATAAAATTATAAAAAAAAAAATAGAATTTTTAAAATTAACAAAAATATTAAAATGAAGAAATATCATTTCTTGTTACAATCTTAAAATCTATTGAGAGATATCAAAGTAAGTTCCTAAAATTTAGTTTATCCACAATACATTTTTTGATGGAAAAATGCATGTGATTAAGAATATGGGCAAGACTTGTAAGAATTTCAACTATACAATCTGGCGGGGAAATACTTGACTTTATTTTATGAGAAAAAAGTACACACTATCCTAGATTTATTTTTTTTGGAAAAAAAAATATTTCCAAAAAAACCATGAAATGAAAAATTCTTAATTATATTTTAAATATAAATTCGTTATAACAAATAAAAGATCTAAAAGAATAATAATAATATTTAAAAGAATCCTCTCAGCTCTAGCACTCTCTCCTCCTTGGATGTTGAAGCACTCAAACATAACTGCACTCAACTGGTGCACAAATATCTGCTCCCCCCGGATGCGAGTGATTGACAATATGCAAGGAGGCCATGGGGCAACCATGTGGGAAGACACATGGCGGCTCCACATGACCAGAATTGTTATACAAAGCTATGATAAAATTTGGCTTGAGGGCACCATTAACTCACCCTCCTCCACCCTCACCCCGACGTACCAGCTCTACATTGTAATTACTCTGCTTGCCATGGCCTTTAATTCCATCACATTGGCCCTCTCGACCTCACTTCGGCCCTCGTGCCTGCTCTCTGTGCATCTGTCCATCTTCATTCCTCCGCCTCTGATGCGTAGTCCCAGTCCGCTCAAGGCCCATCCTTGTTCTGGAAACTATTCTCCCTCAGATCCTTCTTTAGCCCCCATCTGGTCCAGAAACTCGGTTCCCTGGACAATATGCCTTGGCACCACAGAATGATGTGCTGAAGAGCTTGGGCACGTGGCCAGCCTTCCTCACCTCCACTGTCGCTCGCCCATGTTTGAGACCTGAAACTTTCCATCGGTTGGAGCGAGCTCGATAGCAACCCCCCTGTCAATATGAATGCCCAGTTCTCTCTGCAGCTCCCTGCCCTTGTTTCACTTCCTTCCCTCTCCCACATTAGGAAGAGGCCCCACAAATCCACCATTCTTCCTGAGCCAACTTTCATCCCCCGCAAAATGAAATCCCTTCCTATGCAGAGCGCCTCCAGCGGAAGCAAAGACTCTAGTGATTCTGGTAGCAACAACGATAGTAGTAGCTCGGGCTAGGAAGTTGAAGAAAATTCAGACCAGCCCAAGCTTGACGCCTCCGCGGCTCACCCAGACTCGCCAGCTTCACCACTTCCTTAGCCCTCTAGCCATGTGTTGAGCAAGGAGATGGAGGACGGGGTTACATGTGCAGAATCACGGAAGAGGTACCAACCTCCAGCAACAAGAATGCAGGTTATCCTTAGGCTTGGTTTTTTCTTTCCTATTGGCATGCTCATGTTTATGAATTGTTTTCCATGGGATATGTGTTTTATTTTGAAAAATAAAACTGCTGGTTTTCCGCTATAGGAAATAGTCACTATCTGGTTTCTAAAGACTGGTTTCCCCATCAGGGGCAGTCCAAGTATAGCTGAAAAACTCTTAAAATTTCCCTCTAGATTGGACTTGTCAAATTCATAGTTCTATATGATATAATAGAAGTAGTTTAAATTAGAAAAAAAAATATGTATTTAAAAAAATAATAATAATTAAAAGAAAATATCCATTTACATTAATCACTATTTTTATAAACAAAAAAACAATATTAAAAAAAAAAAGTTCTATTTACATTAACCACATTATGAAAGAAGTTTAAATAAGAAAATATTGAACATACTCTTCTAGAAATGTCATCTCATTTTTTTCCATTAACCCAAACCTTAAATGAAAGATAAGAAAACAATTTCAAAAAAAAATATCCACCTCCCAAAAACATCTCAAAAAGATAAATCAACTCCCAAAAAAACCAAACATGGCGTCAAATGTTGCTTCAGTAAAAGCTAAAAAAAAAAACACATCCAATGCAGATAGTCTATTCCCATCTAAAAGAGAAAATAAAAGAACAAAAGTGCAAACCTAGTACATATATGTATATATATATAGAAAATAAATGAAATCATAAGAATTAACCATGCTAAGCCATTTAAGATGGGTTGGGTTTTCTTGGCCATCACACTTAGGCAACGAATCACGAGGGATGGGTTGGATCCCTTTAGCCATCTCGTTGTTGTGGACCTTTCTTCCTTTTGGGCTTCTTTGGATTTTTCTTTGACTACATCATTGATTTACCCTTTCATTTTGGCATAACAACTCCATTTCATGTTTCACGTCATGTTTCAGAAGAGGTTCTGGTGGCAGGGGGAATGGGTAGATATAAAAACTGCTCGTAGGCAACTTTGGCTCTAGAAACCACTAAAAATGGCGACATTATTGCGTAAAGAGAAGACTAGATTCCCGATCGGAACATACCCAAAACCTCTCTATGTGTGTTGTGGAGCTTTAACAAGGCGACCCAAAAGATTATCATTGGGAAAGCTTTGGTTAACAGTTAAGAAAACAACTCTGAAACGGATCTGCAGTTTAACATAATTCCACCCAAAATATTATCATTGGGAAAGCTTTGGTTTACAAGTAGGAAATTATCATTGGGAAAGCTTTGGTTTACAGGTAGGAAAACAACTCTGAAACGGATTTGCAGTTTAACATCATTCTTATGCTGCATGAGTTTCTGGTACCAGGTACTTTGGGTGCATGGAACAAGTATCCAGTATGACTAGAAGCTTAGCTCAAAAAATTGGGAGCTGCAATAATATAATATATTAAAATTTAATATATATTTAAAATAAATAAAAAATAATTTATTTATTTGAATCTAAAACTTGCCAATTAGATTTCATCTTGAAATGAAATATGTAAAAGATTGAACTTTGAAACAGTGCCAGAAAAAATCAAAATATTAATCCATCAACAACTTGCCAATGAAATTCCTTGCAAGCAAAAAACATACCGCACTCCTAAACCAAAAAAAGGCTATTATTACTTGATTATTATGTGATTTCATGCAACACTATATTATATTCAATTTCGAAATTCAAGTTTGGAAATTTATAAAATGAAACTTACTAACATGCTACTCTTTCTCTTTCTGATCATCATTGTAATTTGTTGAATCTTATCATTAAAGCTTCAAGATAGACTTCAAGAAAGTAGACCTATTTGAAATTGCTGAACTTCAAGATTTGCAACAAAAGCTGCCAAGGAATAACTGGCAACTGTCTATATTTTGTTGAAACCTTTGCTACATCCCTTTATCTCTGTGGCTTTGCAAAGCCCATGCTATCTATCCCACTGACCTATTATGTATCACTTAGAAAATAAACAAATGGTACCTTCTCAACTCAAAATAGGTACCAAAAAGGTGAAAATCTGCCCAAAATAAGTACACGCAACGTTAAAATTTGTTGTAGTGAAGCTCCCGAAAAGCTCCAAAGTACCCTTTCAAGCTCCCGACGATTTTGGTAAGTTTCCTACCAGCTCCCAAGCTCCCATTTTTGTAAGTTTCCTACCAGCTCCCAAGCTCCCAGGAGCGCGGAGTACATGGTTTCTAATGACTGGGAGCAGTATCCTTGTTACTATGCAAAATTAGAGCAGAGTACCACCAGATCTTCTCACTCAGGGGAAAGGACCTGTCTTACTAGGAGATCCCTGGGCACATGTACTAGTTGTCTCCAATTAAATTTAATTGCTATAGTCTGTATTATTAGTTGCTTATTTTGCTGGCTGCAACACTTTTTTTTTTTTAATATCCTTTGGCTATGATGTGGACTTGTTAGTTGTATCATGGTATTAGACTTCGTTATGCAAGTAATGTCTTCAAATCAGTGATCCTATTTATATAGTCAATTTTGACTTTAAAATCTGATTTTGTTAGTGGCAAATTGTATGAGGAGATAATTAAAATGTACTACGTTTTCTATATATATAACTTTACTACCTTTTCTATAACTTTGCTATGTAACTATACTTGTACAAAAATAATTACTTTATTAAAAAGTTAAAAACTGAAAACACTAAATTAAGCATGCCAAAATGTAACAGTAACACTCCGTACATTCAACCATACTTACGTAGTTTTAAAATAGTCAGCAATCCAAATGCTAGTTTCATAAAAACAAACAGTAACACTCTATACATTCAACCATACTTACATTGTTTTAAAAAACAGTCAGCAATCCAAAGGTTGGTTTCATAAAAACAAGTAGAAGAAAGGACTAGTCAGTTACTAAATTTAGGAGGTAGTGCCCCAGCTGTAGTCCCGTAATTACATTTATTAGGTGGCCACTAATTTAGAGGCTTCAGGGGAGAATTTAAATCACAAACTTAAGTTACAAGTACTTCAATATGACTAATAATATTTCTAAATGATAGTTTAGAAAATTAGCTGGTTTCTTGTTTTTCAAAATAAAATTGGCAAGAGGTAAAAAATTAGGCGAAAGCCCGCACGTCCTCCACCAACTCCATAAGAAGTAATGGACTCAAAAAAAATATAAATCAACCAAATATCGTAGCAACAAGCAATCCTATATATGAAAAGACATAAATTTCCTTAGATTTCATAGGGAAAGCATTGGTTCTCTTAATGTTTCCTGTGCGCTCGTACACGTTCCGAAAACCCTTGAAAATATTGTTGGTTCTGACTTTAAATAATTTGACAGAACCTTGTAATGGGACCACAAAGAATGAAGGTTCTATCCCAATTTATGAAGATATCCATCCGTCAATTAAAGTTACGAGCTTGGTAAACCAGTAATAAAAACAAAGAGGAGAAAGCACGGACAGTTAATTTTGGAAGAGGGCGTGCCCAACTGGTGGTCCGGGAATTACAATGCTCCGGCGGCCAACAATCTAGGGGCTTCAGGGTAGCATTTCAATCATAAACCTAAGTTACAATTAATTCCACATAAACAAAAAGATTTGTAAATAATAATATAAATAACAAGATTTATAGACAGCAGTTTAGATAATTCGTTGGTTTCTTCTATTTGAAAATGGACTTGGCAGGATATATATTACAACCGCTGCATTAAATTACAGTATACAAAAGAAATCCCTAAATTCTAAAAATACTGAGAAAGAAATCCCTAAATTAGAAAAATAAGCCAAACGACCATTAAATTACGATTCACAAAAACTCCCTAAATTCGAAAATATTGTCTATACCAAAAAATCAATACAAAATAAATAGCATATATATTTGAGATATTTAATAATTAATTTTATGAATCCACATTACGTACCTGAATTAGGAACTCCTCTACGAATGCACAAACAATTGATTCACCGCAAACCAGCAAAATGAAAGATGGACAACGATAAAAAAACAGTCTGGGAAAGATGGATAGCGCCAGAAATACGGCTTAGAAAGATGTACCTGCAACCAGACACCATTGTAAGTAAGAAAAGATTGTGCCACTGCCACTTCATCTTTATAAAAACATCTAATCAAAAAAGCATTGAAGGTACATTTCAGCCTCTTTTCTTTCGTCCCTCATCTAACTGCAAATCCAGCAAACCCTGCTCGGAAAAGGAAAGAGAAATGTCTTTTCATAAAGATAAATAACAGCCGCTCCACCACCTGCTTAGACAAATGAATAAAATTGGCCCGCCAACCGCCCAGCAATTCACACACAATTAAAGAGAAACGATTGGCACATGGGAGAAATAAATTCAACCAAGGAAACCAAAAACATTAAAACACCAATTAAAAAAACCCAAACCAACCAGCATGGCCATGCTGCAGCAAAACAAAGAAAGCACCACACACACTAACAAGCCAACCCAACCCAACCCAATGACGAATACAAAATCAATTGAGATGAACTGTGTGTTTAGTGGTTCTGAGCATTGCTTTATGTCCAGTCAATGTCCAACGGTCTCCAAGTTTTCTCAGATTTAAATAATTTTAGTAAGGTTTTAAGGCCATCTTTTTTTGGCCTTTTTCCTTTCTTTCTAAAATTAGGGGGCACCCTCCATGAACCATGGAACTTGGTTTTGTTTTTATTGGATTCTAAACGAAGTTTTCGCTACATTATAAGAGAAACATTTATTTATTAAAAAAACAATTAATGTTATGCTTACATGTATTTAAATTTGAGTCGCTCAAAGCATTTAATTTCTTTCGAGGGGTGTTATACTTATTTAGGTAATATTCTCATTAAAAAATTAAAGTCGCATGACGCTTAATCAAAAGGTATTATATGCATATTTGCTATTTATTATTAAGTAATATTTTAACATAAAATATTTACGAGGAGACATGATACTTATTATATTTTAAGTTAATTTAATTCAAACATGAGCCGTGATTGATAGGAATATTCGATAACATATAGAGAGTGTGATTAAATTTCCTACCATGGAGGAAGACGTAATGCTTCGTGATATTTGGGCATCGTAATAGTCGTAACAACATTTTCGGGACATTCATTATTATAAAAAGAGTAAATGAACACGATACTTAATATGGTTGTGTTCTATTTTTATTGAAATTATAAAATTATGGTTATAATGTTGTATGGAAATGTGATGGAGGAGGTTAAAAATATATAATTGGATATTTTATGGAGTGAAATATTTATATTAAAAAATAAAATAATTATAAATATTGTAATGAAATATGTTATCTATTACATTTTGATGGTAAATTATAAGTTAATTTAAATAAAGATTATAAATAAAATAAAATATTATATTTATGCTATAAAGTGTCATTATTTGAAAATAACTTTTCTGAATGTTATTTGTACTATTATGTATCATTGATTTTGATATTAAACAATTGAAAGTGTTTCTATTTTTTGATTAAATGTAGTTATTAATAAGTTACAAAAATAATCTAATAAATGTTAATTGGATTTTCAATTGCATCTGAGAAGTTCGTGGAAGACCAAGAACCAAAGGAACTATGTCTCCCTCCTTTAAATGTGTCGTGTGGGAAAATACTATGCTCAAAGCGGTCCCATTACATCCCTTTCATGACCATTATTCTATGAATATGGGGAGAACTCCCTGTTGTGACAAGGTTATTACTAATAACAAAGATGCCTGCACAAACACCCTGCTGTGATAAAGAAAATGTCAAGAGAGGGCCATGGTCTCCTGAAGAAGACACCATATTGAAAAACTTCATAGAGAAGCATGGCGCTCGAGGAAACTGGATCGCTTTGCCTCACAAAGCAGGTATGATATTATATCATACACCCAATATCCATTCAAATCTACCCATTTCTAGAATTTAGATTCTATTTTTCCATTTGTAATAGGCTCTTATGTTCTGTACTACGATGTCAGTTTGCTAATAAAATAGGCCTCTCTGCAGATACTTAGTGTTGATAAGGGGAAATGTCTCTAAGGTGTTTAGTTTTTTCAAAATTTTCTTCTTCCTGTTAAGAATTGATTTACCAAGTGACATCATCTAGACAGGTGTGGTTTGACATTTGAATCATTTGGGGTCTTCATTTAACTAACATGGATCAGAGAAAAGCTGAAAAATTCTTGTGTCTTAGAATGCAAAAAATTCTTTGGAGATGTTAAGGAGGAAAAAAAAATCGATTTGATTTTGAGCTTTCTCCTTCATCTCTTTTGAACACAGGAATGGAAGTTAGATAGACAGACATGTGGTTTGAATTTTAAAAACAAACATCAATTTTTTTATCACTTCCTTGCTCTGCATGCAGGTTTAAAAAGGTGTGGCAAGAGTTGGAGGTTGACATGGTTGAATTATTTGAGGCATGATATTAATTGCGATGACTTCTCAGAAGAAGAATACATCATCATTTGCAATCTCTATACCATCATTGGAAGCAGATTACAATATTCAATCTCTGGGCATCGATACAATTCTCTGTGAGGTCCCTTTCTATGCTCCCTCGGCCATTAATGTAAAAGTTGAAGCCATGGAGTGCCCATCTAGTGATCCCTAGCTCAATCAAGTCTGCAATTCAGTGCCTGCACTCTAGTAAACCTGTACTAGCGATTCCACATTTGGGGGAAACAATTATCAGTTCATTACGTTGATGAATGAAGAGAAATAAAATCTAAGTTATGGACTCTCAGCCAACATGGATGAATTCATATTCTGTCGAAATCATGCAGGCAATGGCTCAATATATTACCTGAAAGAGAAGCCCGACTACTCCACGGTTGCAGCCTTCTGGGCTTCTCAACTAGCTGAACCTGCAAAGTCCTCTGGCCTAACAAAAACAACAAAATGTCCTAATAACTTCATTCTCTTCGTTCATTTTTAAGTGTATAAAATATGGCATGTCTTCGTTTACCTAATATATAGGAATCCTCAAAGCTAAAGGAGATTCTTGTGGTTGTCTAGTCCTCTGAGAACGAGAGCTCTATAAAGCGTAGGTGAAAAAACGATTCCAGACTTTATGTTACTTTTTAAATACATGTAAAGAACTGTATACTATTATAATTTATTTTACATTATAGGTCCAGTGAAGTGAGCATATGTCTGGATGAAGGCACAGAAGAGTTCATATTGAAGCCCGTGAAGATCTTAGACATAAAATGACTAAAAGATTATATCTGCAATGATCACAAGGGTGGAAGTTATTGCCCAACTGGGGCTTTGATTGGAGATTGAGATAATCAATATGGAAACAAATTATGCATTTGGTACTTTAGACTCTAGAAGAATATAGCGGATTTTGTTTTTAAAATGTATTTTATCGTATTATAATGTTCATTAATGTAAGAGGCCCATGGTCATTTAGTTGCAGTATCCAAGTGAGGAATGAAAAGTAACATGAAAATTCCAAATAGTCTCCCTATGGAATGTGAATGGAGAGGATTTCTCAAAGTAGGTGCAGCTCTAATGTATTTTCCCAGTGAGATTTATGTATCCGATCATGTAAAGATCATGTTGAGAAATCTTTGAAAACTCCTTCCAACGACACATAGGGACACCAGGGGATGTGAGAAATAAAAGGGTGCAAGGAGAAACTCTTCAGGCATGGAAAGCAGGTTGACAAACACATGTCGGGAAATGTTTTCTTTCAATTTGAAAACTTTCAAGTAGTTGCTCTTAACCATGACGACATTTTTGCTCGATGTTTTGCTTACAAGTAGTGAAGAATTTCAATGAAATGATAGTATTGTGGAAATAGTTTTCAATTTTTGATCATGTAGAACTAGTTCTGTATTTTCGAACGCTCTACATCATTGATGAACGAAATATTTTTAAGATGAAAAAGAATAATAATTATTCAGTAGGTTATGATATTTTTTCAACACATCCAAGAGGAAGGAAGAAATTTTTTTTATCTGTTGTTTGTTACTAGTTTTTCTATTGGAATTGGTTATTTCAATGATTTTTTAAATTAATTTTTCTATGATGGTTCTAAAAGTGTAACTAGGTGATCCAAGTTGAATGATAGATTCTAAAGGCATGCTTGACCTTTAAATCTTTCTCTATTACTTTCTAACCAAATAAAAAGATTGATTTTGTTATTTATGCTATTTATAATTAAAATATTCTTTTAATATTCTAGATTGGATTTGATGACCACTTTATAATATCTTACTTTTCTCTTTACTCTATTTTTTCACTATACAACAATTCTTCCTTAAATTTGGTTGTGATATTTTTTTAGTGGTATCAATAATTAGCAAAGCGACCACCTTTTCTATTTTTCAATGATTTAGCCAAATTTTAGCATGAAAAAATTATAATTACTAAAGAGGAAAAATGATCAAATTATTTATTCATGTGAGAGTCATCACTTATAAGTTAAATATTCAATTAAATCACATAAACTCTGCACACTACACTCTATAGGCTATCTATACTAACTAAGTTATAAAAAAACTAATTTCTTTATCCAAACCTATAAATTTTTTTTTAAATAAAATAATTAATATTTATAAGTTAAATATTCAATTAAATCACATAACATATCACATATTTTTTCTTCTATACTAATTTTTCCTATGTTACTTCTTTACAACGTTTCCTTTGCAATATATGTTCCACTTGCTAGTTATATATAATTAAGTTGTAAGGGGTCTTTATTTGAAAAAAAAATTCTAAGTTTCCTTTCTGTCATAATCTGTGCCATTCGATCCTTTGTTATATGATTGGATCATGATCAGCAATCGATTCGAATTGTGGCAGTTGACAGTTGTGAGGCAATTGAAACTTTCCTTATAACAATAACAATAGTCATCATCCTCGCCTGCCCTGCTTTATTATTTGGAATCTGTGATCTGTATACCTATCAATATTATCTGTTTCATGATCTTTGGGACAAAGGTAGGCTAGAGGATGTCAAGTTTAAAAGGAAAACACTTTGTGATAACCAGAGGATCAAGTGGCATTGGCATTGCTATTTCAATGGAGGTTCTTGAAGAGCGAGGCTACATGACCGTCATCTCTAACGTATCTTCTCAAATAGATGACACCACTACAAACATTTCTCAATAGGGGAAATAGTCGTTGGATAAAGTTTGCACAAAGGTAGGGTTTTTCACATAAATTTCTGTAAATATTTTTGGTTTAAAAACCTCTTGATCACATTCTTTCTGGTTAAATTTTTCACAAAGGTAGTGTTCTTTACCTAAATTTCTATACATCTTTTTCGTTGAATTGTTCGTTGAAAAAAATCTAATCACATTCTCTCTGGATAAAAATTTGACAAATGCTGAGTTCTTTGCATAAATTCCTCTGTAACTTTTAACGAACTCTGGATCAAATTGTTTCTATCTATATATTATGTCCCAGGGGGTTTAATCATGAAATTATGAGGAATGGTATGAGCTTTGTGGTGAAGGTTGTAGATGTGGGGGACTATGAATCCATTTCTACAGCTATAAATGACTGTTACAAGTGTTTCAATGCAGGAATAGCTAGAATAGGCTACATAGATGAAATCCACATTAAAGATGTCAATTTTTCCATCAACACTAATCTCAGCTAGGTAGTCAACACGGTTGATTCTTCGTTGCCCTTGATGAAACAACGAAGTAGCAAGTCAAATCCGGAATCCATTGTTCTCATGAGATCGCTGGCTGCTATGGTAAGTAATATTTAATTTATAGAAATTAATACAAATTTCATACTAGTTAGATTTCTTCTTAAGGGATTTACATTTTAAAGTTTTTTAAAGGTTGATCCAATAATCAAGAAACGGGTCTGAATCCAAATTTCATAATAGTCATATTGCTCCTTCACGGATTCATTCTTTAAATTCTTTTAAAGTTTGATCAAATAATCAAGAAATGGATCTGAATCCAAAGTTCATAATAATTTTGTAAGAGATTTACAGTCTAGACTCTAACATGTTAAAAGTAATAAAAATAGATTAAAGAAACAATAATATAAATATTATACTAAAATATATAAGTAGTAAAAATAAGTCAACAACTATTTTACTTTATAATATATAATAATGATTATGTAATCATATTTAAATTTAATTAATAAGCACATAAACTTGCAATATATATAATAATTTGTTTAACCATGGATATTCATGTCTACTTTTTCATAGATATTATGAAGTTGTAAATAGGCTTTGTTACAATATTATGGGCCAATACCATTTCTCATCAATACAACATACCTAAAAACCATCTCTCATTTCACACTCAAAATATTTTATTTGAATTTAATTTTATAACAATTTTTCATTAAATTTAAAAGAAACGATATTATAATTTATTTTGAGATATGTCTACACCTCTATCACATGAAAATATATAACGTACAAATAGTAGTTATAAAATAATATCCATTTAACCATAGAAATTAAAATAATAATTTTGTAACCATATTTAAATTTCATTAATAAGAAAAAAAAAAAAAAACTTGATACTTATAATATAATGGAAAGTATAATACAAACCTAAAAGGGCATAATAAAAATTAAGGTTGACTACGAAGATGATAAATAGCAATGGAATGGATAGAGAGATGCTAAAGGCAGTGGATGGATTTGCACTACATGTCTCAAAAGAGTTTAAAATTTATGATATAACATCCGCGTTGCTTTTAATTTCAAAATTACGACGAGATTGATTGGCAAGATGACAAGTAGCAATGCCTACATATTTTTACTATTATTGCTAAAGATATGCTAAAGGCAGTGGATGAATTTTTCTTACATGAATCAAACGAAGCTACCGTTGATGTCATAAGGTCCATGTTGCTTTCTCAATTTAAAAGGGTGGATGCTCACATATTCAATTATAAAACCAACAACCCGCCATAATCCTGAACATATTTTATATATCTAAAGGATGCTCCAAATTGTAGAGTGGAAGTGACAAAAATTTTTTTTATATGGAATCTGGACAAGAAAATCCAAGCTAAGAATAGGGTACATGCTACAATCTAATGATTCATTTATGACAAAACCTAGAAAATTATCCCTAACAAAACAAGAATATCGGGAAATGGCAGTGTTGATGCCAGGATATAAGAATGCTAGAAGAATTGTGCTTCTTGATATCTGGATGACACATAAGTAAGTTCTATTGTAATATATTGACAGTTTAAAGGAAGATAATAAGAAAGAGAACTTTGTTCTTAAATATTTTCTCCATGTGACAAAAACATAAGTTTGAAGTAGAAGATGATAATTACAAAGCTTCTAAAGATGCCAAGCCTATAATTTGTACGTTGTCTAAATCGTCAAGAGAAGCTACAGAAAATTCATTAACCAGAGATTGAAACAAAAGATGCAATTTGCTGACTACCAAAACATGTTCAGGCCGAAGTGGGAGCTAAACCAGAGAATAAGTCAGAGAATGATAGATATATTTATTACAACATCTTTTGGACAAGAATTTTATGAAAACTCAAACCAGCACATGCCTAAAAATTCTTTCTACAAACTGGAAGAAAAGAAGCTAAAGCCTACAAACATACAAGCTTGGATTTTTCCTCGTAGACAATGTTAAAGCATAGGGGATAGGGGTATTGTTCATTTTTAACGATGAAGTGGATTTATTGGATTACATCTCAAGAATATTCTGGGATTCTTAAATGATTCTAAGAGAGAATCCCCATCCCCAAGTTGAAGTTAGATGTTACCCACAATTTTTTCCAAGAAAAAATGGGGTAATCAAAAGCCCTGTGGGAAGACAAGTGTAAATGTATTAGTTAAATTTATAAAACTAGTGTACCAAATGTGCTAATGATGACAGTGTTGCTGTAAATTACAGAAGCAACAAAAATCACTTCGTTGCAGAAGCAATATAGTCCATAGTGTTGATAATGATGATGCAAGTTGCAGAAGCTTACCATGGTATCACAAGAAGGAACACCATCTTTACTGTTCCTGCCTATTTTGATGATGCCTAAGGTAAGGCCACCAATGATGCTAGCATGATTGCTCATTTAATGTTGAGGGAAATTATTACTGTGTTCTACTATTGTTGTTGCCTATGATTTTGACAATAATGTTGAAAGAATGGTTGAGAAAAAAAATAACATATTGAAATTTGACTATTCACGAGCATTTTTTAAGTGACAATCCTTAAGAAATAAACAACTAGTACTCCTATAATAATCTTAGAGATTATTTTCAATCAACCTTTCTAAAAAAATAGCCCATCTCAAGGTTCATCGACTGGTAGGAGAGCAGATAATCAACAGAGAAGAATATGTGTACAAAAGGATGGTTGTGTATTAGGGGCCTTATTCTATCTTTAGTGTGAAAATTCTAATGCTATTTTCTAGAAAAGGTTGTTAATGTTCAATTTATAGCACAAAGAGAGGACCATGGTCATAGAAATAAAATTGATGCTAGCGAGGTCCTGAATATTTCCTCAATTTATGACTAGTATTATGGATGTGTCCTTGGAAGGTTTACACCCTTGAAAGGTTTGCAGGTTGTGTCATTGGTCCACTAGTTAAAAAAAAAACATATTGTATTACATAATGAATTTTTATTTGAAAACCTTCATAGGAAAGGAATTTCACCTTGGAGGATGCTTTCAGGTTCACATTGAATGTCCTTTGAAGGCACCAAGGTGCTTTTGAGGTCATCCTTGGATGAGGGTTCATACCACTTAAGATATTGTGTGCCATTTTGAACGTTACATGGCATATTTGAAGAATGATTAAATGATTCTTGCATATTGAAGGACCTCTGGAGACAAGACACTACAAAAAAAAAAAATTGTTTCCCCCTCTTTAATTTGAGATGGGTCACCTTTGTAGGCTTGTGCTCCTTATAATTTGTACAAGTGACATGAATGGCAGTTAACAATTATAATTTAAATTGATTGATGCTAAAAAGGCTCTTTTTCCCACTCATTAGGCTAGATTAGGGTTATTTAGCCTAAAAACGAATATTTAATGTAAGTGAAATCAAGCATCTCCTTTATTATTATTCTTATTATCCAATTTTAAGGTCACACCCAAGACATACACAAAATTGGTGTATGAGACCCCCTTGTTTGTGGGACAATAGACTCACCTCCGCACATCGATTTGACTGCTAAGTGTATGAAGGAATACAAATTATACCCTCCTCTATAAATAGAGATGCACTCCCTCACACTTTTTCATGGTATGGATCTAGGGGGAAAATCTCTTCCCAAGTTTAAAATCTCTACAATTGGTTCTCTTCTATAATTTGTCTTTGGATGGATGAGTTGAGCAACCTCTTGGGGGTTTTGTTGATATGTATTTTGATATATTTTCATGGATGGTTATGGGGAAGCTTGGATTAATGTATGAAATAAGGAAGTTTAACTTCTTTTATCTTGGTATTACATTTTATTTGATGGTTGAATCATGTATTCAACATCTTAGCCTCTAATTTTCTTCATGATCTCGGTTAAACTAAATCTTATTCCAAGTTTGTGAGGAAGTAGCATGCTAATTTCTTCACTGGATCACTTTTTGGATATTGAGAACCTTTATTCAAACCCTAGGACAAGTAATTTAACTTACAATGGTACTTTTGAATCTTATATATACTCCAATATTTTCAACTTTGTTGTTCCTTGACCCCATATGCATCAAAAATATACTAGGAAGTAACCACTGGCAGTCCTACCCTAGGGAGTAACCGCTTGCACCATATGATAGCTATCTATAAGAGACAAGCGTTGGTGACGTGACACTAGTCCCCATTGAGGTGTAACCCTTTCACTTAAACTCTTGAAATTTATCTCAAGAGTTGAAATATTTTTCTCTAATATTTCCCACAATTTCTTCAATTTCGTGTCTGAAATTCAAGTTATTAAACAATAAAAAGGAAGAAGAGTGAGATGACTCCCCCCATAGGTTCCTACAAAAGGGACTATGGAAGGTGAAATATGGGGTATCAATTGTAAACCACCCTGAATATTCCAATGAAATGGTTTTTCACAACAAACTATTTCCTGATGAAACCTTTTACCATTTAATTTATTCCCTTGGATCCAAAATTTATTATCACTAGCTTACAACTAGTTTTTTTGAAAATAAAAAAATGAAAAAATGAATGAACAAGAAAATGAACACATCATCCACAGAATTTAACATAAGAGGTATCTTTGGAAACCAATTATAGGATAAAAACCATTTATAAGGCGAGGCTTAAACTTCACTTTATTTTCTTTAGTTATGAAAATGCAAATGTAAAGAAAAGAGCACTCATTATGCAATTTTTGTTAGTTTTTTTATGGATATGGTAGCATCAGGCAAGTATTATAATACCTAAGGGGTCAGAGACACTAAGTAACATGAGATCTCCAAAACCCATAAAAGGTTTCAAAAGACAAAACTTATAAACCTCTCAATTAAATTAGTTGATCAATAATTAAAAATTTCCTAAGTCTATCTTGGAAAATTTATTAACCAATGGATATTAATTGGGGAAATCTATTTTCTCTAGAGAATTTCGAAAAAGAAACTTGACAGAGTCTAAGATGATCTGAGCCTTTTCATCATCAATCAATTTAAATTACAAATGTTAACTGCCATTCATGCCATAGACCATGTTTATATATTGGTCGTTGATGCTCCAGTGAGATAGTACAAGAGCAGGTCGAAGTGATTGGAGAAGACACATCGAGCAAGGCAATACATACCCAACTCATAGTATTCAGCAAGGTGCAGTTAGAACCAAGAGAGAGATATTAGCAAAGGATTTCTGCAATGAGAATTTCTAGAGAAATCCTTAGGAGGTTTTTTAGTTTTCCATAGGAGGAAAGGGAGGCTATATTTATCTACAAAGGAGGTCGTACAAAGCAATGTGAGTTTCCTAGTTTTCTAGTGCATGTTGCCGAAAGGAAGTTTGATTCAGTTGCTAGAGATTGGATGTAGTCTCGAGAGGTAGAGAAGATTATTTCGAGGGGTAGAAAGAGGCAAGAAAACTCACTTGGAGTCAGTTTCCAGGTTGTATGAATTTTCCTTCATCCAATAGTGTGCATTTCAGGAAGATAGTGCATGTGCCAAGAGGAAGTACGAGCAGGCTAGAGGAGGTCGAGTTGATTTGCAGGGGAAATATCTAGTATTTTCCAATTGAGGTAACTTTCTAGAGGATTGTCAGTTGGGAATCCAAATCTAATTCTGTATTTTGATGCATAATAATAAAACCCTCATCTACTGCATTGGTTTTCCAAGGACTTTTTTCCAAAAGAAACTATGTCATTTTTTTTGTGTGTGCATCTGTTTCTCAGTTCCAATTTTATATTTATGCAACATATTTTGATTGTGAAGAATTTAAATGTGAATTATTCACTATTTTCCATACTAATAATTACAGAAGATAAATAAACTATAGATAAATTTCTTTTGTATTAATCAAATCATAATGATTAATCCGAAAGACATTTATCTATATTATGATGTGATTAATCTGAAAGAAATTTATCTATATTATGGATCACAAAAGTCTTATATCTAAGACAGATAAACTGTTAAAGTTATGAGAATAATATCCAGTTGTTGTAGTTCAAGGAATTTTCACATGTTATCAAAGCATAAGATCATATCACAGAGGCTCTATGCCAAGGAAGTGAGTTTTGTGTAGCTTCAGAGGGAGATATGAGGCACTAGTTTCCAAATCTACATAGGCCATGTCAGGGATGCGAATTTTAGAGTGGCAGAAAATAAATTTTCATTTCAGGTAAAGGAAAAGTTTCACTTTGCCTCATATCTGTAGCAGTAGGCAGAAGGATTTCCAGAGAGGGTTTTTGGTGAGCAGATCAGTTGATTCACAAAGTAGATGTAGAAATGTGATTTTGTAGCAATTTTTTTGCAGTTGCAGATTAGTGCAAGGAAGGAAGAGAAAGAGCACACTGAGAGGGAATTTCTAGAGAGGGTTTTGAGTGATCAGATCAGTTGAATTTCAAAGTAGATCTAGCACAATGATTTTGAAGCAAGGGTTTTTCAGTTACATATTAGTGCAAGGAAGGAAAATCAATTTCCAGTTCACGGAAAGGAAAAGTTCGATTTTTCCTAATATATACAGCAGTAAGAAGAAGGATTGTCAGAGAGGGTTTTCAGTGAGCAAATAAGTCGAATTGCAAAGTAGATCTGGCATAGTGATTCTGGGGCAAGGGTTCTGCAGTTGCAGATTAGTGCAGGGGAGGAAGAGAAAGAGCACACTAAGAGGGAATTTCTAAAAATTATCGGAGGGTTTCTAGATTTTATAGTTGTATAAATAGAGGGCATGATTTCTAGCAGCAGGCTTGCTAGTCTAGCCAATGGTAATTTTAAGGTCAACAGTGTGTGTCCCAAATATGGAGAAGAATATTCGGAGGTAGTGTGAGGTACCCAGAGGAGGAATAACAGGCAATGCGAATTCTAGGAAGGACACTAGAGGCAAGTGTAGAAGAAAATATGCGCATTCTAGGAGGAGTGCGAGTAGCAAAAAGAAAGGCCAAGTAAGTTGTCGAAAGAAGGATATTTCTAAAATATAGTTCTCCAGTTTATTTGATTTTTGGGGAGATGGACACAACAAGACTCGGAGATCAAAACAGACTTGACGAAGCCTCTAATTTCAATATGGCCATGCTGCAGAAAAACAAAGAAATCACCACACTAAAAAGCCAATGCAACCCAATGTCGAATGGAAAATCAATTGAGATGAACTATTGTGTTTAGTGTTTTAATGGTTCTGAGCATTGCTTTATATACACTCAATTACCAACGGTCACCAAGTTTTCTCAGATTTAAATAATTCTAGTAATTTTTTAAGGACAACTTTTTTGGCATTTTTCCTTTATTTCTAAAATTAGGGCGCGCCCTCCATGAACCATGGAACTTGGTTTTGCTTTTATTGTATTCTAAACGAAGGTTTTGCTACATTATAAAAGAAACATTTATTTATAAAAAAAACAATTAATGTCATGCTTACATGTATTTAAATTTGAGTCGTTCAAAACATTTAATTTCTTTCGAGGGGTGTTATACTTATTTAGGTATCATATAATATTGTCATTAAGAAATTAAAGTCGCATGATGCTTAATCAAAAGGTATTATATGCATAATTTCTATTTATTATCAAGTAATATTTGAACATAAAATATTTACGAGAAGACATGGTACTTATTATATTTCAAGTTAGTTTAATTCAAACATGAGCCGTGATTGATAGGAATATTCGATAACACATAGAGAGTGTGATTAAACTTCCTACCATGGAGAAAGACGTAGTGCTTCGTGATATTTGGGCTTCATAATAGTCGTAACAACATTTTCGGGACATTCCTTATTATAGAAAGAGTAAATGAACATGATATTTTTAACTTAATAGGGTTGTGTTCTATTTTTATTCAAATTATAAAATTATGATTATAATGTTCTATGGAAATGTGTCATCTATTACGATGGAGGAGGTTAAAAATATATAATTGGATATTTTATGCAGTGAAATATTTACATTAAAAAACGAAATAATTATAAATATGGTAATGAAATATGTTATGTATAACATTTTCATGGTAAATTATAAATTAATTTAAATAAAAATTATAAATAAAATAAATTTTATATTTACGCTGTAAAGTGTCATTATTTGAAAATAATTTGAGGCATGATATTAAGCACGGTGACTTCTCATAAGAGGAATACAGCATCATTTGCAACCGTTATACCAGCATTGGAAGCAAATTACAATATTCAATCTCTGGGCATCGATACAATTCCCTGTGAGGTCCCTTTCTATGATCCCTCGGCCATTAATGTAAAATTTGAAGCCATGGAGTGCCCATCTAGTGATCCCTAGCTCAATCAAGTCTGCAATTTAGTGCCTGCACTCTAGGAAACCTGTACTAGCAATTCCACATTTGGGGGAAACAATTATCAGTTCACTACGTTGATGAATTAAGAGAATGGCAATTTAAGTTATGGGCTCTCAGCCGACATGGATGAATTCATATTCTATCGAAATCATGTAGGCAATGGCTCAATATCTTAGGTGAAAGAGAAGCCTGACTGCTCCACAGTTGCGGCCTTCTGGGCTTCTCAACTAGCTGAACCTTCAAAGTCCTCTGGCCTAACAAAAACAACAAAATGTCCTAATAACTTCATTCTATTCATTCATTTTTAAGTGTATAAAAGATGACGTGTCTTCGTTTACCTAATCTATAGCAATCCTCAAAGCTAAAGGAGATTCTTGTGGTTTTCATGTCCTCTAAGAACGAGAGCTCTAGAAAGCGTAGGTGAAAAACTGATTCCAAACTTTATGTTCCTTTTTAAATACATGTAAAGAACTGTACACTATTATAATTTCTTTGACATTATAGATCCATTGAAGTGAGAAGATGTTTGGACGAAGGTGCAGAAGAGTTCATATTGAAGCCCGTGAAGATCTCAGATGTAAAACAACTGAGAGGTCATATCTACAGAGATCACAAGAGTGGAAGTTATTGCCCAAGTAGGGCTTTGGTTGGAGATTGAGACAATCAATATGGAAACAAATTATACATTTGGTACTTCAGAATCTGGAAGAATATAGTGAATTCTGTTTTTAAAATGTATTTTGTTTTTAAAATGTATTTTGTTTTTAAGAGGCCCATGGTCATTTAATTGCAGTATCCGAAGTGAGGAATGAAAAGTAATATGAAAATTTCAAATAGTCTCCCTATGGAATGTGAATGGAGAGGATTGCTCAAAGTAGGTGTAGCTCTGAGGTATTTGTCCAGTGAGATTTGTGTACACGATCACGTAAAGATCTTGTTGAGAAATCTTTGAAAACTCCTTCCAACGACACATAGGGACACCAGGGGATGTGAGAAATAAAAGGGTGCGAGGAGCAACTCTTCAGGCTTAGAAAGTAGGTTGACAAACACATGTCGGGCAACGTTGTCTTTCAATTTTAAAACTTTGAAGTAGTTTCTCTTAACCATAACATCATTTGTGCTTTATGTTTTGCTTACGAGTAGTGAATAATTTCAACGAAATGATAGTATCATGGAAATAGTTTTCAATTTTTGATCATGTAGAACTAGTTTTGTATTTTTGAACACTCTACATTGTTGAGGAACGAAATCTTTTTAAGATGAAAAAGAATAATAATTATTTATTAGGTTATGAAATTTTTTCAACACATCCAAGAGGAAGGATTAATTTTTTTTATCGGTTGTTTGCTACTGGTTTTTCTATTGGAATTGGTTATTTCAATGATTTTTTTAATTAATTTTTCTATGATGGCTGTAAAAGTGTAACTAGGTGATCCAAGTTGAATGATAGATTCTAAAGGCATGCTTGACCTTTAAATATTTCTCTATCACTTTCTAACCAAATAAAAAGATTGATTTTCTTATTTATGCTATTTATAATTAAAATATTCTGTTAATATTGTAGATTGGAGTTGATGACCACTTTATAATATCTTACTTTTCTCGTTACTCTATTTTTCACTATACCAAAATTCTTCCTTAAATTTGGTTGTGATATTTTTGTAGTGGTATCAATAATTAGCAAAGTGACCACCTTTTCTATTTTTCAATGATTTAGCCAAATTTTAGCATGAAAAATTTATAATTACTCAAGAGGAAAAATGATCAAATTATTTATTCATGTGAGAGTCATCACTTATAAGTTAAATATTAAACTAAATCACATAGACTCTTCACACTACACTCTATAGGCTATTTATACTAACTAGGTTATAAAAAAACTAATTTCTTTATCCAAACCTATAATTTAAAAAAAAAAAAATTAATATTTATAAGTTAAATATTCAATTAAATAACATAACATATCACATATTTTTTCTTCTATACTACTTTTTCCTATGTTACTTATTTACAGCATTTCCTTTGCAACATATGGTGCAATTGCTAGTTATATATAATTAAGTTGTAAGGGGTCTCTATTTGAAAACAACTTTCCTAGTTTCCTTTCTGTCATAATCTGTGCCATTTGATCCTTTGTTAGATGATTGGATCATGATCAACAATCGATTCGAATTGTGGCAGTTGACAGTTGTGAGGCAATTGAAACTTTCCTTATAACAATAATAATATTCATCATCCTCGCCTGCCCTGCTCTATTATTTGGAGTCTGTGATCTGTATACCTATCAGTATTATCTGTTTCGTGATCTTTGGGATGAAGCTAGGCTAAAGGATGTCGAGTTTAAAAGGAAAAAACGTTGTGATAATCGGAGGATCAAGTGGCATTGCCGTTTCTATTTCAATGGAGGTTCTCGAAGAGCGAGGGTATGTGACCCTCTTCTCTAACATATCTTCTCAAATAGATGACACTGCTACAGACACTGCTCAACAGGGGAAATAGTTTTTGGTATGGATCTAGGAGGGAAATCTCTACAATTCTTTCTCTTCTATAATTTTTATATGGATGGATGAGTTGAGAAACCTCTTGGTGGTTTTGTTGATATGGATTTTGATATATTTTCATGGATGGTTATGGAGAAGCTTGGAGTAATGTATGAAATCGGGAAGTTTAACTTCTTTTATCTTGGTATTACATTTTATTCCATGGTTGAATCATGTACTCAACATCTTAGCCTCAAATTTTCTTCATGATCTTGGTTAAACTAACTCTTATTCCAAGTTTGTGGGGAAGTAGCATGCTAATTTCTTCACTTGATCACTTTTTGGATATTGAGAACCTTGATTCAAACCCTAGGACAAGTAATTTAACATACACTGGTACTTTTGAATCTTATATCTACTCCAATGTTTTCAAATTATTTGTTCCTTGACCCCATATGCATAAAAAATACTAGGAACTAACCCCTGGAAATCCTACCCTGGGGAGTAACCCCTTGAACCATATCAGAGCTATCTAGAAGAGACAAGGTTTGGTGAGGTGACACTAGCCCCCATTGAGGTGTGACCCTTTCACTTGAACTCTTGAACTTTATCTCAAGAGTTGAAATATTTTTCTCTAACATTTCATACAAGTTCTTCAATTTCGTGTGTGCAATTAAAGTAAGTAAACAATAAAAAGGAAGAAGAGTGAGATGACTCCTCCCATAGGTTCCTACAAAAGGGACTATGGAAGGTGCAATGTGGGGTATCAATTGTAAAACACCCTAAATATTCCAATGAAATGGTTTTTCACAACAAACTATTTCCTGATGAAACCGTTTAACATTAAATTTATTCTCTTGGATCCCAAATTTATTATCACTAACTTACAACTCGGTTTTTTTTTAAATAACAAAAATAAAAAAATGAAAGAACAAGAAGATCAACACACGATCCACAAAATTTAACATAAAAGGTATCTTACGAAACCAAATATAGGAGAAAAACCATTTATAAGGTGAGGCTTATACTTCGATTTATTTTCTTTAGTTATGAAAATGAAAATGTAAATAAAGGAGCACTCAGTATGCAATTGTTGTTAGTTCGTTTACGGATATGTTAGCATCAAACAAGTGTTATAATGTCTAAGGTGTCAGAGACAATAAGGAACATGAGATCTCCAAAACCCATAAAAGGTTTCAAAAGCAAAAACTTAGAAACCTCTCAATTAAATTAATTGATCAATAATTAAAAAGTTCCTAAATCTCACTTGGAAAATTGACTAACCAATTGGGATTGATTGAGGAAATCAATTTTCTCTAGATACTTTCAGAAAAGCGACTTGACAGAGTCTAAGATGATCTGAGCCTTTTCAGCATCAATCAATTTAAATTACAAATGTTAACTTCCATTCATGCCATTGACCATGTTTAGATCTTGGTCGTTGATGTTCCAGTGAGATATTACAAGAGCAGGTCGAAGTGATTGGAGAAGACACATTGAGCAAGGCAATACATACCCAAGTCATAATATTTAGCAAGGTGTAGTTCAAACGAAGAGAGAGATATTAGCAGAGGATTTCTACAGTGAGAATTTCTAGAGAAATCCTGAGGAGGTTTTTTAGTTTTCCAGAGGAGGAAAGGGAGGCTAAATTTATCTACAAAGGAGGTCGTACAAAGAAATGTGATTTTCCTAGTTTTCTATTGCACGTTGCCTAAAGGATGTTTGATTCAGTTGCTAGAGGTTGGATGTAGTCTCGAGAGGTAGAGAAGATTATTTCTAGAGGTAGAGGGAGGCAATAAAACTCACTTGGAGTCAGTTTCGAAGTTGTACGAATTTTCCTTCATCCAGTAGTGTGCATTTCATGAAGCTAGTGCATGTGCCAAGAGGAAGTGCGAGCAGGCTAGAGGAGGCCAAGTTGATTTGGAGGGGAGATATCTAGTATTTTCCAATTGAGGTAAATTTCTAGAGGATTGTCAGTTGGGCATCCAAATGTAATTCTCTATTTTGATGCATAATAATAAAACCCTCATCTACTGCATTTGTTTTCCAAGGACTTTTGTCCAAAAGAAAAAAATGTCATTTTTATTGTGTGTGCATCTATTTCTTAGTTACAATTTTATATTTCTGCAATGTATTTTGATTATGAAGAATTTAAGTGTGCATTATTCACAATTTTTCACATTAATAATTACAGAAGATAAATAAAATATAGATGAATGTCTTTCGTATTGATCACATCATAATGATTAATCCGAAAGAAATTTATATATATTATGATGTGATTAATCCAAAATACATTTATCTATATTATGGATCACAACAGTCTTATATCTAAGACAGATAAATTGTTAAAGTTATGAGAGTAATATCCAGTTTTTGTAGTTCAAGGAATTTTAAAATGGTATCAAAGCATAAGATCATATCAGAGAGGCTCTAGGAAAAGGAAGAAATTTTTTTGTAGTTTCAGAGGGAGATATGAAGCAGTAGTTTCCAGATCTACATAGGCCAAGTCAGGGGTGCGAATTGCAGAGTGGAAGAAAATCAATTTTCATTTTAGGTAAAGGAAAAGTTTGACTTTGCCTCATATCTAAAGGAGTAGGTAGAAGGATTTCCAGAGAGGGTTTTTGGTGAGCAGATCCGTTGATTTGCAAAGTAGATGTAAAAATGTGATTTTGCAGCAAGGTTTTTGCAGTTGTAGATTAGTGTAGGGAAACAAGAGAAAGAGCACACTGAGAGGGAATTTCTAGAGAGGGTTTCGAGTGAGAAAATAAGTTGAATTGAAAAGTAGATCTAGCATAATGATTTTGAAGCAAGGGTTTTGCACTTACATATTAGTGCAAGGAAGGAAAATCAATTTCCAGTTCACGGAAAGGAAAAGTTTGATTTTGCCTCATATCTACAGAAATAGGCAGAAGTATTATCAGAGAGGGTTTCCGATGAGAAAATAAGTCGAATCGCAAAGTAGATCTAGCATAGTGATTCTAGAGAAAGGGTTCTGCAGTTCCAGATTAATGCAGGGAAGGAAGAGAAAGATCACACTAAGAGGGAATTTATACAAATTCTCAGAGGGTTTCTGGCTTTCCAGTTGTGTAAATGGAAGGTGTGATTTCTAGCAGTAGTATGTCGTAGCAGGCTTGGTAGTCTAGCCAATTGGAATTTCAAGGTTAGTAGTGTGTGTCCCAAATATGGAGAATAACATTTGGAGGTAGTGTGAGTTACCCAGAGGAGGAATAATAGGCAATGTGAATTCTAGGAAGGACACTAGAGGCAAGTGTAGAAGCAAATCTGCGCATTCCAGGAGGAGTGCGAGTAGCAAAAATAAAGGCCAAGTAAGTTGTCGAAAGAAGGATATTTCCAGCATATAGTTCTTGAGTTTATTTGAGTTTTGCAGAGATGGAAAAAACAAGACTCAGAGATCAAAAATGACTTGACGAAGCCTCTAATTTCGACATCTCGAAGGATAACATGCAATTCCTATTCAATGAGCATGGATTGAAGGAATTCGTGAAAAATTTCATGGTTGAGCCATCAAATCCATAGTATTTGGAAACCTTCAAGAAAGATATGGCCAAAATTAAGAGTATGGTCCTTGAGAGAGTTTAGTATCATATTGTCCCGCATGTTGTAGTTAATAATATAGCAAAGGACATGTGGTATGTCGTCGTAAAGTTGTACGTGGATCCATCTAAGAATCGGAAAATGATTCTCAAGGAGAAGATGAGGTCATTCAAAATGCAGAAGAGAAACGATGTTACATGAACATCCTACCTCACCAATATTCAAGGAATCCAAGAAAAAATTTCAACTATAGGAGAAGAACCATCAGATAGTGAGCTAGTGTGCACGACACTCAACAAGTTCTCCAAGGAGTAGCATACATTCTTCAAAGTGAATTATGGATGAGCCACACTTACATGTTGGGAGCACGTATGGAATGACTTCACTCTAGAGCAGCCAAGGCTCAACCTTACAGATGGTACTATAAGCAGCAGTAGCTAGGGACCAAAGGTGGAGAAGGAAGAAGAGAACATAGCCCTTGCAAGTAAAGGAAAGGCGAAGGAGGGTCCCATTCAGGGACAAGACTCAAAGGGAAAGAAGAAGAAAAGGACGTGACTAAGGTCAAATGCTTCATATGTGGTGAGTTTGGTCACTACACCACCTAGTATCCAAATAGGAAGAAGGAAAAGAAGGGGCAGAAAACAACAAATTCGATAGATATTGATGAGTTGACCTCCAGATTGGAGGAGTTCACATTGATAGTGAAAATACCTCTATATGGAGGAGGAGCGTGATACTCCAATAGTCCAAATTAGATAGGGTCCGTGGGAAGAGCAACAAGAAGTATAGATATAGCCATGAAGGGCTTGATCAGTATATCAGATCCAATTTTTGTGTATTCCTCACATGGATTAGTACCTTGGCTACGGGATCCCACAATATCGAGTAGTAATAGGATCGAAAGTCAGAAAGGCGCAGTCATATTTTGAGGGACAATGTAGAGGTAGCTACAGTCAAATACTTGAGAGGCAGTTACAGAGCTAGTTTGGTGTTGTCATATGTTTGGTAGACACTGAGAATCTAGTTGAAGTCAAAGAATCAAGGGGTAGGTACAGATCTAGTTGCAATGAAATAGTAGATCAACATGAGTTTGAGACTCAGAGGAAGTCTAGTTTCAGAGGGAACAACCCTATGAAATCTTGATCTTCAAGTTCTGGGGTGGTCAGTACACATAGTCATAGTGGTAGCAGAAATGTAGAGTCAATGCAGATGCAACATCTCAAGGATACCATTAGTGCGAGATTAGATATTGGTTCATCTGAAGTTAGTGGTAGGCGAATAAAGGTAAGTGAAATAGCATGGTGGATGATGTTTGCCAGATTGACCTCTTCATAGTGATTTCCAGTGACAATGAGTCTGATCAGCGGAGATGTGAAGAAAGGAGGTATAATAGATGTCAGACATCAACAACGTAACATAGTCCAACTACAAGTTTTTCATTAGGAGAGATGAGTAGAATGGAGAGTGGAGAACACCTTCCTCACATAGAGGAGGTGTTATTTTTTTATGGATATGCTAGCATAAAACATGTGTTCTAGCCTCTAAGGTGTCAGAGAGGCTAAAGAACACGATATGTCCAAACCTAGAAAAGGTTTCAAGAAAAAACACTTAGAAACCTCTTAATTAAATTAGTTGATGAATAATTTAAAAATTTGTGTTGATGCTCCAATAAGATATTATAAGAGTAGGTTGAAGGGATTGGAGAAGGAACTTCGAGTTAACAAGGTTGTATGAATGACCAAGTTCACAATATTTAGTTTTATTTCAAGCCAAGGGAGAGATAGTAGCAGGGGTTTACAACAATGATAATTTCTAGAGGTTTTCCATTTTTCTGAAGGAAAGGATGGCCAAATTTATCTACATGGGATGTCGGAAGGCAAAACAGATTATTTCTAGGGATAGAGAGAGGTAAGATGACCGACCTGGAGGTAGCTTCCAACCTTTACAAATTTTCCTTCAGTGAGTAATGTACATTTCAAATAGCAAGTGCATGTTGCAGGAGGAAGTGTGAGTAGGCTACAGGAGGCCAAGTTGATTTGCAGCGAAGATCTTGGGTCTCCAGTATTTTTCCAGTGGAGATAAATTGTTGGAGGATTTCTGATTAGGAATCCAATTGTAATTCTCTATTTTTCTGCATAATAATAAAACCCTCATCTGTTTCATTGGTTTTCCCTTCAGGGTTTTTTCAAGGAATTTTATCCAAAAACAACGACGTCCTTTTTATTGTGTGTGTGAATCTATTTCTCATTTCTAGTTTTATTTTTCCGCAACATATTTTTATAGTGAAGAATTGTAGTATGAATTATTTTTTATTTGTCATAATAATAATTACATAACACAAATAAGTTGTTAAAGTTCAGAGAATAATATCTAGTTTTTGTAGTTCACGAATTTTTCACCATTTCCTTTCACAAATTTTCTTGAATGGTTGCTACAAAATCTTCTTCATCCTAAATTATGTTCTCAAAGACAACTCCTAGATATTATACTCAGTTATGGAACATGTACAATGCTAAGAGAATGGACTCCCTCTCTTGCACTACCCCAATATTAAACTTAGCCTAACAGTCATCTAAATTTAAGGTTTTTGCATGTCATAACCCTCAATTAATGTTAGGTTTTAGACCTATAATCAATTAGAAAGTATACTTGTGTGATTATTAGGCATTGATGCAACATCTACTTAGAATTTTGTACCATGGTGATCAATAATGTAACTCAATTTTTCGGAGGCATAACTTCATACAAACTCTGATTCAGATGTGTTTTACATTATTTGAAGTTTCACAACATGTATAGCAAAATTAAGGACTTAGGATCTATCCTTAAAAATTTTAACCCTAAAAAATGTCATTTAATGCCTCAAAATGGATCTAGAAGCTCATGAATCCCAAATTTCCAAACTCTAGCTCGGCACTAGAATGACACTTACAATCCAATTCCTCCATTTTTTCTACCCAAAAAGTACAAGATAAATGATAAGTTATATATTAATCCATTTTTAATGAAGTTTATACAAAAGTATTGGTGTGAGAGCAATGCGCTAGTTTATCTTGTGGATGTAAAATGTGCCAGGGAAACTCTTGATGAACGCGGCTAATATAGGTCACATGATAGAGTATGTTGGTCGGTGTAAAATTTTTAAGGAGTAAAGATGAAAGGTGTGGTGTGAACTAAAATTTAAGCATAACTAAAGTGGTGGTTGGTTGACTAACACTAATGAAATAAATTTTCTAATTTTAACCCTCTCTTCGTTCATACAATGGTGGGGATGGTAAACAACAAGGAAAATCAAGGAAATTGGAAGAAACAACATGGAAGGATGAACCCAACTAGTATATCAAGGCCTATTGGATAACACCATAAGTGTCTCAACAAAAAATTTATTAGAAGTAAAAGAGGGATTGTGATAGCAAAATGTAAGCAAAAAGACAAAGAATATTTCGTAAAGGACAAGGGGAAAGATGAAACGATAAAAGGAAGTGAAGATGAAGTGTCAAAGTGGTCCAAAATGTAAATAATGAGGTGAAAGGAAGGGTTGGGAAGATAAGAGCTCAAAGGGTGAGGAGAGGCGAGAGGCATAATCACGAGGTCAAACACAAGTGAGAGGTGAGAGGTTAAAGAAAATATTAAAAAAATAATGAAAGGATTTTCTCATTGAAATAATATAAAAATAGAAACATTACCAGAAAACCTTTCAACAAGGAAAAAAAGGTGGATGAGGGAAGCATTACAAATGAACATCGGAAAGAAAACTAAGTTGGAGATCCTTACCCTTAAGGGATGGAGGGAAATAAGTTTCAAGGGTAAATAAAGGACTGAGGGTGATTTGGCATACAAAAATCATGAACAAACTACACACAAAACAAGGAAAATGACTTATGATGAGGCTATATTCATGAATGTGGTCAGAAATACTACAAAATTGTTGACGAGGACTTGGGGATGTGAAAAGGGGCAGGGGAAAGGGCATGGAATGATGACAATTCTAACACTTTCTAAGGTGGGACCTACCATGCAAGATATGCAAATTTAGCAAGCTATTATAATAAAAAAAGAAAAAGAAAAGGAGCAACAAAAAACAAGTGTGAATGGAGCATCTTAGAGAAAAATGTTGTAGGTTATCTAAGGTTGTTAAAAATACATCAAGATGTGAATCCTCCTATAAAACCTTCATGAACAAAGGGTGCAACACTTCTATAGCAAGGAATAATGAGGAGACCTCGATTTTTTATAGAGGAAGGAGAATTCCAAACTACATTCATTAGCATTGGTCACACAACCTTAAGATCTCACTAAAGCAACTATGAATATGTTCTCACCAATTATGTGTGTAGTGAAACCACCAACTTGCACAAACGAATGGGATATCTAATATGTCATTTACAAGTGTTTGAGATAGAGAAGGTATCACCTTTACGAGTCCTATAATTATGAGACCATAGGCAAATATTATATTTTATATTAGTATTCATAAAGGCCCCTAGCAACTTTTTTCACTAAACAAATCAAATATTTTTTCCTTGTTATGTATGCTAATTGATCACACACAAATACTGGGACCTTATGAGACTGAGCCAAGCCCAACTCCAGAAGGAAAATCACCTCTTTATTCAAGTCTTAATCAACAATAAAAGTGATATTTAGCATAGACACAACAAAGTTACAAAGACCAATACATAGATGAGATAATCTATATTCTTGCATTCTTTTGGGAAACAATAACCAAACTATATAATGTGATAGACATGCACCATATTTATTTTATCCCCATGAAAAAATGTTACCCGCAATCGATAAATTAATCAACCATTTACTATTAGAATTTTATGTTCGAGCACCTAATAACTTTTGAAATATCTCGTATATTTATATAAAATATTTTTCTAAATTAATATGATATAAGTTGAAATTGAAAAAATGAAATCAATGACTAACTTAGCATTGTCATTTATATTTTATTATTCATTATTCAATTAACTTACTAGTTAATTTAAATTTAGATTTAATAGATTTAACACCATTAAATATATTTTAAATGCAGTGTGGTTAACGTTTTCTCATAAATTTCTACTCATTAAATGTTTTTTAGTTTTCCCTTAAAATTACATCCAGTGAATATTTTTGAGATGTAATCTTTTTTGACGAATAGAAATTCACACTCAGAATAAAATTTCCTAATGTGTTTTGATAGTAAAGACTTTGACTACCTAATCAAATTTTTTTGGAACAATTGTTGACTAGCCTGAACTTAAGCTATCAATCTGTAACCTCTTCAAAATGAAACTTATGGTATCAACAAGGAGTCTCTTCAAAATGGCTACTTACGGCAAGAATATGTAATCTGTGCTGTCATCAAAATGAATCTTTTGTTGTCTTCTGAAG
Source organism: Pinus albicaulis (assembly GCA_034641835.2). Taxonomy (NCBI): domain Eukaryota; kingdom Viridiplantae; phylum Streptophyta; class Pinopsida; order Pinales; family Pinaceae; genus Pinus; species Pinus albicaulis. The sequence goes on from CM076578.1 coordinate 565,165,108, forward strand.
TGTGTCAAGGTAAAAGCACTTCATTGTCCTCTGAAATGTGTCCAATTTCAAACACGTAAACTCTATTATGCTAGTTTACTTTCTTCTCTATGCACTTCATTGTCGTCTGAGATGTGTCCAATTTCAAACACGTAAAATCTATTATGCTAGTTGACTTTCCTCTCTATCTTATACAAAAGTTCACTTCTCTAAAAGGAATTTTAGTTGTTATCTTGTGCGAAATCCTTTTTTAATTAAACATAATTCATCAAATTCTAACATACAACCTCTCAGCTGGCTTCACTTCCTATTTTTGAAAATGCAACAAGATGATGGAGCTTAGTGAAATGAAGTCGCCTTCACTAAGTGGGCTCGCAGGCTATTTTTGGCGCAAAGTCTATTTTTAGACTATGTCTATTTTTAGACATATGGAGCATGGTCTAGGAGTTGCAGTATGCTATTCTTGGATGATTGGTCGAGTTGGTAAAAATAGATGGACCTCTATTTTTAGACATACATGTCGAAGTCTATTTTTAGACTGCCTGTCTAAAAATAGGTCAGTCAAATATTATTAGCCCTTAATAATATTTGGACTCTAAACTTTAGTTTATTCTCTTACAGCACTTCTGTTGGAGCTACGGATGTGGCTCATGCATCTGACAGAAGGAATTACGCTATTCCTTGGGGTTTGGTGAGCTCATGCATGGTTGACTTCAGTTAGGACTTCAGTGGCAGAGTTTGGTGGAGTTGATGAGAGAGTTGGTGGAGTTGTGTTCGGTTTAACTTAGTTGAACTAGTTGTGATTAGTTTAACTAGCTAATCAACTAGTAATGAGTGGAGTGAATTAAATATTATTTAATTCACTAATTATTAACTCATTATTCAACTCAAGAACACATCAGTTCACTACAGCGCATGGACAGTTCAGTGGAGACCAGTGGAAGAGGTAGATGAAAGGGTGAGTTTGCTATTAGTTGCGACAGCAGTTGTGCATGAGATTTGCACAAGCATTGGAGGAGATTTCCCATGAGGATTGTGCAGTTGAAGCCAAGGATATTCGAACTTGGATCTCTCATTGAACCAACTTGGATTGCGCAATAGAGGCAGGCAATTAGTGGATGAGTTTTGAACCTGTGACTTGTTCAAAACTGAGCTAGTTTGTGTGTAACTTTTGGAGACAGTACTGAGTACTTGTGAGGAGTATTGTACTGAGATTGTTACATGTTATCTTATATTATAATATACAAAATAGCTGGGGGTTTTCAGCTATAAGCTTTCCCCATTACATATTGTGTTTATGTGCGCATGCGACTGTTTCTATTTCCGCAAATTGATGATCAATTGTAGAAGAGGTTATGTGTTATGCATGAATTCGAATTAGTGTGTGACCAGGATAATCTTAGTGGATAAATATTCATTATTTAGCAAATTTATACATGGTATCGAAGCGAATTGATCATCGGGATCTATTGCAGTGATTACAATATTATTTCGGTAGACATTGTCTGTATCGGGCCAGGTAGCCTCTTGATCCATCCTTTCTCTGAAAGGTGATATATCCAATAAATACCCTTACAGTCAATCTCTGTGCTAGAAATAATTTGTTCTCACAGATCCAGAAGCAGTTGAGTTTTTGAGTTTGGAATTCGAATTTTGCAGCAGTTTGTTTTCTTGGTGCCAGAGTTGAAAATGTCTTTCAACGGTGTGCGACTCGAATATGCCCTTGAAGGCAGTTCGAATTATGTTACATGGAAAGATCGGATGGAGGAAGTATTAGAAGATAATGGACTGAAGGATTTCATAGATACGGATGCCCAAAATCCCACTGATCCTGCTGAAGTCAAAGCTTGGCAAAAGAAGATGGCGAAATGTCGAAGGATTCTATTGGAGGGCGTGAAGGATCACATTGTATCCAGCCTGCATGGAAAATCTTATCCATATTTGATGCGGAAAGCATTGGCAGATCTATTCCAGAGTAAGAGTGACCAAAGGAAGCTGGCACTCAAGGATAAGCTTAGAAACATTAAGATGGAGAAAGGCGACAATATCGCCAAGTACCTCACGAAGTTCACTCAATGCAGAGATGAGCTGGGAAGTGTGGGGGTGACTGTCGAAGAAGAGGACATTGTAGACCTGGCTCTCCTTGGTCTTCCAAAGGCTTGGAATTCCTATCAGGACTCTGTCAATGGTTGGGAGAAGTTGCCGGGATGGGAGCGACTTTGGGCAGATCTCATGCAAGAGGAGATAAGGAGGAATACTAGGGACAGATCTTCATAGAAGGTATCTGATGAAGAAAATTTCCCTTTGGCTTCCAAAGCAAAGAAGGGGAAGAGCAATAAGGCTTCTCAGTCTAGTGCGAAAGGCAAGAAGTAAGACATGTCCAAGGTGAAGTGTTTTCACTATCACCAACACGGACACTATGCCACAAATTGTCCGCAGAAGAAGAAAAATAAGAAGGCTGTTGGATCTGCAGCGGGAGAGGCATTGGCTTCTCAATTCGAACTATATTTTTCACTGATCGCATGCTTGGTTTCAAGTGTGATGGGATCAGTATGGTTCTTGGACAGTGGTGCATCATTTCACATGACCAGAGATTGAGATCTGTTTTCAGATCTGGAGGAGAAAGATCTTGGAGTGCACATCGAGATGGGAAATGATGGTAGATACAGTGCGACCGGTATCGGTACCATTTCCTTTGAGAGGGAGTCTGGTAAACCCTTTGTATTGAAGGAGGTTTTGCATGTTCCAGGATTGATGAAGAATCTGATCTCTGTGGCGATGTTGGAAGACAAGGGGTATGATGTGGTCTTCAGCGAAGGAAAGGCTTTCCTATGCAGTAAGACAAATGGAGAGACCCGGAAGATAGGGGTTCGAGTCAAGAACCTTTATCAGTTGCAAGTAGATGGCTACGCAGCAATGGAATGCAAAGCGGGAGAAGTGGTGAGCCGGGATGATGAGGGCGAACTGTGGCACCAGACATTGGGCCACCTTCACCATGGAGATTTGAAGATCCTGCAGCAGATTTCTACTGGGCTTTCTAAGGGTACCCTTGCGCAGTCAGATCAGTGCAAGGGGTGTACTTTAGGGAAGTTTGTGAAAGCCACCTTTCACGAGAAGGATAGTCACGCCATGACGATCCTTGAGAGAGTTCACACAAACGTTTGCGGTCCTTTCTCTGTAGCTTCGACAGCAAAGCACAAGTACTACGTGATATTTGTTGATGATTTCTCTCGGTAGTGCTGGATCTTCTTCATGCAGAAGAAGAGCGAGACATTTTCAAAGTTCTGTGAATTCATGGCGCTGGTTGAGAAGGAATCGGGGAAACATGTGAAGGCTCTTAGGAGTGACAATGGTGGTGAATTCATCTCTACTAAATTCAAAGACTTTTGCAGCATAGAAGGGATTCAGAGAGAGCTCATCGCACCCCATAACCCACAGCAGAACGGGGTGGCTGAGCGGAAGAACAGAACGATCATGGGTACTTCACGGGCGATGTTGCATGATCAGGGCCTACCCCTTCACTTGTGGGCCGAGGCATGTAATACAGCAGTATATGTGCAAAACCATTGTCCTCACAAGATTCTTGGCATGAGTACACCGAAGGAGGTGTTTTCTGGCAAGAGGCCTGATATTTCTCATTTGAGAATTTTTGGCTCACCTGTCTACATGCATGTGACGAAGGATGCCAGAAAGAAGCTGGATCCGACTGCAGAGGTTGGAATATTTGTGGGGTACACTAATACACCTCACAAATATCGGGTGTATTTTCCAGATAGTCGCAAGACTGTTGTGCGACGGGATATCAAGTTTCAGGAGGAGAAAGCCATACAGTGTTCGCTTGAGAGGTAGCCACACTTGCATGCAGATGAGGAGTTGTTGGCTCCTAAGGATGAGTCTCAGGATGTGGATCAGCCACAAGATGAGATTCATTGAGTGGAAGAAACCACTAATGCAGCGCCAACCATAAGAGGGTGCAAGCGCACTACAGAAGCTGAGCGACTGGCTCAAGATGCAGAGAAGGTTGTAGGACCACCTACAACACAGTGCAGACAGAGACATTCACCGGATCGGTACACTGGATACATGGCTCTTATGATTCAATGTGTCGTGACGGAGCCATCCTCTTTTGAGGAAGCCGGAGTAGAACCCGCATGGGTAGACAGAACACACACAGATGTGCCATGATCAAGGAATATGATTCAACTGCTGCAACACGCAGAAGGGAGATTGTCTCAAGTCCTAGAGGGGAAACTGTGCTGTGTTCATGATCTAACAAGTGAAGGTACAATCGATCAAATGGCAACAGGGTACAAGGCTAGATTTGTCGGCCCGTGGCTTGTCACAGACGAGGACTCGGGATGACATATAGACTTTTGCACTGCTGTAAAGGTACTCTTCCATATGGATGATCCTAGCTTCAAAGACAGAGGATGAGCATCCATCGATGGATGTGGAAGACTGCTGCCTCAACAACAGTCATCGAGAGAAGTGTACAGCGTAGTAGCTCAAGGTTTTGAGATTTTCAGCAGTGAGTCGCATGTGTGCCGACTCAAGAGAGCACTGTACGGGCTGAAGCAAGCACCTCGTGCTTGGTACACTCGGATAGACAGCTACTTCACCGGGCTTGGATTCTCCAAGAGTGAGGCGGATCCAAACCTGTACCAGATTGTGGTGGAGGGAAGCTGTTGATCATCGTACTGTATGTAGATGATCTGATTTTGACTGGCGACGAGCAGTTGATACTTTCATGCAAGGATGATCTTGCACGAGAGTTTGAGATGAAGGACCTGGGCATCCTTCATTATTTCCTGGGATTAGAGATTTGGCAGCGCAGTGGAGGACTGTTTGTTTCTCAGGGCAAGTATGCTCGGGAGATTCTGGAGAGGTTCAACATGCAAGGCTGCAAGCCTGTTGACACTCCTCTTCCTGGTGGTTGGAGGAAGGAGGATGCTACTTCAGCGGAGGTAGTGGATGCCATTGTCTATCGATAGTTGGTGGGGTCGCTTATGTATCTGGTCAATACACGACCCGATATATGCTATGCTGTTAACCAGCTTTCGCAAGCTATGGTTAAGCCTACCAAGCTCTTCTGGAAGGCAGGCAAGCATGTATTGCGTTATCTTAGTGGCACATCGGGATATAGTCTATGGTACAGACAGGAGGATGGAGCGAAGCTTTCCGGCTTCACTGATGCAGATTGGGCGAGGCTCGCGGGATTGAAGGCATACGGAGGGTTTTTGGTTAGATCGCGGCATTTCTGAGTGACGAAACGAAGATACGTGACACTTAGTTCGAGCGGAGCCGGCACATAAGCGATAAGCAGCTACATGCGAGGCTATTTGGATGAGGAAGATCATTGTCGGATTGTTCAGGTCGCATTTGGAGCCTACTGTGATTTATTGTGATAACCAGAGTTGCATTAAACTCTCGGCTAATCCTGTATTTCATGATAGATCCAAACACATCGACATCAAGTACCATCATATTAGAGATTGTGTTCAACGGAGAATCATGTTACTTTCATATGTTCCCACGGAGAATCAGGATGCCGACATCCTGACGAAGGCGCTCACCAGGAGCAAGTTCGAATTCCACAGAGGCAGGATAGGGGTTGCAGATAATCCATATCTTGCTGAGAGGGAGTGTTGAGAATGCAGCAAGATGATGGAGCTTAGTGAAATGAAGTCGCCTTCACTAAGTGGGCCCGCAGGCAAATTCTGGCGCAAAATCTATTTTTAGATTATGTCTATTTTTAGACATATGGAGCATGGTCCGGGGATTGCAGTATGTTATTCTTGGAGTATTGGTCATGTTGGTAAAAATATATGGGACTCTATTTTTTGGACCTATAGGTCGAAGTCTATTTTTAAACTGCCTCTCCTTAAAATAGGGAAGTCAAATATTATTTACCCTTAATAATATTTGGACTCCCTAACATCAATTTATTCTCTTACCAACATGAGTTAGGACTTACAGGATGTACCTCATGCATACGCGGAAGGGGTCTATTCCTGAGGTTTGGTGTAATGTTGCATGGACCAACAGTTTCAGGACTTGATGCGGAGTTTGGTGGAGTTGATGAGACAGTTGGTGGAGTTGTGTTCGGTTTAACTTAGTTGAACTAGTTGTGTTCAGTTTAACTGGCTAATACACTAGTAATGAGTGGAGTGAATTAAATATTATTTAATTCACTAATTATTAACTCATTATTCAACTCAAGAACACATCAATTCACTATAGTGCATGGAAAGTTCAGTGGAGACCAGTGGAAGAGGTAGATGAAAGGGTGAGTTTGCTATTAGTTGCGACATCAGTTGTACATAATATTTGCACAAGCATTGGAGGAGATTTCCCATGAGGAATGCGCAGTTGAGGCCAAGGAAATTTGAACTTGGATCTCTCATTGAACCAACTTGGATTGCGCAATAGATGCAGGCAATTAGTTGATGAGTTTTGAACCGGTGACTTGTTCAAAACTGAGCTAGTTTGTGTGTAAATTTTGGAGACAGTACTGAGTAATTGTGAGGAGTATTGTACTGAGATTTTTACATGTTCTCTTCTATTATAATATGCAAATAGCTGGGGGTTTTCAGCTATAAGCTTTCCCCATTACATATTGTGTTTATGTGCGCATGCGACTGTTTCTATTTCCGTAAATTGTTGATCAATTGTAGAAGAGGTTATGTGTTATGCATGAATTCGAATTAATGTATGATCAGGATAATCTCAGTGGATAAATCTTCATTATTCAGAAAATTTCTACACCTATCACTACAACACGACTTCTCTCACACAACTACACAACTTTGATATAATCTTAAGGTAATCTTTCCACGTCAAGAGACTAATTTTGACATAAAAATGAATTTCCAAGCTTTCAGGGTTTAGTAATGCTCTATTATGGAATTGATTTTATAGAAGAAATTGTACAAAAAGACACAAAAATTAGTAATTTTATCAATAGGTGACATGATAAAATATTGACATCAATAATTTTTTATTGAAATAGTAAGTAGCCCTATTACTTGATCTTCATCACATATTAAAATAATATTAAAACCATCTAATGTATTTCTATTTATATTTCATTATATTATATTAAATCATATGGAACGCTCAATTAGAAAGTCACATTTTAGTAACATAATTTTCTTAGGCATGTTAAAGTCATGGAAATGTGTTTTTATTTTTTATTACTATACATAAAATTTATTAAAATAACCTTTCTCATCATTAAATTCACATCGAATATTAAGTACTTGTTGTTACCATTCTTTCCCATTTCTAATATTATTTTACTTTGGTAAATTTTTTATATAAATACATTATTATGATATTTAAGAAAAAGGGGCAAGAGAAAATATTCAGTGTAAGGTTAGGTGAAGATTTGGATAGAAAATTTTAAAATAAAAAGGAAAAATGAAATAACTTCCAACAATATGATTATGAGTATCTACAAAAAAATATTTAGGTGAAGATATTGCTACATAAAAAAGATTATGATGGTTTCGCCACCATTTTGTCACAAGGGCATTCTGAAACCTTATGTGGATTATGATTTTTTTCAATGAATATTTTAAGAGGAGATATTGGAGGAGATAATAACATAAAAATGTAAATTAGAAATGGAAGGATGATATTTTATCTTAAATAGACATAAAATAAAATTTCGAGTTGAAAAATTCATGGTAAGTGTCTAATTTCTCTTATTTTTGTAATATGTAATGATGCTAACGCAATATGAGGCTATACCAATGCTATGATAGTCTACTCTAGACTATATATTTTTGAGCAAGAGGTGCCACAACAAAAAATCATGGAAATCTATTGGAAAATACAATATGAGACCATGAAAGTAAGGTATCAAAGAGAAGGTGGTCTAGTCCTAAGGCTAAATAGTTATGATATTTTTGTCATGAATAACCCTATTCACTTATCAAATTCTCTCGATTGCTTTTATAGAAAAGCTTTGGGCTTATAGTGTAATAACACTTCCATTTTCAGTGAAAGACAAAACCACTTCAATTTGAACAACTAATGGATGAATTATTCTAATGGATATTTACAAAGGGTGGGATTGCCTTCATGACTTGGGAAGGCTATTGAATTTTTTTGGCAAATGAGCCAAGGTAATACTTAGAGAAATGTATTGGTGTAGCCAAAAAGTCTCTTGACATGATGACTTGCTCTTCCCAAGCACGTCATCAAACCTTGTGAAGAAGTTATCAACAACAAGCACAACACTGGCCTTAGATATAAAGAGGAACTGACCTTTCACATACCAGACTACTCCAAAGCAATCTAGTTTCAGAGTTTCAGGGTTTGTCAGAAAATCTCATTTTCACTTGCACCACTTCGTTATTATATTCACAGATGCCAACATTGTTATCACAGATGCCACTTGAAACATCATTGATTTGATCTTCACCTTGTGAGCATTGTGATAAAACATACTCATCATTCAAACAAATGTTCTGGACACAAGATTCCTTTAAGAGAAAAGATTCACCTTGGATGTATTGCTTCTTTGCAATGGTCTTCAACAACCAAGATATTATATTAGTCGTAGCATAGAGTTCATTCTCAAGTATTTGCATATCTTGCAATGGAGATATTTTTATCTTCTCACCTTGTATTGAAAAAAGGGGAATTAATAATCAGCTACTAGTTTCAAAGTCATATCAAGTGAGCCTAAGACGCAGCCAAAACTAGAACCAACAACCTAGAGCCATAGGTAGAGTTGTAGCCATGGACAAACTCACGTTCCATGAGCACCACTTGGTTTGTGGTCCTCTTTAAACCACCATTCAGTACAAGACTTACTGCTTTTGCTACACAGCAGTTTGTGGTCAACATCAAACCACCATTTCAACAATTTTTGGTTATATTTAAAACATCATGAGGTGGAGCTTCTATTTCATAGAAGACATAAAATTCTAGCCAAATTCGAATTGTTCTACAAACTACTTCAAACCAAGTTCTAAAGTTTGTGGCCAATCTTAAGCCACCATTGGTAGAAGGCTTCAGGTTTTGCTACCCTTTTGGGTTTGTGGTCTTCCTTAAACCACCAATACTAAAAGACTTTATTTTCTGCTACCCATTTGGTTTTTTGTCTTCCTTAAACCACCATCCAGTAGAAGAGTTACTTATTTTTCTACACAACAGTTTTAACATCAAACCACCATTTCAACACTTTGTGGTTATATTTAAACCATCATGAGGGGGAGATTATATTTCGTAGAACACATCAACTTCTAACCAAATTCAAATTGTTCTACGAACTACAAACCAAGTTCTAAAGTTGGTGGAAAATCTTAAGCCACCATTGGTAGAAGGCTTGAGCTTGTACTACCCTTTTGGGTTGTCGTCTTCCTTAATACATCAATAATAAAATACTTTCATTTCTGCTACCCATTTGGTTGGTGGTCTTCCTTAAACCACCATATTTAGAGAGCTCATCCATCCATTAACTATTATTTATTTCTTATTTTAGCTCTCTTCATAGACTCAAATACATCCCTTAAGGGGGAACATTGGAAATATAATCCTTAGAGTTTATTTAAAATTGGAATATTTACTCGTGTGTAAGGATAAAAACTTTGAGGTATGTTGAAGAAATGTGAGGACTCCAAGAGACTTCTTGAAAGATGAAACCAATGGTCACAAAATGTTGCATTTATGTGTATCATAGTCTCGAATGATGTAACTCATCCTTTTCTATTGCAATCAATTTTTGTTTATTTTTTAGAGAAATATATTTGATTGAGTTGAAAGGAGATACAAAATAGTAACTGTAACTGAATTGGGAATGATTGGATGCATAATCCACAAATCTAACTTTGTAGATTATGGAGCTTATTTCATCCTTTTATACAATCTACAAAACTATGTTATTAATCGAGGACTAGAAATGATTGGTTACATGATACACAAAACTAACTTTATAAATCATGGAACTTATCTCAACTCATCAATTTCTAATCTACAAAGCTAAGCCATTAATAGAGGAAGTCATACCTTTGACATCCTAGAAAGCATTTTAATACATAATCTTTTCTAAAAATTAAATGTATATGTAATTGTATTATTGTTTTCATTGTAAAAGATATAATATATATGTTATTCACTAACTTAATATATAATTTCACTACTTATGATTATACTAGCATAAATTTCACTATATTTTCCCATATTTAGTTAATTAGAATTTATGCCATTCAAGCAAAAAGGATGTAAAAGTTATTTTATTTTTGAAGAACGTACTCGTTATTCAATTTTCTTAATGAAAAAAGCATAAAAAAATGAAAATATAAAAAAAAAATTAAATGAATTTATAAATTTAACAAAAATATTAAAATGAACAAGTATCAAATCTTTCGTATTACAATCTTAAACTCTATTGAAACTACTTTCTAATTTAATGTAGATATCAAAGTAACTTCTTAAAATTTAGTTTTCCACATTACATATACATATAAAGTGACATTTTTTCAATTCTAAAAATGAAAAATGGAAAAATGTATGTGATTAAGTGTATGTGCAGGACTAGTAAGAATTTCAACTATAATTTACTTTATTTTATGAGAACAAAGTGAACACTATCCTAGCTTTAGTTTTTTGAGAAAAAAAAATTCAAAAAAACCATAAAATATAAAATGCTTAAATATATTTTAAATATAAATTAGTTATAAGAAATCAAAGTTTTAAAATAATAATAATAATATTTAAAAGAAAAATAACAATTAAGAGAAAATATTGATTTACATTAACCACTAATTTTTTTTTTATAAGCTTGGTAGGACTACATCTTCATCATATCTAATATAGCACCCCGATCGGGGTGGGGAATTGAACCGGTGACTTCACATCAAAAAGTGCGTTAATAGAGTGCCCGATCATCATCTATCCAAGACCCAACGGACATTAACCACTAATTTCAAAAACAAAACAAAACAAAAAAATATATTTACGTTAACCACATTTTCTAAAGAATGCACTTTTAAAAATAATGAAGAGCTTTAAATAAGAAAGTATTGAGAATACTCTTATATAGATGTCATTTCATTTTTTTCCATAAACCTCAACCCTAAATAAATATAAGAAAATATCTCAAAAAAATAAATATCCATCTCCCAAAAACATCTCAAAAAAATAAATCAATCACAAAAAAAACCAAACATGGCCTCAAACGTAGCTTTAGGGCAGATAGTTTATTCCTATTCCAACTTTTTTCCTTCATTAAAATATAACTAAATATATATTTATGCATTATATAATTAAATATATATTTACAATGCAATATCGTATAAGCTAAGTCACAAGACACATCCCTGAGGGTCTCGTGTCCTATATTTCACGTGTTGGACACCAGACTTGCCCTAAAATGTGTAACAAAAATATTTTTTAGTGTCCTTCAATTGAGACACATGTTTTGGACATGGAAAAAATGTGCCCTAATGTCTTGGGCTCTCAGGACAAGTGTCCCAGGAAAAAATGAAATTTAAAACCACGACTTGGTTTTTCTTGGGGGGTTTTCTTCATTGTTCGCTGCCGAAATCGAATTTGTTGTTCAATGTGAGGAATTATGCGTGATGACTAATGAGATCAACCATATTTTTATCGACATCTTGTCAAGCCCATGTCATACTCTCATTTTCCAACCTCACTGAGTTGTTTACTGTCATGTCTTGGATCATTATTTTGTAATAGAATTTGATACGATTTTGTATTTACTTTACAATTTTTCAAAATTTATTTTAATATAAAGGTTCAATGAACATGATTTTGTCGATGTCATAAATTATCTTTGTTTTAATAATATTGTAGCATACATATATATTTTGTGTTCATATTTAAATACATATTGCTAAGCACATGTTTGAATGTGTATCTACATATGTGCTTGTAGATGTAAAGCACTCCTGAGTTTTTCATAAATTAAAAAGTGGGATAAATCAATGGTTTTTCCATCATGACTCTATGGAAGATCCATCTAAACTCCACAGGAGTGATAATTGTTCAGATTATTGCATGTATTTGATTTGTATACCTTCACTAAAATTCGATATCTAATTTCAAATCGTTTCCCTAGGAGAAACTCGTCTAATAACAAGAGATCAATTTCAAAATAATCACCATACATCATGTGATGAATCTACTTGTATCTAAAAAATTCACCATTCTATTGTCTATCCATTATGCTCTTTACTGTTGATGTACTTCTATGTACTCATTTTCATGAAATTTTTTTCACTCTCATACATGAAATAGAGAGATGCTAGTATCTTTCTAGATTTAATTTTTACTTGTAAAATTGGGAGAGCTATTTCGTGTCCCATTATTATTGTTTTCAGCAAAAACAAGCAAAATGGTATATGAAAAGAACAATGGAAAAGAATCTCAACCAACATGATGTCATCATAAGGCAATAAGTTCAAGAGAGTAGATTATTGATAGTTGTTTATAAGGCAATAGTTCAAGAGAGTAGATTATTGATAATTGTATATGGGAATCTAATAAACTCCTAATTTTCAGAGCTTGTCAACCAGAATATATGTTTTATTCTAGATGAGTGCATAACTTCGTAGTAAATACTAAATAGTTATCATACTGATTCATATCTGTAGATGTTCTAATTTCTAAAAAATATGGATTAGACACTATATTTCAATATTTTTTTTAATATATCTATTTTTCTATATATTATATATATCTTGTCATTTGTATCCTGTTATTTGGGTCACTGTGTCTCGTGTCGAATACTCTTATTTATGTGTCATCTCTATGTTGTGTCCTCATGTCATGTGACTTAATGTATCCTTTGTATATTTTTTAAATTAATTTAAGAAAAAAAAACATATGCATTATATTTAGACATAAATAAATAAGTTAGTTTCTAAAATATACCAATTATAGAGCTTTATTTTATAGGGGTGCATAGATATATAAAGAAAAATGAACGAAATCATAAGAATTAACCAAGATAAACCACTTAAGAGGGATGGGGGTTGGGCTCCCTGCCCCATCTCACTCACGTAGCTACTCAAGAGAGATGGGCTTGGGCTCCTTCGCCATCTTGTTGTTATTGACGTTCCCTCCTATGAGGCCTCCTTGACTTTTTCTCTGACTACACCATTGATCTAACCTTTCTTTTTGGCATACAATAGCTCCAGGCCATGTCTCAAATCACGTTACAGGAGAGGTTCTGGTGGCAGGGGCATGGGTAGCTCTCGAAACCGCTCCTAGGAAACTTTGGAGGACCGAAATCTATTTACAAATGATGAGGTTATCGCGCAAATAAAGGAATAAATTATGGACATACCAGGGCAAGCCAAAACCTCTATATTTTTGTTGTGGAAGGCTTTGGTTGGCAGTGAGGAAGAAAATTTTGAAGGTGATCTAGAGTTTAAGATAATTTGAGTGCTTTGGTTGGCTGCGAGGAAAACACATCTGAAACTGATTTGTAGTTTAACATAATTTGAGTGGTGTATTACCAAATCTTCTCACTCAAGGGAAAGGAATTGTCTCACTAGGAGATCCCTCGACACCTGTAGTTGTCTCCAATTATGATTGAGTTGAAAGGAGATACAAAATAGTAATTGTAACTAGATTGGGAATAGTTGGAAGCATAATTCACAAAACTAATTTTATAGATTATGGAACTTATCTCATCCTTCTATACAACTACAAACCTATTTTATTAATAGAGGACTAGAAATGATTGGTTACATGATCCACAAAACCAACTTTATAAATCACTTATCTCAACTCATCATTTTCTAATCTACAAAGCTAAGCAATTAATAGAAAAAGTCATACCTTTGACATCCTTGAAATCATTTTAACACATAATATTTTCTACAAATTAAATGTATATATAATTGTATTATTTTTTTCATTGTAAAAGATGTAATATATATGTTATTCACTAACTTAATATATAATCTCACCACTTATGATTATACTAGCCTAAATTTCATTATATTTTCCCATTTTTTTCAATTAGAATTTATGACGTTTCAAGAACAAAGATGTAAAAATTATTTTATTTTTGAAAAACCTACACATTATTCAATTTTCTTACTTAAAAAAAACATTAAAAAACTAAATATATTAAAAAAAAATTATAAAACTAACAAAAAATATTAAAAATAACAAAATATCAGATCATTAATATTACAATCTTAAACTCTATTAAAACTACTTTAGAATTTAAAGCTACTTTACAATTTCATTTAGATATCAAAATAAATTCTTAAAATTTAATTTATCCATATTACATACAGAGTGACATTTTTTCAATTCTAAAAATGGAAAGTAACCAAATGTATGTGATTAAGAATATGGAAGACTCGTAAGAATTTCAAAGGAAATACTCGACTTTATTTTATGTGAACACAGCAAACATAGCCATACACCCTTAGCAGCCATACCCAGGAGAGAAGAGAAATGAAGTAACCCATTTTACTATCATACCCGAGAGAAGGCCGGATTCGAATCGGTAATACTGGATCTACACCTGCTCTACTGCTATTCTCTCCTGAATAGCCGCGTTAATAGGCACTATATTAGAATACGTTACATGTATCTTACTGGCTGGCTTACCTCTTATCTCTTAAATAATTGAGAAAAAATCTATTTATATTAAATAAATATACTTTTAAAAATAATAGAGAAGGTTTAAATAAGAAAATTAAAAATTAAAAAAAAAAACTATCTCAAAAAAATAAATATCTATTTCCCAAAAACATCTAAAATAAATAAATCAACTCCCAGAAAAACCAAAGAAAACAGTGCCTCAAACGTTGCTCGAGTAAAAGGGAAAAAGAAACACATCCAACGCAGATAGACTATTCCCATCCAAAAGGGAAAATAAAAGACAAAACGAAATACATAGTTAATATAAAAATCTAAAGCATATTTATACGTTAAATATATATTTATAATGTAATATCATATTATTTATATATATTTTTTAAATTAATTAAAAAGAAAACATATATATATATATATATATAGACATAAATAAATAAGTTAATTTCTAAAAGATATCAATTAATTTATATGCTAGTTCATAGATATATAAAGAGAAATAAATGAAATCATAAGCATTAACCAAGCTAAACCATTTAAGAAGGATGGCATTGGGCTCCCATCCCATCTCACACATGTAGCTGACTCAAGAGGGATGGGCTTGGGCTCCTTTGCCATCTAGTTGTTGTTGACCTTCCCTCCTACGCGGCCTTTTTTCTCTCTGACTACACTATTGATTTACAAACTGCTTTGGTGGCAGTGGCAAGGGCATGGGTAGCTCTAGAAACAGCTCTTAAGTAAATTTGGAGGACCTCAATCTATTTACAAATGGTGAATTTATAGTACAAATAGAGGACTAGATTCCGGACCTAGACATACCAAGGCTACCCAAAATCTCTATCTGTGTGTTGTGGAGCTTTATTGGCATGTAAAGACTCTCATAAGGAAAGCTTTGGTTGAAAATGAGGAAAACGACTCTGGAACTGATCTACAGTTTAACATAATTCTAGCAGAGTGCCATCAGATCTTCTCAAAGGACCAGACTCACTAGGATATCCCTAGGCACCTATAGTTGTCTCCAATTATGTTTAATTGCTACAGGCTACATTACTAGTTACTTACTTTGCTGGCCGCAACACTCTTGCACCAGTCTCACTAGGAGATTCCACCTGTAATTTTCTCCAATTATATTTAATTGCTACATTCTGCATTACTAGTTGGTTATTTTGCTGGTTGCAACACTATTGTTCTTTTATGGCCTTTGGCTATCATGTGAATTTGTTAGCTGTATTATGCTTTTGGATTTTGTTATTCAAGTAATGTGAGTTGTTTCTATGATGGTTTTCAAGTTAGTCCTTCCATTTGGACTTGTTAGTTGTATCATGATTTTGGATTTTTTTATGTAAGTAATGTCAATTATTTATATGATGGTCATTTTTTTAGTCTTATTTAAACTCTTAATTTTGACTCGAAAGAATTCTTCTAAAAAGACTAGTTTGATTTTCCTAGAGACAAATTGTAATAAGAGATGATAACATGTACTACCTTTTCTATATACATGAAACTTTACTATGTTTATATATATATATAACTTTCCTATGTAATGATAACCATACAAAAATAATTACTTTATTAAATGATGACACTAATTTAGACATGTCAAAATGTAACAATAACACTTTGTATATTCAAAGCATACCTAGGTGGTTTTCAAACAGTCAGCCTGGTTTAATAAAAACAAAAATCAACAGCAGAAAGGACAAGCGAGTTTCTATAAGTTACAAGTATTTCAATATGACTAATAACATTTCTAAATATTCTTGGTCGAGACTTTGAATAATTTGACAGAACCTTGTAATGGGTCCACAAAGAATGAAGGTTCTATCCTAATTTATGAATCCATCAATTTATGTTACAAGCTTAGTAAACCAGTAATAAAAACCAAGAGGAGAAAGGACAGACCACTTAATTTAGGAAGAAGGCGTGCCCAACTGCTGGTCCGGTCCGCGAATTACATTTCTCCAGCGGCCAACAATGTAGGGGCTGCTGGAATCTTTGAAAATTCCAGAACAAAAAATGGAGAATAAAAATCCCCTCTTTAACATAGAGAAAATATTAAAATTTCACTCATAGGAGACAGAGTTTTTCGCTCTAAAACTATTTCATTAATCTTCAAAAACAAACTGATACAAAATCTGGACTGCTTCAAAATGCAGTGCCAACAAAAGACTTCACTGTCTTAACAACAACAACACTTTGTCTCTGTGTTTTAAAATACACACCAATGTGCTGTGTAAATGAAAAACATAACACTGTATTACAATAGCCTCTCGGGCTTTTACAATATATATATATTACGCGCATATAAAATGAAAACCTTACAAACTATGTAAAGGAAACTTAAAACAAAATCTAAGATTAAAAGACAGTCTGGGGCCCACACAGTGTAATGCACAATGTTAAACATTACAAATGTTATAACATTAACTCCGTCATGCATTTTAAACAAACATTAAATGAAACTTTAAAAAACCTTTGTAAATCTCCAACCCACCAGACTTCAAAAGAATTATCAACTAAAACACATGAATGCATTTTGCGTCACAAATTTTGGTGACGTCACACAAAATTTTGTGCATGCGATGAGAATTTCAATCTGTCATATAAACTTTTCAGGTCTGGTTTGGCTCTGCTGATGTAGGACCAGAATGTAACGCGAAATCCAAACTTTAAATCCAGTTTATAAAACCATCGGGTCTGTGTTATAACGAAACACACGGGCCATACCAAAATGTTCTGATTTCCAATTGAAGCGTGGATGCGATGGAAATAATTAACTCCGCCATATAAATGGCATCATGTCTGGTCCTTTGACAAAACACCCACTTCACATAAAAATCTCTGATCTCCGATTGAAAATCGGACTCGAAGTCAAAACTTAACTCTGCTACATAACGGGGATCGGGTTCGCCATTCTCATATGTCAATAGAGCCAAAATAACAAAGGCCTCCGATGCAATATTTCAATCGGGCCCCAAAGAAAAAGGTTGCGACTATAAATTGCACTATTGCTTGGTCTGTGGACCCGCAGACGTTGGCATTCAGCGGAGGGAGATTTATATTATAATGTAACTTGCGATTGCAGTGAATGCATCGCACCCTCCATCATCAACAAGACACTGTTCCTATGCAGACCACGGGGCTTAATAATAAAAAATAAAACACCCGCGTACAAAAAAAATGTTCAATGTGTTTTTAAAACAAAAGGTACTCTCTTTTTCCCAAAATAGAGACTGTCCCCGATCAAACTAAAAGGACTCTATTTTTCAAAATAAACAGGACTGCGCCGATTCAAACAAAAACTGAAACTAATTGTTCACTGCATTTAGAAAGTGGCTGGAGGAGAAAAAACTGGAAATTAAAAATGGAAAGCGGGTCTGCATAGCCACTGTTAAAAGTAACATTTAAACACTCCCCCTTACTTTCAACTGCTGGGTTATTAGTCATACCTAGGCATTTTCTCAAAAATTCAAAACTTTTTTGCCCCAATGGCTTGGTCAGAATGTCTGCAAACTACTCCTGAGTTCTGCAGTGTTCCAAAAAAATTTCTCGATTGTTTACGAATTCCCTGATGTAATGAAATTTTGTGTCAATGTGTTTCGTTCTCTTATGAAACACAAAATTCTTAGATAATGCAATAGTTGAGCTATTGTCACAAAAAAACACAGTTCCTTTTGCTTGCTCTCAGCATAAAATTCTTAGCATCCTCCTCATCCAAGTTTCTTGACATGCTATTGCTGTAGCTGCCACATATTCTGCCTCTGCTGTAGACAACACTGCAAAGGGTTGCTTCTTAGAAGCCCATGAAATGCTCCTGAACTGATGTGAAAAACATAACCGGAAGTGCTCTTCCGATCATCTACACTTCCACCAACATTCTGCAAAATAAAGGTATTCAATCAAAATTCGAGACATTCTCGAAGAAGCATAATTAAGAAGCCATACTCTTTTGGTTCAGATAACATACTCCTTGCACTTTTCGCTCGCTCACCAATGTGCATCCTTCAAAGCTTCTCCATGAATCGAAATCAAACCAATAAAGATGCATTATGTCACTAGATGCAACAACATGTTATGGTCCTTAACTATGTTTCGTATGTTTTTGTTATCAAAATCCTTGCTGCCGTCCTCTCTGCTGAGTTTTAATCCCATCACTGTGGGAGTGGTTGTTGCTTTGCTCTCCTGCATATTAAATCTTTCAAGCACTTCATTAACATATTTTTCCTGTGAGATAAAAATCCCATTTTCATCTTGTTCTACTTCTATTCCTAAGAAGTATTTCAACAAACTCATGTCAGTCATTTCAATTTCTTCTTTCATTACTGTTTTACAATTTTCATTAAGGTAATCATTATTACTTGTGAAAATAACATCATCAACATATAAAACTACAATCAACATTTTACCATCCTTTTCTTTGATGTAGAGGGTGGGTTCTCCCTCACACTTTTCAAATCCATTTTCTAGTAGATAGGAGTCTATTCTACTGTACCACGCTCTTGGTGCTTGCTTTATCCCATAAAGAGTATTCTTCAACTTGCACACTTTCTGCTCTTGGCCTTTCTTTTCATAGCTGAGAGGTTGTTCAATGTAAACCTCTTCCATTAACACTCCATTTAGGAATGCTGACTTTACGTCCATTTGGTAAACTTTCCACTTGTTTTGTGATGCTATGGACAACACTACTCTCACAGTTTCCATTCTGGCAACCGGTGCGAAAGTTTCCTGATAGTCTATCCCATGCTTCTGCTTATACCCTTTGACAACTAGTCTTGCCTTATGTCTCTCTATTTTTCCTTCAGCATTACTCTTGGTCTTGTAGACCCATTTAACTCCAATGACATCTTTACCTTTTGGGAGTTCAACCAAATCCCAAGTCTTGTTTCTTTCTATGGCATTGATCTTCTCGTCCATAGCTTCTATCCATTTCTTATCCTTAACAGCTTCTTCAAATTGGATAGGTTCATCAACATGAAATAATAAATAAAACAAAGAATTGATACCTTCATTTTCTACCTCTTGTTCATAAATGTCATTCAAATTTCTGAACTTCTTACCTCTTTCATTAGGTGTAAAAATGCTTGAAGAAGCACTTGAATTTCCTCCTTGTGGTGTGCTTGAAGAAGCACTTTCATTTCTCATCAAGGGTGTGCCTTGCTACCCTTGTGTTGGTGCTACTGTTTGGGGATGTATTCGAGCCAATTCATCATCATTTTCATCATGAGATAAACAATGTTTAACATTCATTGTTTTCTCTATGCTTCCATCCCAAGCTTCCTCCTCAATGAATTGAACATATCTGCTCACAATAAACTTCTTGGTGAATGGGTTATACAACCTATAAGCTTTGGATTCCTCACTGTATCCAATGAAAATACATTTCTCCCCTTGCTGTCCAACTTCTTCCTTATTTGATCCGAAATGTGTGCGTAAGCCACACATCCAAAAACCTTCATGTGTTTGACACCTTGCTTTGTGCCACTCCATGCTTCTTCCGACACTTTGTTAATAACTGCTTTTGTAGGGCACCTGTTCAAAATGTACGCTGCACAATGTACAGCTTCAACCCAATAATCATTAGGAAAATTCTTTGCCTTTAACATACTCCTTACCATGTCCATTATGGTTCTATTCTTCCTTTCGGCTACTCCATTTTGCTGCGGAGTATATCTAGTTGTAAATTTCTTATGAATACCATTTTCTCTACAAAAACGTAGAAAATATTTAGAGATATACTCACGTCCTCTATCAGTCCTTAGGACTTTGATATGCATCCCACTTTGTTTTTCAACAAGTGCTTTGAAATTACATAATCTTTCAAACACTTAACTTTTGTTTTTCAAAAGTAAACCCAAGTTTTTCTTGTAAAATCATCTATGAATGTTAACATATAGTGGTTGCCAGCAAGTGATGGAGTTTGCATTGGTCCACATAAATATGAGTGGACAATCTCTAAGGGTGTCCTTGCCCTTATGCTTTTCTCGGAAGGAAAACTTTCTCTATGTTGTTTCCCAAGATACAACCTTCACAAAGGCTGTCCGGTTTCTCTATCAATGGTAAACCTTTTACCATTCCTTTTTTTGTATAGCAAGTTAAGACCTCCAAAGTTGAGATGTCCAAATCTCAAGTGCCACAACCAATTGTCATATTTTGGTTCGCTTTGGAAAGCCTCTTGTGTCATTTCTGCTATCTCTTCTTCATTTTTCAAATTTGCTTTCATTCTGAGAGGGAACATCTTGTTCCTTGTCATCTTCACTTCAACAATAAATTTCTTGCTGGGTGGTTTGTCCATGATGGTGCAAACATCATCTTCAAAAAAGACATTGTACCCATTTTGAACAAGCTGTCCAATACTTAAGAGGTTACACTTCATTCCTGGAACATAATAGACATCTGATATGGATTTCTTTTCACCTTTCCTTGTTAAAACATTTACATCTCCTTTTCCCATAATAGAAACTTTACTATCAGTCCCTAGTGTGACTTGTGACTTCGCACTCTCATCTAGCATAGAAAACATTGCTATGTTTTATGTCATATGGTTACTACAACCAGATTCTAGAAACTATAAGTCTTCATTCTTTTCTTCAGCCATATTACAAGCTAAAAATAATTTATCTTGGCTGATGTTTTCTCTAGTAAAATTTTCATTTGTTCTATTTCCCATATCATTTTTCTTCTTTCTACATTCATTAACATAATGTCCATATTTTTTACAATAGTGACATTGGACATTGGATTTATCATACCTTTGTCCTTTAGCATTCTGCTGACCACTTTGCTAGCTGTTGCCTTGGCCTTGATGCTGATTTGGATTGTTGCCCCTTCCTTAAGCATTTGCTGGATGATTTCTTCCACCTCTATTTTGGCTTCTACCTCTTCCTCTTTTGTTTCCTCTACCTTGCGCTCTTCCTCTTCCGAAATACATCTGGGTCTTAAAGGCATGCTCAAGAGATAATTTTTCACTTCTACCCAATCTCTGCTCATGGGTCATCAGTGATGCATGTAGCTCATCCACTAAAAAATTTGTGAGATCCTTAGTCTCCTCTATGTTGGTGATAATCACATCGAATCTTGAGGGTAGACTCCTCAAGATTTTTTCCACAATCCTCTTTTCTTCAAGAGTCTCTCCATGAGACCTTATCTGTGTGACCATTCCAATCACATGAGTGAAGAATGAGTCAATGTTATCTGAATCCTTCATAAAGAGAGTCTCAAAGTCTCTCCTCAACAACTGAAGTTTTGTTGTCTTCACTTTTTCCATGCCTTGATAGGTTGTCTTGAGAGTTTTCCATGCTTCTTTGGATCTCTTCGCTACTGCCATCCTAGGAAACACACTCTCGTGCACTTCTTGATACAAAAAGTAGAGGGCTCTTGAATCCTTCTTCTTATTTCTCTTCAGTAGTTCCTTCTCTGCTTGTGTTAAATCATCAAGCTCATCTTCATCTGCTAGCTCATAAAATCCATCCTCAACAAGTTCCCATAAATCTTGGGAAGAAAATAAAGCTTTTATAGTTATTGACCAGTAGTCATAATTTTTCCCATTAAATTGTGGGAGCTGGGTATTTCCAATACCCATGCTAGTGCTAGCTCCAGCCATTCTTGCACTCTTAACTATGCTTTAAAATACTTAACTGTGTTTTTAAAACAACTGACTGTTCTGCAACAGTAACACAATAAACTGTATATAGAAATACCTTGAATTCTTTTTGGATGAGTCTTCACTCTGCTGGAGAAGCTGCTGCAACAAAGAACTCATTTCCTTCAGCTTCTTTAACCTTCAGAGAGCCTGGACTAGCTCTGATACCATTTTGGAATATTTGAAAATTCCAGAACAACAAATGGAGAATAAAACTCCCCTCTTTAGCACAAAGAAAATATTAAAATTTCACTCATAGGAGACAAATTTTTTCACTCTAAAACTATTTCATTAATATTAAAAAACAAACTGATACAAAATATGGACTGCTTGAAAACGAAGTGCCAACAAAAGACTTCACAGTCTCAACAAAAACAACACTCTGTCTCTGTGTTTTAAAATACGCACTGTTGTGTTGTGTAAATGAAAAAAATAACACTTTCTTACAATATCCTCTTGGGCTTTTACAATATATATATATGCCGCTCATATAAAATTAAAACCTTATAAACTATGTAAAGGAAAATTAAAACAAAGTCTAAGATTAAAAGACTGTCGGAGGCCCACACAGTATAATGCACAATGTTAAACATTACACATGTTATAACATTAACTCCATCCCGCATTTAAAAAAAACATTAAACGAAACTTTAAAAAACCTTTGTAAATCTCCGACCCACCGGACTTCAAAAGAACTATCAACTAAAACATATGAACGCATTTCACGTCACAAATTTGGGTGACATCACACAAACTTTTGTGCGCGCGATGAGAATTTCAATCTGCCATATAAGCTTTTTGGGTTCGGTTTGGCTGTACTGATGTAGGACCAGAATGTAACGTGAAATCCAAACTTTACATGCAATTTATAAAACCATTGGGTCCATGTTATAACAAAACACATGGGCCATACCAAAATTTTCCAATTGCCGTTTGAAGCGCGGATGCGATGGGCATAATTAACTCTGCCATATAAATGGCGTCGGGTCCGGTCCTTTGACAAAACACCCTCTTCACATAAAAATCTCTAATCTCCGATTAAGGATCGGACACGAAGTCAAAACTTAACTCCGCTACATAACGGGGATCGGGTCCGCCATTCTCATATGTCAATCGGGCCAATATAACAAAGGCCTCCGATGCGATATTACAATCGGGCCAAAAACAAAAAGGTTGCGACTGTAAATTGAACTGTCGCGTGGTCTGTGGACCCACAGACCTTGGCATTCGGTGGAGGGCGATTTATATTATAATGTAACTTGCGATTGCAATGAATGCATCGCACCCTCCATCATCAACAAGACACTGTTCCTGTGGGGACCACGGAGCTTAATAATAAAAAATAAAATGTCAGCATACAAAAAAAACGTTCACTGTGTTCTTAAAACAAAAGGTTATCTGTTTTTCCCAAAATAGAGACTATTCCTGATCAAACTAAAAAGACTCTTTTTTTTAAAATAAATAAGACTGCGCCGATTCAAACAAAAACTGAAACTAATTTTTCACTGCATTTAGAAAGTGGCCGGAGGAGAAAAAACCAGAAATTAAAAATGGAAGCGACTCTGTTGTTGAAAGTAACATTTCAACAGGGGCTTCAGGGCATCATTTCAATCATAAACCTAAGTTACAATTACTTCCATATAAACAAAAATATTTGGAAACAATAATGTAAATAACAAGATTTCTAGGTAACAATGTAGAGAATTGGCTGGTTTTTTGTATTTGAAAATGGAATTGTGGGGATGAATATTACTTTGTCGAAAGCGCGCACTTCCACCAACTATAAAAAAAACTACCAATTAACCAAATACCGCAGTAATAAGAAATAACATATATGATGGGACATATATTTTTCCTAAGCTTTCATAGGGAAAATGTCGGTTCTCTTAATATTTCTTGTGCCATGGTGCTCATACACTTCCCGCGAAACCCTCGAAAATACTATTTGTGTAGATTGTGAATAATTTGATGGAACCTTGTAATGGACCTCGAAGAATCAAATTTCTATCTTAATTGATCAAAATTTCAGTTCATCAATTTCTATTACGAGCTTTTGGCATTTGGTTTAAAATTAAGAAGCGAGACATTGGGTCAGTGATAGCCTAGGGTCTGTGAGGTTTCTTTGATGACCATCTCTTATAGTCGGGCTTACCCTTTTTTAATGAAACTCCACTCAACCTTTAACAATTTATATGCTGAATTTCAAGATACGATTTCTTTAGTATGTCGGACTCAATCTTGACATTAAATGAAATCTTAAAATAAAACTTTATATGAAACTTAATATCTGCAGAATTTCACGACGTGATTTATCAAGTATTGCAACCTAGCGAATATTCACATTAAAAGAAATTTTAAACTGTGCTAGATTTTAAGTATTATTATTTTTATTCATTTAATATGTGACCGTTGATTACCATCAATTATTTATATAATGTTTATATATTTACATAGTTATATCAGTTGGCATTTGATTGAGTTAAATTTAATTAAAATAAATTATTATACAAAATTTTAATATATTAAAATGTTATTGGTAAAAAAAATCTAAATATTAATTTAAATTTAAAAAAAAAATTATATAATTTTATATATAAAAATATGCATACACAACCCAATAAAAAGTTTAATATTAAAAAGTTACAATGTAATATTTTATAATAATTATAAAAATTTAACTATATAATAATTCAAATTATATTACTAGCAATATTAAATAATTTTTTTATTTAAATTTATTTAATTTAAACAATAAAATAAATTTATAACTAAAATATGAGAATTATTAAATTTTATAATATAATTGTGTATCATAATAACAAATTATGTTTAATTTAAATCTTTATATAAAATTATATATATAACATATTTTAAAATTTTAAATTAATTTAATATTAAATTAAAACTATTTTCATAATTTCTTGTCAAATTAGAATTTTTATTGTAACATACATATAGATTTTGCGTTCATATCTAAATACATAAAATTCTAGCCAAATTCGAATTGTTCTATGAACTACTTCAAACCAAGTTCTAAAGTTTGTGGCCAATCTTAAGCCACCATTGGTAGAAGGCTTCAACTTTTGCTACCCTTTTGGGTTTGTGGTCTTCCTTAAACCACCAATACTAAAAGACTTTATTTTCTGCTACCCATTTGGTTTTTTGTCTTCCTTAAACCACCATCCAGTAGAAGAGTTACTTCTTTTTCTACACAACAGTTTTAACATCAAACCACCATTTCAACACTTTGTGGTTATATTTAAACCATCATGAGGGAGAGATTTTATTTTGTAGAACACGTCAACTTCTAGCCAAATTTCAATTGTTCTACAAACTACAAACCAAGTTCTAAAGTTGGTGGAAAATCTTAAGCCACCATTGGTAGAAGGCTTGAGCTTCTACTACCCTTTTGGGTTGTGGTCTTCCTTAAAACATAAATAATGAAACACTTTCATTTCTGCTACCCATTTGGTTTGTGGTCTTCCTTAAACCACCATATTTAGAGAGCACATCCATCCATTCACTATTATTTCTTTCTTATTTCAGCTCTCTTCATAGACTCAAATACATCCCTTAAGGGGGAACATTGGAAATATAATCCTTAGAGTTTATTTAAAATTGGAATATTTACTCGTGTGTAAGGATAAAAACTTCGAGGTATGTTGAAGAAATGTGAGGACTCCAAGAGACTTCTTGAAATATGAAACCAAGGGTCACAAAATGTTGCATTTGTGTGTATCATAGTCTCGAATGATGTAACTCATCCTTTTCTATTGCAATCCATTTTTTGTTTATTTTTTAGAGAAAGATATTTGATTGAGTTGAAAGGAGATACAAAATAGTAACTGTAACTGAATTGGGAAGGATTGGATGCATAATCCACAAATATAACTTTGTAGATTATGGAACTTATTTCATCCTTTTATACAATCTACAAAACTATGTTATTAATGGAGGAGTAGAAATGTTTGGTTACATGATCCACAAAACTAACTTTATAAAACATGGAACTTATCTCAACTCGTCATTTTCTAATCTACAAAGCTAAGTCATTAATAGAGGAAGTCATACCTTTGACATCCTAGAAAGCATTTTAATACATAATATTTTCTAAAAATTAAATGTATATGTAATTGTATTATTTTTTTCATTGTAAAAGATATAATATGTATGTTATTCACTAACTTAATATATAATTTCTTACCTACATTCTATAGTTATACTGCACAAAATTCTCTACCATATTTTTCCATCTTTTTCTTACCTGAAATTTATGCTATCTGCCAACAAGGATGTAAGTTATTTATTTTTTTAAGAACTCATTTCCGTTATTCCTAAATTTTCTTAATGAAAAAGCATAAAAAAAAAATGAGAATATAAAAAAAATTAAATGAATTTATAAAGTTAACAAAAATATTAAAATGAAAACAAATATCAAATCTTTCAGATACAATCTTAAACTCTATTCATATCACTTTCTAATTTCATGGACGATTAAAGCAATCTTTATTAAAATTTAGTTTTCATATTACATATACATATAAAGTGACACACCTTAAAAATGAAAAAATGAAAAAATTTCCATGACAATATACAAAAGGTATTAAAAGAATTTCAACTATAATTGACTTTATTTTATGAGAACAAAGCGAACGCTATCCTAGCTTTAGTTTTTTGAGAAAAAAAAATAATTCAAAAAAACCATAAAATTAAAATTCCTTAAATATATTTTAAATGTAAATTAGTTATAAGAATTTAAAGTTTTAAAATAATAATAATAATATTTAAAAGAGAAATAACAATTAAGAGAAAATATTGATTAGTTATTTAACCACTAATTTTTTTTTATAAGCTTGGTAGGACTACATCTTCATCATGTCTAATATAGCACCCCGATCGAGGTGGGGAATTGAATCGGCGACTTCACATCAAGAAGTGCCTTAATAGAGCGCCTGATCATCATCTATCCAAGACCCAACGAACATTAACCAATAATTTAAAAAACAAAACAAAACAAAACAAAAATATTTACATTAACCACATTATCTAAAGAATGCACTTTTAAAAATAATGAAAGAGCTTTAAATAAAAATGTATTGAGCATACTCTTATATAGATGTCATTTCATTTTTTTCCATAAACCCCAAACTTAAATAAATATAAGAAAATATCTCAAAAAAATAAATATCCATCTCCCAAAAACATCTCAAAAAAATAAATCAACTCGCAAAAAAAACCAAACATGGCTTCAAACATAGCTTTAGTAAAAGGAAAAAAGAAACATATGCAGGGCAGATAGTCTATTCCTATTCCAATTGTTTTTCTTCATTAAAATATAACTAAATATATATATTTATGCATTATATAATTAAATATATATTTACAATGAAATATCGTATAAGCTATGTCACAAGACACATCCCTCACGGTCTCGTGTCCTATATTTCACGTGTTGGACACCAGACGTGCCCTAAAATGTGTAACAAACATATTTTTTACTGTCCTCCAATTGAGACACATGTTTTGGACATGGAAAAAATGTGCCCTAGTGTCTTGGGCTCGGATAGGTGTCCCAGGAAAAAATGAAATTTAAAACCACGACTTGGTTTTTCTTAGGGGTTTCTTCATTGTTCGCTTCCGAAATCGAATTTTTTTCTTCAATGTGAGGAATTATGCGTGATGAATAATGAGATCAACCATATTTTTACTGACTTCTTGTCAAGCCCATGTCATACTCTCATTTTCCAACCTCACTGAGTTGTTTACCGTCATGTCTTGGATCATTATTTTGTAATAAAAATTGATACGATTTTGTATTTAATTTATAATTTTTTAAAATTTATTTTAATATAAAGGTCCAATGAACATCATTTTTTCAATGTCCTAAATTATCTTTGTTTTACTAATATTGTAACATACATATAGATTTTGCGTTCATATCTAAATACATATGCATAAACATATGTTTGAATGTGTATCTACATATGTGCTTGTAGATGTAAAGCACTCCTGAGTTTTTCATAAATTAAAAAGTGGGATAAATCAATGGTTTCTCGATAATGACTCTATGGAAGATCCATCTGAACTCCATAGGAGTGATAATTTTTTTGCATGTATTTGATTTGTATACCTTCACTAAAATTTCATATCTAATTTCAAATCGTTGCCCCAGAAGAAACTCCTCTAATATCAAGAGATCAATTTCAAAATAATCACCATACATCATGTGATGAATCTACTTGTATCTAAAAAATTCACCGTTCTATTTTCTATCCATTAAGCTATTTAGTATTGATGTACTTCTATAAACTCATTTTCAGGAAATTGTTTTCACTCTCATACATGAAATAGAGAGATGTTAGTATCTTTCTAGATTTTGTTACTTGTAAAATTGGGAGAGCTATTTCGTGTCCCATTATTATTGTTTTCAGCAAAAACAAGCAAAATGGTATATGAAAAGAACAACGGAAAATAATCTCAACCAACATGATGTCATCATAAGACAACAAGTTCAAGAGAGTAGATTATTGATAGTTGTTTATAAGGCAATAGTTCAAGAGAGTAGATTATTGATAATTGTATATGGGAATCTAATAAGCTCCTAATTGTTAGAGCTTTTCAACCAGAATATATGTTTTCTTCTAGATGAATGAAATATTTCATACTAAATACTAAATAGATATCATACTGATTCATATCTGTAGATGTTCTAATTTCTAAAAAATATGGATTAGACACTATATTTCAATATTTTTTTTAATATATCTATTTTTCTATATATTATATATATCGTGTCATTTGTATCTTATTTTCGGGGTCACTGTGTCTCGTGTCGAATACTCTTATTTATGTGTCATCTCTATCTTTTGTCCTCGTGTCACATGACTTAACGTATCCTTTGTATATTTTTTAAATTAATTTAAGAAAAAAAACATATACATTATATTTAGACATAAAAAAATAAGTTAGTTTCTAAAATATACCAATAATGGAGCTTTAATTTATAGGGGCATAGATATATAAAGAAAAATGAATGAAATCATAAGAATTAACCAAGCTAAACCACTTAAGAGGGATGGGGGTTGGGCTCCCTACTCCATCTCACTCACGCAGCTACTGAAGAGAGATGGGCTTGGGCTCCTTCGCCATATTGTTGTTGTTGACCTTCCCTCCTACGAGGCCTCCTTGGCTTTTTCTCTGACTTCTTACCACGATTCGTTTTTTTATCTGTTGAAAACAGTTATTTGTATAAAACAATTGACCTTATTTCATGATATATAAAGTGTGTAATGAAGATTCCATTAAATTGTACCTAACTGAATGTTGTTGGATAAATATAGTAATCGAAAGCAATCTTATAAAATAAAGCCGTCTTTAGTTTTTTGTTTTTTTAAATATTTCCGAAAACAACATAAAATTAAAAAATGTTTAATTATATTTTAAATATAAATTAATTTTAATTTAAAAATAGTAATAATAATATTTAAAAAAAAAAAAATTTAAAAAAATATATTTTTATTAACTATTAATTTTAAAACAAAAAATAATATTTAAAAAAAAATTGAGAAAAAATCTATTTATATTATGTAATTTTTCTTTTAAAAATAATGAAGAAAATTTAAATAAGAAAATATTGAGCATACTCTTATATATGTCATCTCATTTTTTTTTTCCATACACCATAATTCAAAATAATAATAATAATAATAATAGACTATCTCAAAAAAATAAATATTTATTTCCCAAAAACATTTAAAAAAAAATAAATCAACTCCGAGAAAAACCAAACAAAACAGTGCCTCAAACGTTGCTTTAGTAAAATGGAAAAAGAAACATATCCAACGCAGATGGACTATTCCATCCACAAGGGAAAGTAAAAGACACAACGAAATACATAGTTAATATAAAAATCTAAAGCATATTTATACGTTAAATATATATTTATAATGTAATATCATATTATTTATATATATTTTTTAAATTAATTAAAAAGAAAACATATATATATATATATATATAGACATAAATAAATAAGTTAATTTCTAAAAGATATCAATTAATTTATATGCTAGTTCATAGATATATAAAGAGAAATAAATGAAATCATAAGCATTAACCAAGCTAAACCATTTAAGAAGGATGGCATTGGGCTCCCATCCCATCTCACACATGTAGCTGACTCAAGAGGGATGGGCTTGGGCTCCTTTGCCATCTAGTTGTTGTTGACCTTCCCTCCTACGCGGCCTTTTTTCTCTCTGACTACACTATTGATTTACAAACTGCTTTGGTGGCAGTGGCAAGGGCATGGGTAGCTCTAGAAACAGCTCTTAAGTAAATTTGGAGGACCTCAATCTATTTACAAATGGTGAATTTATAGTACAAATAGAGGACTAGATTCCGGACCTAGACATACCAAGGCTACCCAAAATCTCTATCTGTGTGTTGTGGAGCTTTATTGGCATGTAAAGACTCTCATAAGGAAAGCTTTGGTTGAAAATGAGGAAAACGACTCTGGAACTGATCTACAGTTTAACATAATTCTAGCAGAGTGCCATCAGATCTTCTCAAAGGACCAGACTCACTAGGATATCCCTAGGCACCTATAGTTGTCTCCAATTATGTTTAATTGCTACAGGCTACATTACTAGTTACTTACTTTGCTGGCCGCAACACTCTTGCACCAGTCTCACTAGGAGATTCCACCTGTAATTTTCTCCAATTATATTTAATTGCTACATTCTGCATTACTAGTTGGTTATTTTGCTGGTTGCAACACTATTGTTATTTTATGGCCTTTGGCGATCATGTGAATTTGTTAGCTATATTATGCTTTTGGATTTTGTTATTCAAGTAATGTGAGTTGTTTCTATGATGGTTTTCAAGTTAGTCCTTCCATTTGGACTTGTTAGTTGTATCATGATTTTGGATTTTTTTATGTAAGTAATGTCAATTATTTCTATGATGGTTATCCTTTTAGTCTTATTTAAACTGTTAATTTTGACTCGAAAGAATTCTTCTAAAAAGACTAGTTTGATTTTCCTAGAGACAAATTGTAACAAGAGATGATAAGATGTACTACCTTTTCTATATACATAAAACTAAGATGACAAGATGTACTACCTTTTCTATATACATGAAACTTTACTATGTTTTTATATATATAACTTTCCTATGTAATGATAACCATACAAAAATAATTACTTTATTAAATGATGACACTAATTTAGACATGCCAAAATGTAACAATAACACTTTATATTCAAATCATACCTCGGTACTTTTAAAACAGTCAGCCTGGTTACATAAAAAGAAAAACCAACAGCAGAAAGGACAAGCCAGTTACTATAAGTTACAAGTATTTCAATATGACTAATAACATTTCTAAATATTCTTGGTCAAGACTCTGAATGATTTGATAGAACCTTGTAATGGGTACACAAAGAATGAAGGTTCTATCCTAATTTATGAATGTGTCAATTTATGTTACGAGTTTAGTAAACCAGTAATAAAAACCAAGAGGAGAAAGGACAAACCACTTAATTTAGTAAGAAGGCGTGCCCAACTGCTGGTCCGGTCCGGGAATTACATTTCTCCAGCGGCCAACAATCTAGGGGCTTCAGGGCAGCATTTCAATCATAAACCTAAGTTACAATTACTTCCATATAAACAAAAAGATTTGGCAATAATAATATAAATAACAAGATTTCTAGGTAACAGTTTAGAGAATTGGCTGGTTTCTTGTATTTGAAAATGGAATTGGCAGGACGAATATTACTTTGTCGAAAGCGCGCACTTCCACCAACTATCAAAAGAACTACCAATTAACCAAATACCGCAGCAATAAGAAATAACATATATGATGGGACATTTATTTTTCCTTAGCTTTCATAGGGAAAATGTCAGTTCTCTTAATATTTTTTGTGCCATGGTGCTCATACACTTCCCAAGAAACCCTCGAAAATACGATTTGTTCAGATTGTGAATAATTTGATGGAACCTTGTAATGGACCCCCAAGAATCAAATTCAACTATCTCAATTGATCAAAATATCGGTTCATCAATTTCTATTAAGAGCTTTTGGCAGTTGGTTTAAAATTAAGAAGTGAGACATTGGGTCAGTGATAGCCTAGGGTCTGTGAGGTTTCTTTGATGACCATCTCTTATAGTCACGCATACCCTGTGTTAATGAAACTCCAGTCAACCTTAACAATTAATATGCTGAATTTCAAGATACGATTTCTTTAGTATGTCGAACTCAATCTCGAAATTAAATGAAATCTTAAAATAAAACTTCATATGAAACTTAATATCTGCAGAATTTCAAGATGCGATTTATTAAGTATGCCAACCTAACGAATCTTCACATTAAAAGAAATTTTAAACTGTGCTAGATTTTAAGCATTATTATTTTTATTCATTTAATATGTGACCGTTGATTACCATCAATTATTTATATAATGTTTATATATTTACATAGTTATATCATTTGGCATTTGATTGATTTAAATTTAATTAAAATAAATTATTATACAAAATTTTAATATACTAAAATGTTATTTGTAAAAAAAATTAAATATTAAAAATAGTTTAAATTTAAAAAAAAATTATATAATTTTATATATAAAAATATGCATACACAACCCGATAAAAAGTTTAATATTAAAAAGTTAGAATGTAATATTTTATAAAAATTATAAAAATTTAGCTATATAATAATTAAAATTATATTACTAGCAATATTCAAAAAAAAAATTTATTGAAATTTATTTAATTTAAACAATAACATAAATTTATAACGAAAATATGAGAATTATTAAATTTATAATATAATTTTCTATAACAATAACAAATTATGTTTAATTTAAATTTTTATATAAAATTATATATAACATATTTTCATATAATTTTAAAATTTTAAATTAATTTAATATTAAAACTATTTTCGTAATTTCTTGTTAAATTAGAATTTTTATCCATCAAAATTATATATATGATGATGATTAATGTCCATATATTATTTTGAAATAAATTTAAAGGTTGGATAAATTTATAAAACAAAATATAAAAATTATTAAATTTTATAATATAATTGCTCATCATAATAACAAATTCGATTTAATTTTAATTTTTGTATAAACTTATATAAAAGATATTTTAATATAATTTTAGATGGTTTCTTATAATTAAATCATATGAATAAGAATTAATTATATTTATTAATTAATAATAATAATTTAATTATTATATAATTTAATCAAAAATTTAAATATATACACCACAATTTGTTAAATTACTTATCATTATATTAATATATTAAAGATTTTATAAATAAATAAAATAATAATAATAAATAAAATTAATAAAATTAAATAAATAATGGAATATTTACTTTTTCAAAGTCAAACTAGCCGTTATCCTAACGGCTAGTTGAGTCATTTCTACATCTATTTATACTTATTGTCTGGATCTGATCTCTCACATAGTCCTGATGATGAACCACACTGGTTGGTTGGAAAACCGTCGACCTCGTTCTTTTGCATGTGATTATTACCGAAAGAATTTCTACTAATTTATATTATGGATCACAGAAGCTTAGATTCCAATAATTTTAAAATTTTAAATTAACCACTATTAAAACCATTTTCATAATTTCTTGTCACATTAGAATTTATATACACGAAGGTTATATATATTATTTTGAATTTAAATTTTTTGCTACTGAATTTTATTTTAAATTTATCCCAAAAAAATCCCTGAAATTTTAAATATAATAGAGCCGTTGTGTATAAATAGGTTGAAATAGAGTATTAAAACCAAACCTGCCATATACACCTATAGTTATAGATTAGCGAACTTCATGGGTTTAGCTTCACCATTTGTGATTTTCTATGACTTATCTTCCAAATTTGGCGAATATTAAAAAATCAATGTCTACAGCACGCAGGGTTAAAGAACTTACTAGCCATTTATGTCTTTCCATTACTTGATTACCAACAATTCCGCCAAAATAGCCCATGTCCAAAAATCAATTTGAAATAGCAGATATCTAAAAGCTAGTTTTAAAATTTATGAGAGTGGGCACATATGTGGCAGAGAATATGGTAATGGTAAAGGAATGTGAGAACCGTGCGCACAATAAAAAGCGACTCTATTTGAGCTCAGGATTAATCGCAGGCCCAACTTGTTTTTAGGTAAGGATGAAACAGTAACCTCTACGACCACTGCATTAAATTACAGTACACAGAAGAAATCCCTAAATTCTAAAAACACTCAGGACTAAACTCCTAAATTCGAAAATATTGTTCGCACCAAAAATTCAATACAAAATAAATAGCATATATATATTTGAGATATTTAAGAATTAATTTTAAGAATCCACATTACGTACCTGAATTAGGAACTCCGTAACAATGTACAACTACTCCAACAGAAACAATTGATTCACTGCAAACCAGCAAAATGAAAAGATGGACAGAGATTAAAAACACAGCCTGGCAATGATGGGTAGCGCCAGATATACGGCTTAGAAAAATGTACCTGCAACCAGACACCATTGTAAGTAAGAAAATATTTGTGCCACTTCATCTTTAAAGAAACATCTAATTAAAAAAAAAATTGAACATACATTTCAACCTCTTTTCTTTATTCCCTGATCTAAGTGCAAATCCAGGAAACCCCCGCTCGTAAAAAGTTTAGAGAAACATCTTTTCATAAAGATAAATAAGGACTATAACAGTCGCTTCACCACCTGCTTAGGTAAATGAATATCATGGTTTCATCTCTAATATATCTTGTACTCTACATTCTAAAACAGATAAAATTGGCACACCCAGCAATTCACACACAACTAAAGAGAAATCGATTCGCACAATAAAAACATTAAAAAACCCATAAAGGAAAACCAAACCAAGCAGCATGGCCATGCTGCAGAAAAACAAAGAAACAAGCGAAGCCAAGCCAATCCAAAGCGGAATGCAAAAAAAATTGAGATGGAAGTGTTGTGTTTCTTGGTTCTGAGCATTGCTTTATGTACACTCAATTTCCAACGGTCACTAGTTTTGCAGATTTAAATTATTTTAGATGTTTATTAAGACCCGCTTTTTTCGCTTTTTCCTTTCTTTCTAAAATTAGGGTGCGCCCGCGATGAACCATGGAACTTGCTTTTGTTTTTATTGCATTCTAAACTAAATTTTTGCTACATTAAAAAGAAATATTCATTTAAAATATATATATAAATTTGAGTCATTCAAAGCATTTAAATTTCTTCGAGGGGTGTTATACTCTATCTACTTAGGTATCATATAATATTCTCATGAAAAAATCAAAATCGCATATCGCTTAATCAAAAGTTTTTTTTTTTATATGCCTATTTGCTATTTATTATTAAGTAATATTCGGACATAAAATATTTACGAGAAGGTATGGTACTTACTATAATTTTAAGATAATTTAATGATTGATAGGAATATTCGATAACAAATAGAGAGTGTGATTAAATTTCTAACCATGGAGGGAAGACGTAGCCCTTCGTGATATTTGGGCTTCGTAATAGTCGTAACAGCTTTTTGGGGACATTCCTTATTATAAAAAAAGAGTAACTGAACACGATATTTTGAACTTAATCTGGTTGTGTGTTCTATTTTTACGCTGTAAAGCATTTTTATTTGAAAACAACCCACCTAAAGTGCTACCTGTATCATTATGTACCATTGATGTTCATGTTAGACGATTCAAATGATTTCAACCTTTGATTCATTATTGTTATTATTCAGTTATAAAAACGGCTTTAAACTTCTTGAACGGGCATTTCCACTTAACAGAACGACTACTAGATAGAGTCTTCGCCGAGAGGGGCAAAAATGGATATAAAATATTAGCGTCAGAGATGGTTAACGCAATTGTGCCAATGCAGGCTGCTTTCAACCAGAAATCGACCCAATTGGGATTTCCTAGCAGCATCTGATGGCGGCTCGTTCCTGTAAATAATCGATTGCCTTCACTGGTGCGCTAAATTAATCCGAGAGAAGAAAATTGCAAAGATTGGAGATATATAAGTCCACCTTGAAAGGCTAGAAGAGGACAGGGAGCTTCGCATCCCACCAGTCCCAAACTCATGTGGCAGCTTCATACTTATTGCCCATCAACATTGGAGACGGGCAAGAAGGTTAAGACATGAAAGTCAGCACGATAGTTTTCATCTCTACAGAGAGCTCTGAGGAAAACAGTGGACAATCAAAAAAGGGACAGGGACCAACTACAAGCTGCGTGTTTTTGGTTAGCATATTTCACATTTTTGAGTAAATCTTAGATGCACTTGGCCATTTTTGTCGATCAACAATTTTAATATTGAACTCTCATAGCTCATCCACATGCACAAAGTGCCCTTTGTTTTTTGGTCATTATGGTGCTTCAGAGCACACTCACATAGCCCTTGCAATGGCTTCACTTCGGCTCCTAGTGGTGAACAAATTTACTAAAATTATTGAATGAACAAACTCTTCGATGAATATTGTTGTGGAGCAATTAATTCGAACAATATTACGACTGCAAATATTAACTTTAACAGTAGGGGTGGACGACATGTGCGTGAGAGTGCTCGAATACACCCATGACATAACATTGTTGAGCTCTTTGAAACCCCGGGTAGCATGACACTATGAATTTCGGCGTTTATCATGGTAGTTGGAGGAGTTAGTTACTGAGGCATTCATTCTCATCCATGCTAGTGCTAGTGGTAACCTTAGATTTTTTTTCTTAAAATGTTTTACTTCATAATGTTTGATATTTTCCAAATGGGCTTGGGACCAAGGCTTAACCTGAAAATAGGTTGCATTCTCACAGGCCATTCTGGTACATTGAGGTAGTGGCCGTAGGCAGGTCATGACTTGCATACACATATCAGAGACTTGAGCCCACCCCGAGTTCTTCTTGAAGCCTGGCATTGCTTTTTTATTGGTAAGGCTACAGTCTAGCAGTAGATTGATGGGAATTAACCACAATTAGACCAGGCTTGTTCCTCAGCCTCCATATTCTCCTTGAGATTTGCCTCTTCTTTTTCCTAGGCCTCCATCTTCTCCTTGAGGTTTGCCATTTCTTTTTGTTCGTTGGACTGTGGTCCAGCCATACTGCAAGCTCGATTCTCAATGTATTTATATATGGAATTTATTGGAGAACGCCAAAGCTACTTGTCCTGAAGTTTCAATCCTGTCCCATCAAAAAACAGTGTGGTTTTTGGCCGAAATAAATAAATTCTCAAATTTTGATTTAAAATCAGTTCTTTAACAGTATATATGGATTCAACACTTGAAAAAGAACCTTGAAACTCTAGATTGTGGAAAATTTACTGCTCAATATTGAACCACCAAGATTGTGGAAAATTTACAACGGATTCCAACCAATCCTTCTGATTCTAGACAAATTTAACTAAAAAAAACCATAAAAAATTCCAAAATGTATAACATATAGACGACGACTTAAAGGAACAATGTAAATCAGTCGAGCAGGTATGTTTCAAGTCCGGGTCTGGTCAAATGCTTCTTGTACCTGTAAATTCTGAATAGATAAAATATTTATTTCCGTTAAAAATATATTGAACTAATTCTACAACAAATTGACACCGTAAAATAATAATATTAGATATTAGTTCTCTCTGGGCTTGAGTACTTACATCTTGATGAAATAATATTCTTCTTTAATTCATTTCATTCTTGAAACAGAGAAAGAACTTTCAAGAAATGTCTAAATTTGACCAGCATTAAATAAAATGACTCTTTATCTCCACCAAGCCATTTAATTCATGCAGGATTTTTTTCTAAACTATAAAGTATTCACAGCTAAAGCAGGGTTTAAGCCATGAAGGATTGGAAGCTATCTGTATGCATTACATATTTGAAAATTCAGGGGAATATTTCAAAAATTCTCATGAACGATGAAAAGTTAAGGCTAAGAAGATTACCCATGGGGCAAACGCAGACCTGAGGCACAAAAGTGCATCGTCAAGCCTTGATAGGATATATGTAGATTGCTTTGACTAGTTACGCAGGATTCTGAGCTTCCCCGCTACCGAAAATAGAACTGATACAAAATAGTAACTGTAACTGAATTGGGAAGGATTGGATGCATAATCCACAAATCTAACTTTGTAGATTATGGAACTTATTTCATCCTTCTATCCAATCTACAAAACTATGTTATTAATGGAGGAGTAGAAATGATTGGTTACATGATCCACAAAAATAACTTTATAAAACATGGAACTTATCTCAACTCATCATTTTCTAATCTACAAAGCTAAGCCATTAATAGAGGAAGTCATACCTTTGACATCCTAGAAAGAATTTTAATACATAATCTTTTCTAAAAATTAAATGTATATGTAATTGTATTATTTTTTTCATTGTAAAAGATATAATATGTATGTTATTCAGTAACTTAATATATAATTTCACTACTTATGATTATACTGGCATAAATTTCACTATATTTTCCCATATTTTCTTAATTTGAATTTATGCCATTCAAGCAACAAGGATGTAAAAGTTATTTTGTTTTTGAAGAAATTTCTCGTTATTCAATTTTCTTAATGAAAAAAGCATAAAAAAATGAAAATATATATAAAAAAAATGAATTTATAAAGTCAACAAAAATATTAAAATGAACAAATATCAAATCTTTCGTATTACAATCTTAAACTCTATTCAAACTACTTTCTAATTTAATGTAGATATCAAAGTAACTTATTAAAATTTAGTTTTCCACATTACATATACATATAAAGTGACAGTTTTTGAATTCTAAAAAGGAAAAATGGAGAAATATATGTGATTAAGAGTATGTGCAAGACTAGTAAGAATTTCAACTATAATTGACTTTATTTTATTAGAACAAAGCGAACACTCTCCTAGCTTTAGTTTTTTGAGAAAAAAAAATATTCAAAAAAACCATAAAATTAAAATTGCTTAAATATATTTTAAATATAAATTAGTTATAAGAATTTAAAGTTTTAAAATAATAATAATAATATTTAAAAGAAAAATAACAATTAAGAGAAAATATTGATTTACATTAACCACTAATTTTTTTTTTATAAGCTTGGTAGGACTACATCTTCATCATGTCTAATATAGCACCCTGATCGGGGTGGGGAATTGAATCGACGACTTCACATCAAGAAGTGCCTTAACAGAGCGCCCGATCATCATCTATCCAAGACCCAACGGACATTAACCACTAGTTTCAAAAACAAAACAAAACAAAAAAAAATATTTACATTAACCACATTATCTAAAGAATACACTTTTAAAAATAATGAAAGAGCTTTAAATAAAAAAGTATTGAGCATACTCTTATATAGATGTCATTTCATTTTTTTCCATAAACCCCAACCCCAAATAAATATAAGAAAATATCTCAAAAAAATAAATATCCATCTCCCAAAAACATCTCAAAAAAATACATCAACTCGCAAAAAAAACCAAACATGGCCTCAAACATAGCTTTAGTAAAAGGAAAAAAGAAACATATCCAGGGCAGATAGTCTATTCCTATTCCAACTATTTTTCTTCATTAAAATATAACTATATATATATATATATATTTATGCATTATATAATTAAATATATATTTACAATGCAATATCGTATAAGCTATGTCACAAGACACATCCCTCAGGGTCTCGTGTCCTATATTTCACGTGTTGGACACCAGACGCGCCCTAAAATGTGTAGCAAACATATTTTTTACTGTCCTCCAATTGAGACACATGTTTTGGACATGGAACAAATGTGCCCTAGTGTCTTGGGCTCGGACAGGTGTCCAAGGAAAAAATGAAATTTAAAACCACGACTTGGTTTTTCTTAGGGGTTTTCTTCATTGTTCGCTGCCGAAATCGAATTTTTTTGTTGAATGTGAGGAATTATGCGTGATGACTAATGAGATCAACCATATTTTTACCGACTTCTTGTCAAGCCCATGTCATACTCTCACTTTCCAAGCTCACTGAGTTGTTTACCGTCATGTCTTGGATCATTATTTTGTAATAGAATTTGATACGATTTTGTATTTACTTTATAATTTTTTAAAATTTATTTTAATATAAAGGTCCAATGAAAATGATTTTGTCGATGTCCTAAATTATCTTTGTTTTAGTAATATTGTAACATACATATAAATTTTGCGTTCATATCTAAATACATATGCATAAGCATATGTTTGAATGTGTATCTACATATGTGCTTGTAGATGTAAAGCACTCCTGAGTTTTTCATAAATTAAAAAGTGGGATAAATCAATGGTTTCTCCATAATGACTCTATGGAAGATCCATCTGAACTCCACAGGAGTGATAATTGTTTTGCATGTATTTGATTTGTATACCTTCACTAAAATTTCATATCTAATTTCAAATCGTTGCCCCAGAAGAAACTCCTCTAATATCAAGAGATAAATTTCAAAATAATCACCATACACCATGTGATGAATCTACTTGTATCTAAAACATTCACCATTCTATTTTCTATCCATTAAGCTATTTAGTATTGATGTACTTATATGTACTCATTTTCATGAAATTGTTTTCACTCTCATACATGAAATAGAGAGATGTTAGTATCTTTCTAGATTTTGTTACTTGTAAAATTGGGAGAGCTATTTCATGTCCCATTATTATTGTTTTCAGCAAAAACAAGTAAAATGGTATATGAAAAGAAAAACGGAAAATAATCTCAACCAACATGATGTCATCATAAGGCAACAAGTTCAAGAGAGTAGATTATTGATAGTTGTTTATAAGGCAACAGTTCAAGAGAGTAGATTATTGATAATTGTATATCGGAATCTAATAAGCTCCTAATTGTTAGAGCTTTTCAACCAGAATATATGTTTTCTTCTAGATGAATGCATAACTTCATACTAAATACTAAATAGATATCATACTAATTCATATCTGTAGATGTTCTAATTTCTAAAAAATATGGATTAGACACTATATTTCAATATTTTTTTTAATATATCTATTTTTATATATATTATATATATCGTGTCATTTGTATCTTATTTTTGGAGTCACTGTGTCTCGTGTCGAATACTCTTATTTATGTGTCATCTCTATCTTGTGTCCTCGTGGCACGTGACTTAACGTATCCTTTGTATATTTTTTAAATTAATTTAAGAAAACAAAACATATACATTATATTTAGACATAAACAAAAAAGTTAGTTTCTAAAATATACCAATTATGGATCTTTAATTTATAGAGGCATAGATATATAAAGAAAAATGAATGAAATCATAAGAATTAACCAAGCTAAACCACTTAAGAGGGATGGGGGTTGGGCTCCCTACCCCATCTCACTCACGCAGCTACTGAAGAGAGATGGGCTTGGGCTCCTTCACCATCTTGTTGTTGTTGACCTTCCCTCCTACGAGGCCTCCTTGGCTTTTTCTCTGACTACACCATTGATCTACCCTTTAATATGATGCTGTTACACACTTGTATATATCATAGAATTTACCTGATTATATGATATATACAAGTGTGTAACAGCATCAGATTAACTAGACTCAATCTGATGTTGTTAGATAAATATAGTAAGGAGCAATCTTATAAAATAAAGCCGGCTTTAGTTTTTTGTTTTTTTTAATATTTCTGAAAACACCATAAAATTAAAAAATGTTTAATTATATTTTAAATATAAATTAATTTTAATTTAAAAATAGTAATAATAATATTTAAAATTTAAAAAAAAAAAAATTATTTATATTAACTATTAATTTTAAAACAAAAAATAATATTTAAAAAAATTGAGAAAAAGTCTATTTATATTATATAAATTTTCTTTTAAAAATAATGAAGAAAATTTAAATAAGAAAATATTGAGCATACTCTTATATATATGTCATTTCAATTTTTTTTTCCATACACCATAATTCTAAATAATAATAATAATAAATTATCTCAAAAAAATAAATATCTATTTCCCAAAAACATTTAAAAATAAATAAATCAACTCCCAGAAAAACCAAACAAAACAGTGCCTCAAACGTTGCTTTAGTAAAATGGAAAAAGAAACATATCCAACGCAGATAGACTATTCCATCCACAAGGGAAAGTAAAAGACACAGCGAAATACATAGTTAATATAAAAATCTAAAGCATATTTATACATTATATATTTATACATTATATAGTTAAATATATATTTATAAGGTAATATCATATCATTTATATATATTTTTTAAATTAATTTAGAAGAAAAAAAACATATATATATATAGACATAATTAAATAAGTTAATTTCTAAAAGATATCAATTATCGAGCTTTAATTTATATGCTAGTTCATATATATATAAGGAAATATGAATGAAATCGTAAGCATTAACCAAGCTAAACAATTTAAGAAGGATGGGGTTAGGCTCCCTTCCCATCTCACTCATGTAGTTGACTCAAGAGGGATGGGCTTGGGCTCCTTCGCCATCTAGTTGTTGTTGACCTTCCCTCCTACCGGGCCTCTTTTTCTCTGATTACACTATTGATTTACAAACTTTTTTGGTGGCAGTAGCAAGGGCATGGGTAGCTTTAAAAATAACTCCTAAGAAAATTCGGAGGACCTCAATCTATTTACAAATGATGATGTTAGAGTGCAAATAGAAGACTAGATTCTGGACCTAGACATACCAAGGCTACCCAAAACCTCTATCTGTGTGTTGTGGATCTTTATTGGCATGTAAAGACTCTCATAGGGAAAGCTTTGGTTGAAAATGAGGAAAATAACTCTGAAACTGATCTACAGTTTAACATAATTCTAGTTGAGTGCCACCAGATCTTCTCAAAGGGCCAGACCCACTAGGAGATCCCTAGGCACCTGTAGTTGTCTCCAATCATGTTTAATTGCTATAGTCTACATTACTAGTTATTTATTTAGCTGGCTCCAACACTCTTGGATCAGTCTCACTAGGAGATCCCACCTGTAATTTTTTCCAATTATGTTTAATTGCTACAGTGTGCATTACTAGTTGCTTATTTTACTGGTTGCAACACTCTTCTTCTTTTATGGCCTTTGGATATCATGTGAATTTGTTAGCAGTATTATGGTTTTAGATTTTGTTATTCAAGTAATGTGAGTTATTTCTATGATGGTTTTCAAGTTAGTCTTTCCATTTGGACTTGTTAGCTGTATCATGATTTTCGGTTTTGTTATGCAAGTAATGTCAGTTATTTCTATGATGGTCATCATTTTAATCTTATTTATACTGTTAATTTTAATTCTAAAAAACTCTTCTAAAAAGACTAGTTTGATTTCCCTAGAGACAAATTGTAACAAGAGATGATAAGATGTACTACCTTTTCTATATACATGAAACTTTACTATTATATATATATATATAACTTTCCTATGTAATGATAACCATACAAAAATAATTACTTTATTAAATGATGAAACTAATTTAGACATGCCAAAATGTAACAATAACACTCTATATTTTAATCATACCTTGGTAGTTTTAAAACAGTCAGCCTGGTTTCATAAAAACAAAAACCAATAGCAGAAAGGACAAGCCAGTTACTATAAGTTACAAGTATTTCAATATGACTAATAAAATTTCTAAATATTCTTGGTCGAGACTCTGAATAATTTGATAGAACCTTGTAATGGGTCCACAAAGAATGAAGGTTCTATCCTAATTTATGAATCCGTCAATTTATGTTACGAGTTTAGTAAACCAGTAATAATGTAACACCTCCAGTTCAAGAATTTTTTATTTTTATTTTTTTCCTATATACAGGGTTTCGTTTACCTGGTTGTTTGAGTAAGGAGTTAACTTTTACTTTTTCTGGTTAAAATTTCCTTTACTCACTTAGTATTTCTTATCACTTCAGGCTTTCTTTCTCGCTATCCCTTCTTATAAGAATTAAATACTCCCCTTGTATACTTTACCACACTATACATCTAACTTC
Organism: Pinus albicaulis; assembly: GCA_034641835.2. Lineage (NCBI taxonomy): Eukaryota > Viridiplantae > Streptophyta > Pinopsida > Pinales > Pinaceae > Pinus > Pinus albicaulis. The sequence goes on from CM076578.1 coordinate 565,209,274, forward strand.
CATACTCCTTGGTGTTAGCAAGTGATATTAGTTTTAGACATAATATAAGCATAGGCTCTCTGGGCATACCTGCATAATGCAGGTATATATATATATATAAAACATCTATATCTATAGATGTTCTATCCCTTGACCATATTTTTGGAATTCACATAAGTCTATGTCACATATATTTACACCATATATATAACCTATATATATATATATAAAGTATGCCTTTTGATACATTATACAACCCATACATTTATATAATACATATGTATCTCTGCCCTTTAATACTATGACGTGAAGGCGCACACGTATATGTATGACACCTATCTATATATATATTTTGAAAACCCCCTTTTTATACATTAACACGCAATTCGTATAGCTATAACACTTGTATATATCATTGCTAATATTATTGAACCCGCCTCATCATTCACTAACACGTCGAATATTGATTTTGCATATAATATATTGGCACGCACTCCTGGCTTAACACGTCGGCGAGACTATGTCGTCGTGGAGCTTACGGCGACGGGTCCATTGACATATACACCGCGAATTGGAACTTCATCATGCTACGTAGATGCGCATGGTTAATGGGTATGACTGAGGTCCGATTGTCGATTATGTGGCATCGAGACCTACCTAATCATCCTACTCATAAAATTTAGTGGAGCGGTTTCACTTTTACTACCATCCCTCTAATGCGGCGCTGTAGAGCCTGCTATGCTCGTTTTGCACTGGTGTGAATGGTTCCGCCTGTGATGCGGTCACCAGATATGCATGTTGATGTTTCTTACCACCTCAGTCGAATTAGCGTTATTCTACTTTGAACCAGTTCTATAAAATCTGACTTGTTTATACGCAAAATATGCCTATGCGTACTAGCTATTGACAGGAACAGCAGCGTAGGGTTGTGATCGTATGCTATGATTTAACATGTGTTTACTGTGATGTCTGATGGTTTTTGGTTGCAGGGCCGGTTTCTTGTTCGGGAGAGTTAAGCATTGGATGCCGGCGTGTAGGTACCCGTGCTCTGTAAGTACGTTACGTGGCACGTTTCTTTTCACTATTCTCCGTTGGCCCAGCACGAAGTGCGCCAATCCCTGTATTGGGACCTTTTGAATGCTAGGGTTATCCTACCACCGCTATGAATTCTAGGCGTAGCACACAGTTGGATGGTACAAAAGGGCTGATCCTTGTAGCTGTGCAGACTATATCATACTAGTATATCGACGAAGCTGATTTTTCCCAGATCGACATTGGGATTTTCTGACTTCCTGGGGCAGTGGGATTAGGGTTTTTCCCTACCCGTCTGTTTGATCTTTGTGGCAACAATTCGATGTCATTCCTATCGTTCTCCACCTAAGAGTATCTATATAGCTGGTTCGGTTTAAGTTGGATCTTATTCTTGTCATTGCGGTTGTCATTGTTCTCAATTTATTTACCTACAGCATGATTCGTTTCCGGTGTGTTGTGCAGAGATAATACAACATCGTGCAAGTGTAAATCTTCTGCTCGTAAAAGAAACTCCACAGACAGGTTTATCGTTTTCTTTTTAACCCTACCTCTATCAATGCTTTATACCTGCATTTCTTCAAATATCGCAGTAAGTGCTGTCTCTAATTCGTTTTCAGGTTATTCGTGCAGAGTTTGCAGAAGACGAGGTTTCCCCGGTCGCTCTCTTTAGGTTTCAGACCTCTCCTTGTCTTTATTAGTATAAATAATGGTAGTCTATTGATGTTACGACGAGTTGTTTGACTCGTAGGGTTTCTCTTTTTGCAGGTCACGTATTTCCGCTCTCAGTACTCGTCACCATGGATATAACCCATTATCTGTCTACACGCCGACCCCTAATATTTTTCCAGGTCTTTCTACGCTCGACGCCCGGCTTCAGATTATGTTTGACTCAAGTTGGGTAACCCCACTACGATTACTGATATTTCCTTTCTCTCTGACAGAACCTATCTTATGAATTTGTTTATATGTTCTTATTAGCTTGGCTCGGTCATTTTCTCCCATCAGGCGTTGGCGTTTTTGTCGTTCGGTTAGTTTTGATACTCGTACATTCCTCATAAAATTTGGCATAGCTGCATCGCATTTCGAATTGATTTTTTTTTCTACCTGTTACCATATATAAACATCTACTGCTCGTAGTAGATAGCCTCGGCCTCCTGCGCAGGGATTATTTTTTTTTGATCTCGGCATTTGCTACCTACGCGTTGTTTCTTAGATTTAATTGCCGCACTTGGCTAACTACACAGTGTTTCAAAATTATATTGTGGTATTTTCTCAGACAGAGCCCTAAATTTCAATGAAATATTTACGAGGGTGTGGTAGAAGGATTTGTTTTAATTTTATGTCCATGTACAGTGAGTCGACAAACCCGCCTATTTCAATAGGGTTTGACCATTCGTTCCACCTATCTACTTTAGAATTCGTATATATGTATAATGTGTGCGTTTAACTCATAAATTTTAAATCGTGGTTCATATGTATATATATAATGTTTGCAACCACGATTTATTGAGAGTCGGGCTCATACCGTATGATTAATTCGCGGTTTATTTATTGTTTCCTTTTGATTGCACATTTACATATTTTCTGAACTCAGTGGAATTTAAAAGTATATGGAGTTTTTTTTTTTTTTATATATGCTATATAGTTCAATGTTGGTAGTAAATTTCAAATGCAATGGCAACTATGCTTTGTTATAAATTGTTATGGAACTTCTATAGTATAGATTTACTTCTTGGCTTAATAAGAATACATATTCTAAAGTTCTTGCTCTATATTTATGTATAGTTTTGAATTATGATCTGAGGCAGAAGTAGATTTCCATTCCTACATAAATTTTTCTATTGAAATAAATATCCATAGACTTGAACCAATCATGGTTTAAAATCTTTATACCATTCTATTTTACATATTAGTATTTTTCCATCATGCAACATAGAAAAAGGGCACCTCATGATGTTACTTCTGGATAAAAGTAGGATTGATATAAAATCAAGCAATTATCTTTCTAACCTACATATGAGCATATATTTTCACCTTGGTATACATACATGTAATACAAATTAAATATTTATTCTCTGTAGAGACCAAGTACCCTCAGATTTAAACCGTCTTTGGTTTAAAGTTTCTGTGGGTTTCTACTCTATGGATTTATGTTCTACAACTAACCAAAATGTGGAAGGTGAAAGCCTTAGGATGGACTCTGGTAAATGTAGTACTAAAATCACTCATATTAATAAAATTCGATTTTATATGTAGCCAATTCATACTATCATAAGACAAAGTAATAAGAATTTCAGAACATACCACAATTGCAAATGACCAACCTCCCAACCTTAGAGTCCTCTTTGTCTCCCAGGACTGACCCCCGAGCTGAGATCACCTCCCAAGACAGACCAACCTCTGATCTGCTTAGGAGAAGCTTATTTAAGCTCAGCCTAGGCTTCCCATTTTGGGATTCTTTAAAGCTGTTTTATGCTTTTCCTCAGCTTTTCCAGCTTTTCTTTACCTCTTCCCAACTACTCCTCTTCATTGGGGAAATTTAGATTCCTCCTCAGAATCTAAATTAATTTCTTTCAAGGTTTTTTGAAAGATTGTGGGGATTTGTTGCCTTATCCATCCTCATGGATTTGGAAAGTGATCTCTAATTCTCATCTTGGTCAAAATGCACAATTATTTTATTTATTTCCTCAATTTTATTATGCAAATACATTCACACCATACTTATCCTTTGGGGTCCACTCCCCTTAGGACTTGAAGTTCACACATCTAATTTTTCAAATTCAACACAGAAATTGGGGGTGTTACATATTCCCCCTCTGGAAATAAACACCGTCCTCGGTGTTGTTATTCAACTAATAAAGTTCATTTAAAAAAAAATGGATATTTCTCCATCATTTCGGCTTCCCTTTCCCAGGTAGCTTCTTCAGCAGTAAAGTGCTTCCACTGCACCTTTACTCTGGCCACTGTTCTGTTTCTCAATTCAATTTCTTCCCGCTCCAATATTTGAAGCGGTTCTGGCAGAAACTCCCCTTCTGGTTCCACCGGTACAACATTCCAATCAACTATGTGAGAAGCATCATGCACATATCTTTTTAATAATGAAATATGAAACACATTATGCACTCTAACATGGGGTGGTAAGGCCAGCTTGTAAGCCACTGGTCCCACCCTTTCTAAAACTTCAAAAGGCCCACAATATCTAGGAGCTAGTTTTGCACAACTTCCTTCATAAAGTGTGCTCTTTTTGGGTCTGATGCGTAGATACACATGATCCCCTTCTTTAAATTCTCGGTGCACTCTTTTCTTATCAGCATAGCTTTTCTGGCGATCCTGTGCTGTCTTGATATTTCTCTGTATTTGTTTAACAATTCTTTCCATCTCTTGTAGTGTATCTGGTCCCAACACCAGTTTATCCTCTGGTTGACTCTAGCTCAAGGGAGTACGGCACTTTCTCCCATAGAGTGCCTCAAACGGACTCATCTTAATAGAGGATTGGTAACTATTATTATAGGCAAACTCAGCTAAATGCAGATACTCTTCCCATTTTGATGGCCTATCCATCACATACATTCTTAGCATATCCTCTAAAATTTCATTTGTCCTTTCTGTTTGCCCATCAGTCTGAGGGTGATAGGCAGTACTAAAATTCAGCTTAGTACCCATTCCTGCAAAAAATCCTTTCCAAAATGCTGCTGTAAACTTAGCATCCCGATCTGAGACAATCACCTTGGGAACTCCATGAAGCCTTACTATCTCCTTTAGGAAAACATTTGCTACTTGAGTTGTTCCAAAGGTAGACTTTACTGGTATAAAGTGAGCAGCTTTTGTGAGAGTGTCTACTACTACCATTACAGAATCATGTTGATATTTAGTCTTGGGTAATCCTGTTATAAAATCCAGGGAAACTGTGCCCCATTTCCATTCCGCAATTGGCAAAGGGTTTAAAAGCCCTGCTGGGTGTTGATGCTCAACTTTGACTAACTGACATTCCATACATCTACTTAAATACTCTGCCACATCTCTTTTCATTCCTGGCCAGAACAACTTCTTCTTCAAGGCTGTTAACATCTTTTGGTATCCTGGATGTCCTGCATAGGGATGTTTGTGATATTCATCTAGAATTTCTCTTTTCAATGACTCTATATCTGGAATATACAACCTGTTTTTATAATAGAGTAGCCCTCTTTGGTTTTTAGTGAAATCAGTTTTATCCTTTTTCTGTAGTTTCACCAAGAGTGCTTCATAGTTGGGATCTTGATTTGCTACTTTTCCTACCAATTCCTCTATCTCCATCTGGGCACTACTCCCAATGTTGTTTACATGTTGACAAGAATTTCTACTTAAGGCATCAGCAACTTTATTTTCTTTTCCCTTGATATGCTTTATGTCCATATAAAATTCACTTAAAAAGGACAGCCATCTGGCTTGTCTTGCATTCAGGTCAGTTTGAGAAAAGAAATATTTGAGGCTAATATGATCAGTCATCAATGTGAACTTCTTCCCCAGCAGATAGTGCCTCCACATTTTTAAAGCATGGATAACAGCTGCAAATTCCAAATCATATGCACTATAATTATTTTCATGTATTTTCAGTTTCCTAGATTCATAGGCAATGACTGAATTTTCCTGCAACAGGACTCCTCCCAGCCCTTCTCTGCAAGCATCTGTACATACACCAAACTCTTTATCAGGATCGGCAATTTTTAATATAGGGGCTGAAATAAGTTTTTGTTTTAACTGCTCGAAACTGTTTTGACATTTTTCCGTCCACACAAACTTGACACCCTTTCTTTGTAATGAGGTGATGGGATGTGCTATGGCAGAAAATCTTTCCACAAATCTACGATAGTAGCCTGCTATCCCCATGAATGACCTTATTGCTGAAACATCAATTGGGACTGGCCATTCTTTAATTTCTTTTATCTTTTCAGGTTCAACTGCAAGGCCTTTTTCCGAAATAATATGACCCAAATATTGAATCTTATCCTTGTAAAATTCACATTTACTGAATTTAGCATATAGCTGATTTTCTTTCAGAGTTTGCAACACTATCCGCAGATGTTCCTTGTGTTCTTCTTTGTTTTTGGAGTAGACTAGAATATCATCTATGAACACTAGAACAAACTTATCCAAATACTTATTTAACACACTATTCATCAGACACATAAAGGTGGCAGGGGCATTTGTCAGTCCAAAAGGTAGGACTACAAATTCGTAGTGCCCATACCTGGTTCGAAAAGTTGTCTTTCTAATGTCTTCTTCTTTGATTCTAAGCTGCTGATACCCAGTCCTTAGGTCTATCTTGGAAAAGACTGAAGCTCCTCTCACTTGATCAAAAAGATCATCAATTCTAGGAAGTGGATATCTATTCTTAATGGTCAACTTGTTCAGTTGACGATAATAAATACACATCCTAAAAGTTCCATCCTTTTTTTTCACAAATAAGACCGGTGCTCCCCATGGAGACACACTCGTTCTAATGTATCCTTTATCTAATAATTCTTGCAGTTGCATCTTCAGCTCCATGAGTTCAGGTGGACTCATTCGATAGGGGGCTCGGGAAACAGGTGTGGATCCTGGCACCAAATCTACAGAAAAGTCAATTTCTCGTTTGGGGGGAAGATGAGGAATCTCCTATGGGAAAACTTCTTTAAAATCCCTTACCACTGGTACTTTACTCAGCAGATTTTCTTCAGTTCTCTGTTCTACTTCTTCCACATGTACTGCATAGACTTGGTATCCCTTTCGAGCTGTTCTTTTCAATTGTAAGGCTGATATTTGTCTTACTGAAATGGATTTTGGTTTCCCTTTTAGTGTAAAAGGTTTCCCTTCTTCATCAATCTTTTTCTGAGTTTATCCAATTCATCGCTTTCTTCTTTCAGGCCAATCATTCTATCGACATATCTTGGGATCCTAATGGTAATATTCAAATTTACTTACGTTGGAAAACCATTCCTTTAAATGTATACATTTTGTTGTGCAGGCAACATGTGTGACTTTTCTCTTGAATTCTGATGGCAGCTATATAACCATATTTATTCATTTTCGAGTTTAATTTTACATTTCTCGTTGAGTTAATGTAACTCAACGAAGCTTTTTGGATCAATCAAAACATTAATGAGTATGTCGAAATCTTACCCTCCATTTCCACCATGGTTGTGATGTTCGCTTCTTCTTAAAATTTTCGAAAAGTACCTGCCCGATAGTTGGTATATTTCGCTATGTCATTTACGGTTGTTGCCTCTCGCTCTGTGATCATGTGTATATTTCGATGGGGGCAGTCCCTCATCATATGGGGTTCTCCACAGCCCCAGCATTTCAAAGGTTCCTTCATTCTGACTGTCCCTTCCTTTTTATTGTTCCCTTCTACTGGTTTTGAAGCCACTTGGGACTGAGCAGTTTGAGTTTCTTTTGGTTTATTGAATTTTTTCCGCTGATGATCTCTACCAAAATTTCTTAGATATGCTGGTTTTTGAATTTTAACTTTGAACTCGCCCTTGTTCAGCCAACTCTTCCCTTGTTCAGCTTTACCTTTAAACTGCTGATAACATAGTCTTGCTTTTCTAATAGCTTCATCCATGGTCTTTGGGTTGTCAAACTCTATTTTCTCCTTGTACACAGTAGGTAAGAAATTCAAAAATCTTTGAACCTTTGCTTTTTCTTCCCTAATGTAAGGAACATATCTCAGTAAATTGGTAAACTTAGTGACAAACTCATCAATAGTGAGCTATCCTAGTCTAAGTTCATGGAATTCTTTTGCTTTATCATCATAATATCGTTCATTTAAATAACGACTTTTGAACTTCGTCTGAAAATCTTCCCAAGTAACTGTCTTTTCATCAATGGCATGCACCATTTTTGTCTCTTCCCACCACAGTGTAGCCTTTCCTTGTAGCTAATACACAGCTAATCTGGCCTTCAGATTGCTCTCATATTCATATACTTGAAAATACTTGATCATATTCAGCAACCAAGCTTCAGCATCCTCTTCCTTCTCCCCATCATAGGAGGGAGGTTTAATCTTTCGAAATTCTCCCTACAATTCTCTTTTCTGCCTATGTTGATTTCTAGCTGCCTCCTCATCCTCAGACTCATCCATATTTATTTTTCTGGAACCTTCACCTTCCTGGCTGTTCCGGGAAGTGAGCTCTCTAATGAGCTTTTCTTGCTCCTTACTGGCTGATGACAACATGTCATTTTGGCTTCTTATTTCAGCCAATTCTTGTTGCAGCCTGTGCAACGTAGCCATTACCGGGGCATTGGGATCTGGAGTAGCAAACTCATCCCGCAGATCCACATAAATCCCTTCACCTTCAGCCATTTCAATTGTACACACTTACAACACAGATTAGCAAAAGTTTATAAAACTTCAGAAAAACAAAATATGTAATAAGTAGTGAGCACAAAATTGACAGCCCAATTTGTTGTAACTGGTGCTCCGATACCATTTGTAACACCTCCAGTTCAAGATTTTTTTTTTTTTTTTCCTATATACGGGGTTTCGTTCCCTGGTTGTTTGAGTAAGGAGTTAACTTTTACTTTTTCTGGTTAAAATTTCCTTTACTCACCTAGTATTTCTTATCACTTCAGGCTTTCTTTCCCGCTATCCCTTCTTATAAGCATTAAATACTCCCCTTGTATACTTTACCACACTATACATCTAACTTCCATACTCCTTGGTGTTAGCAAGCGATATTAGTTTTAGACATAATATAAGCATAGGATCTCTGGGCATACCTGCATAATGCAGGTATATATATATATATAAAACATCTATATCATTAGATGTCCTATCCCTTGACCATATTTTTGGAATTCACATAAGTCTATGTCACATATATTTACACCATATATATAACCTATATATATATATATATAAAGTACGCCTTTTGATACATTATACAACCCATACATTTATATAATACATATGTATCTCTGCCCTTTAATACTATGACGTGAAGGCGCACACGTATATGTATGACACCTATCTATATATATATTTTGAAAACCCCCTTTTTATACATTAACACGCAATTCGTATAGCTATAACACTTGTATATATCATTGCTAATATTATTGAACCCGCCTCATCATTCACTAACACGTCGAATATTGATTTTGCATATAATATATTGGCACGCACTCCTGGCTTAACACGTCGGCGAGACTATGTCGTCGTGGAGCTTACGACGACGGGTCCATTGACATATACACCGCGAATTGGAACTTCATCATGCTACGTAGATGCGCATGGTTAATGGGTATGACTGAGGTCCGATTGTCGATTATGTGGCGTTGAGACCTACCTAATCATCCTACTCATAAAATTTAGTGGAGCGGTTTCACTTTTACTACCATCCCTCTAATGCGGCGCTGTAGAGCCTACTATGCTCGTTTTGCACTGGTGTGAATGGTTCCGCCTGTGATGCGGTCACCAGATATGCGTGTTGATGTTTCTTACTGCCTCAGTCGAATTAGCGTTATTCTACTTTGAACCAGTTCTATAAAATCTGACTTGTTTATACGCAAAATATGCTTATGCGTACTGGCTATTGACAGGAACAACAGCGTAGGGTTGTGATCGTATGCTATGATTTAACATGTGTTTAATGTGATGTCTGATGGTTTTTGGTTGCAGGGCCGGTTTCTTGTTCGGGAGAGTTAAGCATTGGATGCCGGCGTGTAGGTACCCGTGCTCTGTAAGTACGTTACGTGGCACGTTTCTTTTCGCTATTCTCCGTTGGCCCAGCACGGAGTGCGCCAATCCCTGTATTGGGACCTTTTGAATGCTAGGGTTATCCTACCACCGGTATGAATTCTAGGCGTAGCATACAGCTGGATGGTACAAAAGGGCCGATCCTTGCAGCTGTGCAGACTATATCGTACTAGTAGATCGACGAAGCTGATTTTTCCCAGATCGACATTGGGATTTTCTGACTTCCTGGGGCAGTGGGATTAGGGTTTTTCCCTACCCATCTGTTTAATCTTCGTGGCAACAATTCGATGTCATTCCTATCGTTCTCCACCTAAGAGTATCTATATAGCTGGTTCGGTTTAAGTTGGATCTTATTCTTGTCGTTGCGGTTGTCATTGTTCTCAATTTCTTTACCTACAGCATGATTCGTTTCCGGTGTGTTGTGCAGAGATAATACAACAGCATGCAGGTGTAAATCTTCTGCTCGTAAAAGAAACTCCACAGCCAGGTTTATCATTTTCTTTTTAACCCTACCTCTATCAATACTTTATACCTGCATTTCTTCGAATATCGCAGTAAGTGCTGTCTCTAACTCGTTTTCAGGTTATTCGTGTAGAGTTTGCAGAAGACGAGGTTTCCCCGGTCGCTCTCTTTAGGTTTCAGACCTCTCCTTGTCTTTATTAGTATAAATAATGGTAGTCTATTGATGTTACGACGAGTTGTTTGACTCGTAGGGTTTCTCTTTTTGTAGGTCACGTATTTCTGCTCTCAGTACTCGTCACCATGGATATAACCCATTATCTGTCTACACGCCGACCCCTAATATTTTTCCAGGTCTTTCTACGCTCGACGCCCGGCTTCAGATTGTGTTTGACTCAATTTGGGTAACCCCACTATGATTACTGATATTTCCTTTCTCTCTGACAGAACCTATCTGATGAATTTGTTTATATGTTCTTATTAGCTTGGCTCGGTCATTTTCTCCCATCAGGCGATGGCATTTTTTTGGTTCGGTTACTTTTGATACTCATACATTCCTCATAAAATTTGGCATAGCTGCATCGCATTTCGAATTGATTTTTTTTTTCTACCTGTTACCATATATAAACATCTACTGCTCGTAGTAGATATCCTCGGCCTCCTGCGTAGGGATTATTTTGTTTTGATCTGGGCATTTGCTACCTACGCGTTGTTTCTTAGATTTAATTGCCGCACTTGGTTAACTACACAGTGTTTCAAAATTATATTGTGGTATTTGCTCAGACAGAGCCCTAAATTTCAATGAAATATTTACGAGGGTGTGGTAGAAGGATTTGTTTTAATTTTATGTCCATGTACAGTGAGTCGACAAACCCGCCTATTTCAATAGGGTTTGACCATTCGTTCCACCTACCTACTTTAGAATTTGTATATATGTATAATGCGTGCGTTTAACTCATAAATTTTAAATCGTGGTTCATATGTATGTATATAATGTTTGCAACCACGATTTATTGAGAATCGGGCTCATACCGTATGATTAATTTGCGGTTTATTTATTGTTTCCTTTTGATTGCACATTTGCATATTTTCTGAACTCATAGTGGAATTTAAAACTATATGGAGTTCCCTTTTTTTTTTTTTTATATGCTATATAGTTCAATGTTGGTAGTAAATTTCAAATGCAATGGCAACTATGCTTTGTTATAAATTGCTATGGCACTTCTATAGTATAGATTTACTTCTTGGCTTAATAAGAATACATATTCTAAAGTTCTTGCTCTATATTTATGTATAGTTTTGAATTATGATCTGAGGCAGAAGTAGATTACCATTCCTACATAAATTTTTCTATTGAAATAAATATCCATAGACTTGAACCAATCATGGTTTAAAATATTTATACCATTCTATTTTAGATATTAGTATTTTTCCATCATGCAACATAGAAAAAGGGCACCTCATGATGTTCCTTCTGGATAAAAGTAGGACTGATATAAAATCAAGCAATTATCTTTCTAACCTACATATGAGCATATATTTTCACCTTGGTATACATACATGTAATACAAATTAAATATTTATTCTCTGTAGAGACCAAGTACCTCAGATTTAAACCGTCCTTGGTTTAAAGTTTCTGTGGGTTTCTACTCTATGGATTTATGTTCTACAACTAACCAAAATATGGAAGGTGAAAGCCTTAGGATGGACTCTGGTAAATGTAGTACTAAAATCACTCATATTAATAAAATTCGATTTTATATGTAGCCAATTCATACTATCATAAGACAAAGTAACAAGAATTTCATAACATACCACAATTGCAAATGACCAACCTCCCAACCTTAGAGTCCTCTTTGTCTCCCAGGACTCACCCCCGAGCTGAGATCACCTCCCAAGACAGACCAACCTCTGATCTACTTAGGAGCAGCTTATTTAAGCTCATATTTCCCCAAAGCATGTTTCTAATTCTGCGTCCAGAATAGCAGGATGCTTTCTTTCCTATTTAGCCTAGGCTTCCCATTTTGGGATTCTTTAAAGCTGTTTTATGCTTTTCCTCAGCTTTTCCAGCTTTTCTTTACCTCTTCCCAACTACTCCTCTTCATTGGGGAAATTTAGATTCTTCCTCAGAATCTAAATTAATTTCTTTCAAGGGTTTTTGAAAGATTGTGGGGATTTGTTGCCTTATCCATCCTCATGGATTTGGCAAGTGATCTCTAATTCTCATCTTGGTCAAAATGCAAAATTATTTTATTTATTTCCTCAATTTTATTATGCAAATACATTCACACCATACTTATCCTTTGGGGTCCACTCCCCTTAGGACTTAAAGTTCACACATCTAATTTTTCAAATTCAACACAGAAATTGGGGGTGTTACAAATAAAAACCAAGAGGAGAAAGGACAGACCACTTAATTTACGAAGAGGGCGTGCCCAATTGCTGGTCCGGTCCGGGAATTACATTTATCCAGCGGCCAACAATCTAGGGGCTTCAGGGCAACATTTCAATCATAAACCTAAGTTACAATTACTTCCATATAAACAAAAATATTTGGAAATAATAATATAAATAACAAGATTTCTAGGTAACAGTTTAGAGAATTGGCCGGTTTCTAGTATTTGAAAATGGAATTGGCAGGAAGAATATTACTTTGTCGAAAGCGCGCACTTCCACCAACTATAAAAATAACTACCAATTAACCAAATACCACAGCAATAAGAAATAACATATATGATGGGACATATATTTTTCCTTAGCTTTCATAGGGAAAATGTCAGTTCTCTTAATATTTCCTGTGCCATGGTGCTCATACACTTCCCACGAAACCCTCGAAAATACGATTTGTTCAGATTGTGAATAATTTGATGGAACCTTGTAATGGACCCCCAAGAATCAAATTCAACTATCTCAATTGATCAAAATATCGGTTCATCAATTTCTATTAAGAGTTTTTGGCATTTGGTTTAAAATTAAGAAGCTAGACATTAAAAGAAATTTTAAACTGTGCTAGATTTTAAGTATTATTATTTTTATTCATTTAATATGTGACCGTTGATTACCATCACTTATTTATATAATGTTTATATATTTACATAGTTATATCACTTGGCATTTGATTGAGTTAAATTTAATTAAAATAAATTATTATACAAAATTTTAATATACTAAAATGTTATTTGTAAAAAAAATTAAATACTAAAAATAGTTTAAATTTAAAAAAAAAAATTATATAATTATATATATAAAAATATGCATACACAACCCAATAAAAAGTTTAATATTAAAAAGTTAGAATGTAATATTTTATAAAAATTATAAAAATTTAACTATATAATAATTAAAATTATATTAGTAGCAATATTTAATAATTTTTTTATTTAAATTTATTTAATTTAAACAATAACACAAATTTATAACTAAAATATGAGAATTATTAAATTTTATAATATAATTTTGTATCATAATAACAAATTCTGTTTAATTTAAATTTTTATATAAAATTATATATAACATATTTTAATATAATTTTAAAATTTTAAATTAATTTAATATTAAAACTATTTTCGTAATTTCTTGTTAAATTAGAATTTTTATCCATCAAAATTATATATATGATGATGATTAATGTCCATATATTATTTTGAAATAAATTTAAACTTTGGATAAATTTATAAAACAAAATATAAAAATTATTAAATTTTATAATATAATGGTTCATCATAATAACAAATTCGATTTAATTTTAATTTTTGTATAAACTTATATAAAACATATTTTAATATAATTTTAAAATTTTAAATTAACCACTATTAAAACCATTTTCATAATTTCTTGTCAGATTAGAATTTATATACACGAAGGTTATATATATTATTTTGAATTTAAATTTTATGCTACTGAATTTTATTTTAAATTTATCCCAAAAAATCCCTTATATTTTAAATATAATAGAGCCGTTGTGTATAAATCGGTTGAAATAGAGTATTAAAACCAAACCTGCCATATACACCTATAGTTATAGATTAGCGAACTTCATGGGTTTAGCTTCACCATTTGTGATTTTCTATGACTTATCTTCCAAATTTGGCTAATATTAAAAAATCAATGTCTACAGCACGCAGGGTTAAAGAACTTACTAGCCATTTCTGTCTTTCTATTACTTGATTACCAACAATTCCGTCAAAATAGCCCATGTCCAAAAATCAATTTGAAATAGCAGATATCTAAATGCTAGTTTTAAAATTTATGAGAGTGGGCACATAACTGGCAGAGAATATGGTAATGGTAAAGACATGTGAGAACCGTGCGCACAATAAAAAGCGACTCTATTTGAGGTCAGGATTAATCGCAGGCCCAACTTGTTTTTAGGTAAGGATGAAACAATAACCTCTACGACCACTGCATTAAATTACAGTACACAGAAGAAGTACCTAAATTCTAAAAACTCTCAGGACTAAATTCCTAAATTCGAAAATATTGTTCGCACCAAAAATTCAATACAAAATAAATAGCATATATATATTTGAGATATTTAAGAATTAATTTTATGAATCCACATTACGTACCTGAATTAGTAACTCTGTAACAATGTACAACTACTCCAGCAGACACAATTGATTCACTGCAAACCAGCAAAATGAAAAGGTGGACAGCGATTAAAAACACAGCCTGGCAATGATGGGTAGCAACCAGACACCATTATAAGTAAGAAAATATTTGTGCCACTTCATCTTTAAAGAAACATCTAACTAAAACAAAAAAATGATCATACGTTTCAACCTCTTTTCTTTATTCCCTGATCTAAGTGCAAATCCAGGAAACCCCCGCTCGGAAAAAGTTTAGAGAAACATCTTTTCATAAAGATAAATAAGGACTATAACAGCCGCTTCACCACCTGCTTAGGTAAATGAATATCATGGTTTCATCTCTAATATATCTTGTACTCTGCATTCTAAAACAGATAAAATTGGCACGCCCAGCAATTCACACACAACTAAAGAGAAATCGATTCGCACAGTAAAAAAATTAAAAAACCCATAAAGGAAAACCAAACCAAGCAGCATGGCCATGCTGCAGAAAAACAAAGAAACAAGCCAAGCCAAGCCAATCCAAAGTGGAATGCAAAAACAATTGAGATGGAAGTGTTGTGTTTCTTGGTTCTGAGCATTGCTTTATGTACACTCAATTTCCAACGGTCACTAGTTTTGTAGATTTAAATTATTTTAGATGTTTATTAAGGCCCGCTTTTTTCGCTTTTTCCTTTCTTTCTAAAATTAGGGTGCACCCGATGAACCATGGAACTTGCTTTTGTTTTTATTGCATTCTAAACTAAATTTTTGCTACATTAAAAAGAAATATTCATTAAAATATATATATATATATATATATATATATATATATATTTGAGTCGTTCAAAGCATTTAAATTTCTTCGAGGGGTGTTATACTCTATCTACTTAGGTATCATATAATATTCTCATGAAAAAATCAAAGTGGCATGTCGCATAATCAAAAGTTTTTTTTTTATATGCCTATTTGCTATTTATTATTAAGTAATATTCGGACATAAAATATCTACGAGAAGGCATGGTACTTACTATAATTTTAAGTTAATTTAATGATTGATAGGAATATTTGATAACAAATAGAGAGTGTGATTAAATTTCTAACCATGGAGGGAAGACGTAGCCCTTCGTGATATTTGGGCTTCGTAATAGTCGTAACAGCTTTTCGGGAACATTCCTTATTATAAAAAAAGAGTAACTGAACACGATATTTTAAACTTAATATGGTTGTGTGTTCTATTTTTACGCTGTAAAGCGCTTTTATTTGAAAACAACCCACCTAAAGTGCCACCTATATCATTATGTACCATTGATGTTCATGTTAGACGATTCAAATGATTTCAACCTTTGATTCATTACTGTTATTATTTAGTTATAAAAACGACTTTAAACTTCTTGAACGGGCATTTCCACTTAACAGAACAACTACTAGATAGAGTCTTCGCCAAGAGGGGCAAAAATGGATATAAAATATTAGCGTCAGAGTTGGTTAACGCAATTGTGCCGATGTCAGCTTCTTTCAACCCAAAATCGACCCAATTGGGATTTCCCAGCGGCATCTGATGGTGGCTCGTCCCTGTAAATAATCGATTGCCTTCACTGGTGCGCTAAATTAATCCGAGAGAAGAACATTGAAAATATTGGAGATATATAAGTCCACCTTGAAAGGCTAGAAGAGGACAGGGAGCTTCGCATCCCACCAGTCCCAAACTCATGTGGCAGCTCATACTTATTCCCCATCAACATTGGAGACGGGAAAGAAGGTTAAGACGTGAAAGTCAGCACCATAGTTTTCATCTCTACAAAGAGCTATGAGGAAGACAGTGGACAGTCAAAAAAGGGACAGGGACCAACTGCAAGTTGCGTGTTTTTGGTTAGCATATTTCACATTTTGCAGTAAATCTTAGACGCACTTGGCCATTTTTGTCGATCAACAACTTTAATATTGAACTCTCATAGGTCATCCACATGCACAAAATGCTCTTTGTTTTTTGGTCATTATGGTGCTGCAGAGCACACTCACATAGCCCTTGCAATGGCTTCGCTTCGGCTCCTAGTGGTGAACAAATTTACTAAAATTATTGAATGAACAAACTCTTCAATGAATATTGTTGTGGAGCAATTAATTTGAACAATATTACGACTGCAAATATTAACTTTAACAGTAGGGGTGGACGACATGTGCGTGAGAGGGCTCGAATAGACCCATGACATAACAATGTTGATCTCTTCGAAACCCCGGGTAGCGTGACACTATGTATTTCGGAGTTTATCATGGTAGTTGGAGGAGTTAGTTACTAAGGCATTCATTCTCATCCATGCTAGTGCTAGTGGTAACCTTAGCTTTTTTTTCTTAAAATGTTTTACTTCATAATGGTTGATATTTGCCAAATGGGCTTGGGACCAAGGCTTAACCCGAAAATAGGTTGCATTCTCATAGGCCATTCTGGTACATTGAGGTAGTGGCCGTAGGCAGGTCATGACCTGCATGCACATATCTGAGACTTGAGCCCACCCCGGGTTCTTCTTAAAGCCTGGCATTGCTTTTTTATTGGTAAGGTTACGGTCTAGCAGTAGATTGATGGGAATTAACCACAATTAGACCAGGCTTGATCCTCAGCCTCCATATTCTCCTTGAGATCTGCCGCTTCTTTTTCCTCGGCCTCCATCTTCTCCTTGAGGTTTTCCATTTCTTTTTGTTCGTTGGACTGTAGTCCAGCCATACTGCAAGCTTGATTCTCAATGTATTTATATATGGACTGTCCCATCAAAAAACATAGTGGTTTTTGGCCAAAATAAATAAATTCTCAAATTTTGATTTAAAACCAGTTCTTTAACGGTATATATGGATTCAGCACTTCAAAAAGAACCTTGAAACTCTAGATTGTGGAAAATTTACTGCTCAATATTGAACCACCAGGATTGTGGAAAATTTACAACGGATTCCAACCAATCCTTCTGATTCTGGACAAATTTAACTCAAAAAAACCATAAAAACTTCCAAAATGTATAACATATAGACGACGGCTTAAAGGAACAATGTAAATCAGTCGAGCAGGTATGTTTCAAGTCCGGGTATGGTCAAATGCTTCTTGTACCTATAAATTCTAAATAGATAAAATATTTATTTCCGTTAAAAATATATTGAACTAATTCTACATCAGGTATATCGGATATTAGTTCTGTCTGGGCCTGAGTACTTACATCTTGATGAAATAATATTTTTCTTTAATTGATTTCATTCTTGAAACAGAGAAATAACTTTCAAGGAATGTCTAAATTTGACCAGCATTAAATAAAATGACTCTTTATCTCCACCGAGCCATTCAATTCATGCAGGATTTTTGTCTAAACTATAAAGTATTCGCAGCTAAAGCAAGGTTTAAGCCATGAAGGATTGGAAGCTATCTGTATGCATTACATATTTGACAATTCAGGGGAATATTTCAAAAATTCTCATGAACGATGAAAAGTTAAGGCTAAGAAGATTACCCATGGGGCAAATGCAGACCTGAGACACAAAAATTCCTCGGCAAGCCTTCATAGGATATATGTAGATTGCTTTGACTAGTTATGCAGGATTCTGAACTTCCCCGCTACCGAAAACAGAATTGATACAAAATAGTAACTGTAACTGAATTGGGAAGGATTGGATGCATAATCCACAAATCTAACTTTGTAGATAATGAACTTATTTCATCCTTCTATACAATCTACAAAACTATGTTATTAATGGAGGATTAGAAATGATTGGTTACATGATCTACAAAACTAACTTTATAAAACATGGAACTTATCTCAACTCATCATTTTCTAATCTACAAAGCTAAGCAATTAATAGAGGAAGTCATACCTTTGACATCCTAAAAATCATTTTCATACATAATCTTTTCTAAAAATGAAACGTATATGTAATTGTATTATTTTTTTCATTGTAAAAGATATAATATGTATGTTATTCACTAACTTAATATATAATTTCACTACTTATGATTATACTGGCATAAATTTCACTATATTTTCCCATCTTTTCTTACTTTGAATTTATGCCATTCAAGCAACAAAGATTTAAAAGTTATTTTATTTTTGAAGAACTTACTAGTTATTCAATTTTCTTAATGAAAAAAGCATAAAAAAAAATGAAAATATAAAAAAAAAAAAAAATGAATTTATAAAGTTAACAAAAATATTAAAATGAGCAAATATCAAATCTTTCGTATTACAATCTTAAACTCTATTCAAACTAATTTCTAATTTAATGTAGATATCAAAGTAACCTATTAAAATTTAGTTTTCCACATTACATATACATATAAAGTGACAGTTTTTCAATTCTAAAAATGAATAATGGAAAAATGTATGTGATTAAGAGTATTAAGAATTTCAACTATAATTGACTTTATTTTATGAGAACAAAGCGAACACTATCCTAGTTTCAGTTTTTTGTGAAAAAAAAAATTCAAAAAAACCATAAAATTAAAATTGCTTAAATATATTTTAAATATAAATTAGTTATAAGAATTTAAAGTTTTAAAATAATAATAATAATGTTTAAAAGAAAAATAACAATTAAGAGAAAATATTGATTTACATTAACCACTAATTTTTTTTAATGAGCTTGGTAGGATTACATCTTCATCATGTCTAATATAGCACCCCGATCGGGGTGGGGAATTGAATCGGCGATTTCACATCAAGAAGTGCCTTAACAGAGCACCCGATCATCATCTATCCAAGACCCAACGGACATTAACCACTAATTTCAAAAACAAAAAAAAATATTTACATTAACCACATTATCTAAAGAATGCACTTTTAAAAATAATGAAAGAGCTTTAAATAAAAAAGTATTGAGCATACTCTTATATAGATGTCATTTCATTTTTTTCCATAAACCCCAACCCTAAATAAATATAAGAAAATATCTCAAAAAAACAAATATCCATCTCCCAAAAACATCTCAAAAAAATAAATCAACTCGCAAAAAAAACCAAACATGGCCTCAAACATAGCTTTAGTAAAAGGAAAAAAGAAACATATCTAGGGCAGATAGTCTATTCCTATTCCAATTGTTTTTCTTCATTAAAATATAACTAAATATATATATATTTATGCATTATATAATTAAATATATATTTACAATGCAATATCGTATAAGATATGTCACAAGACACATCCCTCAGGGTCTCGTGTCCTATATTTCACGTACTGGACACCAGACGCGCCCTAAAATGTGTAACAAACATATTTTTTAGTGTCCTCCAATTGAGACACATGTTTTGGACATGGAAAAAATGTGCCCTAGTGTCTTGGGCTCGGACAGGTGTCCCAGGAAAAAATGAAATTTCAAACCACGACTTGTTTTTTCTTGGGGGTTTTCTTCATTTTTCGCTGCCGAAATCGAATTTTTTTGTTCAATGTGAGGAATTATGCGTGATGACTAATGAGATCAACCATATTTTTACCAACTTCTTGTCAATCCCATGTCATACTCTCATTTTCCAACCTCACTGAGTTGTTTACCGTCATGTCTTGGATCATTATTTTGTAATAGAATTTGATACGATTTTGTATTTACTTTATAATTTTTTAAAATTTCTTTTAATATAAAGGTCCAATGAACATGATTTTTTCGATGTCCTAAATTATCTTTGTTTTACTAATATTGTAACATACATATAGATTTTGCGTTCATATCTAAATACATATGTATAAGCATATGTTTCAATGTGTTTCTACATATGTGCTTGTAGATGTAAAGCACTCATGAGTTTTTCATAAATTAAAAAGTGGGATAAATCAATGGTTTCTCCATAATGACTCTATGGAAGATCCATCTGAACTCCACAGGAGTGATAATTGTTTTACATGTATTTGATTTGTATACCCTCACTAAAATTTCATATCTAATTTCAAATTGTTGCCCCAGAAGAAACTCCTCTAATATCAAGAGATCAATTTCAAAATAATCACCATACATCATGTGATGAATCTACTTATATCTAAAAAATTCACCATTCTATTTGCTATCCATTAAGCTATTTAGTATTGATGTACTTCTATGTACTCATTTTCAGGAAATTGTTTTCACTCTCATATATGAAATAGAGAGATGTTAGTATCTTTCTAGATTTTGTTAGTTGTAAAATTGGGAGAGCTATTTCGTGTCCCATTATTATTGTTTTCAGCAAAAACAAGCAAAATGGTATATGAGAAGAACAACGGAAAATAATCTCAACCAACATGATGTCATCATAAGGCAACAAGTTCAAGAGAGTATATTATTGATAGTTGTTTATAAGGCAACAGTTCAAGAGAGTAGATTATTGATAATTGTATATGGGAATCTAATAAGCTCCTAATTGTTAGAGCTTTTCAACCAGAAAATATGTTTTCTTCTAGATGAATGCATACATTCATACTAAATACTAAATAGATATCATATTGATTCATATCTGTAGATGTTCTAATTTCTAAAAAATATGGATTAGACACTATATTTCAATATTTTTTTTAATATATATATTTTTCTATATATTATATATATCATGTCATTTGTATCTTATTTTCGGGGTCACTGTGTCTCGTGTCGAATACTCTTATTTATGTGTCATCTCTATCTTTTGTCCTCGTGTCACGTGACTTAACGTATCCTTTGTATATTTTTTAAATTAATTTAAGAAAAAAAAATATATACATTATATTTAGACACAAAAAAATAAGTTAGTTTCTAAAATATACCAATTATGGAGCTTTAACTTATAGGGGCATAGATATATAAAGAAAAATGAATGAAATCATAAGAATTAACCAAGATAAACCACTTAAGAGGGATGGGGGTTGGGTTCCCTACCCCATCTAACTCACGCAGCTACTGAAGAGAGATGGGCTTGGGCTCCTTCGCCATCTTGTTGTTGTTGACCTTCCCTCCTACGAGGCCTCCTTGGCTTTTTCTCTGACTACACCGTTGATCTACCCTTTAATCTGATGTTGTTACACACTTGTATATATCATCGAATTTACCTGATTCTATGATATATACAATTGTGTAATAGCATGAGATTAACTAGACTCAATCTGATGATGTTAGATAAATATAGTAAGGAGCAATGTTATAAAATAAAGCTGGCTTTAGTTTTTTGTTTTTTTAAATATTTCCGAAAACACCATAAAATTAAAAAATGTTTAATTATATTTTAAATATAAATTAATTTTAATTTAAAAATAGTAATAATAATATTTAAAAAAAAATATTAAAAAAAAAATATTTATATTAACTATTAATTTTAAAACAAAAAATAATATTTAAAAAAAAATTGAGAAAAATTCTATTTCTATTATGTAAATTTTCTTTTAAAAATAATGAAGAAAATTTAAATAAGAAAAAATTGAGCATACTCTTATATATATGTCATCTCGTTTTTTTTTTCATACACCATAATAATAATAATAATAATAATAATAATAATAATAATAAAAAACTATCTCAAAAAAATAAATATCTATTTCGCAAAAACATTTTTATAAAAATAAATCAACTCCCACAAAAACCAAACAAACAGTGCCTCAAACGTTGCTTTATTAAAATGGAAAAAGAAACATATCCAACGCAGATAGACTATTCCATCCACAAGGGAAAGTAAAAGACACGACGAAATACATAGTTAATATAAAAATCTAA
Organism: Pinus albicaulis; assembly: GCA_034641835.2. Classification (NCBI taxonomy): domain Eukaryota; kingdom Viridiplantae; phylum Streptophyta; class Pinopsida; order Pinales; family Pinaceae; genus Pinus; species Pinus albicaulis. The sequence continues at coordinate 565,231,708 of CM076578.1, forward strand.
AGCATATTTATACATTATATAGTTAAATATATATTTATAAGCTAATATCATATCATTTACATATATATTTTTTAAATTAATTTAGAATAAAATATATATATATATATATATATATATATATATATATAGACATAATTAAATAAGTTAATTTCTAAAAGATATCAATTATCGAACTTTAATTTATATGCTAGTTCATAGATATATAAAGAAATATGAATGAAATCATAAGCATTAACCAAGCTAAACAATTTAAGAAGGATGGGGTTAGGCTCCCTTCCCATCTCACTCATGTAGTTGACTCAAGAGGGATGGGCTTGGGCTCCTTCGCCATCTAGTTGTTGTTGACCTTCCCTCCTACCGGGCCTCTTTTGATCTGATTACACTATTGATTTACAAACTTTTTTGGTGGCAGTAGCAAGGGCATGGGTAGCTTTAAAAATAACTCCTAAGAAAATTTGGAGGACCTCAATCTATTTACAAATGATGAAGTTAGAGTGCAAATAGAAGACTAGATTCTGGACCTGGACATACCAAGGCTACCCAAAACCTCCTTCTATGTGTTTTGGAGCTTTATTGGCATGTAAAGACTCTCATAGGGAAAGCTTTGGTTGAAAATGAGGAAAACAACTCTGAAACTGATCTACATTTTAACATAATTCTAGTTGACTGCCACCAGATCTTCTCAAAGGAATAGACCCACTAGGAGATCCCTAGGCACCTGTAGTTGTCTCCAATCATGTTTAAGTGCTACAGTCTACATTACTAGTTATTTATTTAGCTGGCTGCAACACTCTTGGATCAGTCTCACTAGGAGATCCCACCTGTAATTTTTTCCAATTATGTTTAATTGCTGAAATGTGCATTACTAGTTGCTTATTTTGCTGGTTGCAACACTCTTCTTCTTTTATGGCCTTTGGATATCATGTGAATTTTTTAGCAGTATTATGGTTTTGGATTTTGTTATTCAAGTAATGTGAGTTATTTCTATCATGGTTTTCAAGTTAATCTTTCCATTTGGACTTGTTAGCTGTATCATGATTTTCGGTTTTTTTATGCAAGTAATGTCAGTTATTTCTATGATGGTCATCATTTTAATCTTATTTATACTATTAATTTTAACTCTAAAAAACTCTTCTAAAAAGACTAGTTTGATTTCCCTAGAGACAAATTGTAACAAAAGATGATAAGATGTACTACCTTTTCTATATACATGAAACTTTACTATTTTATATATATATAACTTTCCTATGTAATGATAACCATACAAAAATAATTACTTTATAAAATGATGAAACTAATTTAGACATGCCAAAATGTAACAATAACACTCTATATTCAAATCATACCTCGGTAGTTTTAAAACAGTCAGCCTGGTTTCATAAAAACAAAAACCAATAGCAGAAAGGACAAGCCAGTTACTATAAGTTACAAGTATTTCAATATGGCTAATAAAATTTCTAAATATTCTTGGTCGAGAGTCTGAATAATTTGATAGAACCTTGTAATGGGTCCACAAAGAATGAAGGTTCTATCCTAATTTATGAATCCGTCAATTTATGTTACGAGTTTAGTAAACCAGTAATAAAAACCAAGAGGAGAAAGGACATACCACTTAATATAGGAAGAGGGCGTGCCCAAATACTGGTCCGGTCTGGCAATTACATTTCTCCCGTGGCCAACAATCTAGGGGGCTTCATGGCAGCATTTCAATCATAAACCTAAGTTACAATTACTTCCATATGAACAAAAAGTTTTGGAAATAATAATATAAATAACAAGATTTCTAGGTAACAGTTCAGAGAATTGGCTGGTTTCTTGTATTTGAAAATGGAATTGGCAGGACAAATATTACTTTGTCGAAAGCACGCACTTCCACCAACTATCAAAAGAACTACCAATTAACCAAATACAGCAGCAATAAGAAATAACATATATGATGGGACATATATTTTTCCTTAGCTTTCATAGGGAAAATGTCAGTTCTCTTAATATTTCTTGTGCCATGGTGCTCATACACTTCACACGAAACCCTCGAAAATACGATTTGTTCAGATTGTGAATAATTTGAAGGAACCTTGTAATGGACCCCCAAGAATCAAATTCAACTATCTCAATTGATCAAAATATCAGTTCATCAATTTCTATTAAGAGCTTTTGACATTTGGTTTAAAATTAAGAAGCGAGACATTGGGTCAGTGATAGCCTAGGGTCTGTGAGGCTTCTTTGATGACCATCTCTTATAGTCGCGCTTACCCTATGTTAATGAAACTCCACTCAACCTTAACAATTGATATGCTGAATTTGAAGATACGATTTCTTTAGTATGTCGAACTCAATCTCGAAATTAAATGAAATCTTAAAATAAAACTTCATATGAAACTTAATATCTGCAAAATTTCAAGATGCGATTTATTAAGTATGCCAACCTAACGAATCTTCACATTAAAAGAAATTTTAAACTGTGCTAGATTTTAAGTATTATTATTTTTATTCATTTAATATGTGAACGTTGATTACCATCAATTATTTATATAATGTTTATATATTTACATAATTATATCAGTTGGCATTTGATTGAGTTAAATTTAATTAAAATAAATTATTATACAAAATTTTAATATACTAAAATGTTATTTGTAAAAAAAATTAAATATTAAAAATAGTTTAAATTTAAAAAAAAAAATTATATAATTTTATATATAAAAGTATGCATACACAACCCAATAAAAAGTTTAATATTAAAAAGTTAGAATGTAATATTTTATAAAAATTATAAAAATTTAACTATATAATAATTAAAATTATATTACTAGCAACATTTAATAATTTGTTTTATTTAAATTTATTTAATTTAAACAATAACATAAATTTATAACTAAAATATGAGAATTATTAAATTTTATAATATAATTTTGTATCATAATAACAAATTCTGTTTAATTTAAATTTTTATATAAAATTATATATAACATATTTTAATATAATTTTAAAATTTAAAATTAATTTAATTTTAAAATTTAAAATTAATTTAATATTAAAACTATTTTCGTAATTTCTTGTTAAATTAGAATTTTTATCCATCAAAATTATATATATGATGATGATTAATGTCCATATATTATTTTGAAATAAATTTAAACTTTGGATAAATTTATAAAACAAAATATAAAAATTATTAAATTTTATAATATAATTGTTCATCATAATAACAAATTCGATTTAATATTAATTTTTGTATAAACTTATATAAAACATATTTTAATATAATTTTAAAATTTTAAATTAACCACCATTAAAACCATTTTCATAATTTCTTGTCAGATTAGAATTTATATACACGAAGGTTATATATATTATTTTGAATTTAAATTTTATGCTACTGAATTTTATTTTAAATTTATCCCAAAAAAATCCCTTATATTTTAAATATAATAGAGCCGTTGTGTATAAATAGGTTGAAATAGAGTATTATAACCAAACCTGCCATATACACCTATAGTTATAGATTAGCGAACTTCATGGGTTTAGCTTCAACATTTGTGATTTTCTATGACTTATCTTCCAAATTTGGCGAATATTAAAAAATCAATGTCTACAGCACGCAGGGTTAAAGAACTTACTAGCCATTTCTGTCTTTCTATTACTTGATTACCAACAATTCTGCCAAAATAGCCCATGTCCAAAAATCAATTTGAAATAGCAGATATCTAAAAGCTAGTTTTAAAATTTATGAGAGTGGGCACATATCTGGCAGAGAATATGGTAATGGTAAAGGCATGTGAGAACAGTCCGCACAATAAAAAGCGACTCTATTTGAGCTCAGGATTAATCGCAGGCCCAACTTGTTTTTAGGTAAGGATGAAACAATGGAGTAGTCTACCCAGGCAACGTTTTAGCCCAGACGGTAGTTTTTTGCCGGAATCTGGGCAACTTAAATTCAAGAAATCAGGCACTTTCAATGTTTGAAATCCATTTTTGAGGTTGGAAATGGATTCAGCACTACCAAAATCCCTTAGGGCACTCAAAATACTTAAGTTTAACAACTGTAAACATGATTCTGATGAAATCTTTGCCGGATTTTTTAAAAATCTTTGCCGAAGTCTGGGCTAAAACGTTGTCTGGAAACGACAGGCCTGAAACAATAACCTCTACGACCACTGCATTAAATTACAGTACACAGAAGAAATCCCTAAATTCTAAAAACACTCAGGACTAAATTCCTAAATTCGAAAATATTGTTCGCACCAAAAATTCAATACAAAATAAATAGCATATATATATTTGAGATATTTAAGAATTAATTTTATGAATCCACATTACGTACCTGAATTAGGAACTCCGTAACAATGTACAACTACTCCAGCAGAAAAAATTTATTCACTGCAAACCAACAAAATGAAAAGATGGACAGAGATTAAAAACGGAGTTGTCTACCGAGGCCGCGTTTTGGCCTGGACGACAGAAATCTGCCGGAATCCGGTCAACTAAATTTGCAAAAATCAGATAGTTGCAGTGCTTGGAATCCATTTTTGATAGTGGAAATGGATTCAGCACTATCAAAAACCCCTAGGGCACTCAAAATACTAATGTTTAACAACTATAAACAAGTTTCTGGGCAAATCTTTGCCGGATTTTCTAAAAATCGTTCCCGGATTTTGGGTCAAAACGCAGCCTTTTTAGACTATGCTATTAAAAACACAGCCTGGAAATGATGGGTAGTGCCAGATATACGGCTTAGAAAAATGTACCAGCAACCAGACACCATTATAAGTAAGAAAATATTTGTGCCACTTCATCTTTAAAGAAACATGTAATTAAAGAAAAAAATGAACATACGTTTCAACCTCTTTTCTTTATTCCCTGATCTAAGTGCAAATCCAGGAAACCCCCGCTCGGAAAAATTTTAGAGAAACATCTTTTCATAAAGATAAATAAGGACTATAACAGCCGCTTCACCAACTGCTTAGGTAAATGAATATCATGGTTTCATCTCTAATATATCTTGTACTCTGCATTCTAAAACAGATAAAATTGGCACGCCCAGCAATTCACACACAACTAAAGAGAAATCGATTCGCACAGTAAAAACATTAAAACACCCATAAAGGAAAACCAAACCAAGCAGCATGGCCATGCTGCAGACAAAAAAAGAAACTATCGAAGCCAAGCCAATCCAAAGCAGAATGCAAAAACAATTGAGATGGAAGTGTTGTGTTTCTTGGTTCTGAGCATTGCTTTATGTAGACTCAATTTCCAACGGTCACTAGTTTTGCAGATTTAAATTATTTTAGATTTTTATTAAGGCCCGCTTTTTTCGCTTTTTCCTTTCTTTCTAAAATTAGGGTGCGCCCGCGATGAACCATGGAACTTGATTTTGTTTTTATTGCATTCTAAACTAAATTTTTGCTACATTAAAAAGAAATATTTATTTAAAAAAAAAAAAAATTGATGTCATGATTACATGGATCATATAAATTTGAGTCGTTCAAAGCATTTAAATTTCTTTGAGGGGTGTTATACTCTATCTGCTTAGGTATCATATAATATTGTCATGAAAAAATCAAAGTCGCATATCGCTTAATCAAAAGTTTTTTTTTTTATATGCCTATTTGCTATTTATTATTAACTAATATTCGGACATAAAATATTTACGAGAAGGCATGGAACTTACTATAATTTTAAGTTAATTTAATGATTGATAGGAATATTCGATAACAAATAGAGAGTGTGATTAAATTTCTAACCATGGAGGGAAGACGTAGCCCTTCGTGATATTTGGGCTTCGTAATAGTCGTAACAGCTTTTTGGGGACATTCCTTATTATAAAAAAAGAGTAACTGAACACGATATTTTGAACTTAATATGGTTGTGTGTTCTATTTTTATGCTGTAAAGTGTTTTTATTTGAAAACAAGCCATCTAAAGTGCCACCTGTATCATTATGTACCATTGATGTTCATGTTAGACGATTCAAATGATTTCAACCTTTGATTCATTACTGTTATTATTCAATTATAAAAACGACTTTAAACTTCTTGAACGGGCATTTCCACTTAACAGAACGACTACTAGATAGAGTCTTCGCCAAGAGGGGCAAAAATGGATATAAAATATTAGCGTCAGAGTTGGTTAATGCAACTGTGCCGATGCTGGCTGCTTTCAACCCGAAATCGACCCAATTGGGATTTCCCAGCGACATCTGATGGCGTCTCGTCCTTGTAAATAATCGATTGCCTTCACTAGTGCGCTAAATTAATCCGAGAGAAGAACATTGCAAAGATTGGAGATATATAAGTCCACCTTGAAAGGCTAGAAGAGGACAGGGAGCTTCGCATCCCACCAGTCCCAAACTCATGTGGCAGCTCATACTTATTCCCCATCAACATTGGAGACGGGCAAGAAGGTTAAGACGTGAAAGTCAACACGATAGTTTCCATCTCTACAGAGAGCTCTGAGGAAGACAGTGGACAGTCAAAAAAGGGACATGGACCAACTGCAAGCTGCGTGTTTTTGGTTAGCATATTTCACATTTTGTGGTAAATCTTAGACGCACTTGGCCATTTTTGTCGATCAGCAATTTTAATATTGAAATCTCATAGCTCATCCACATGCACAAAATGCTCTTTTTTTTTTGGTCATTATGGTGCTGCAGAGCACACTCACATAGCCCTTGCAATGGCTTCGCTTCGGCTCCTAGTGGTGAACAAATTTACTAAAATTATTGAATGAACAAACTCTTCGATGAATATTGTTGTGGAGCAATTAATTCGAACAATATTACGACTGCAAATATTAACTTTAACAGTAGGGGTGGACGACATGTGCATGAGAGGCCTGGAATAGACCCATGAGATAACAATGTTGAGCTCTTTGAAACCCCGGGTAGCGTGACACTATGAATTTCGGAGTTTATCATGGTAGTTGGAGGAGTTAGTTACTGAGGCATTCATTCTCATCCATGCTAGTGCTAGTGGTAACCTTAGCTTTTTTTTCTTAAAATGTTTTACTTCATAATGTTTGATATTTTCCAAATGGGCTTGGGATCAAGGCTTAACCCGAAAATAGGTTGCATTCTCACTAGCCATTCTGGTACATTGAGGTAGTGGCCGTAGGCAGGTCATGACCTGCATGCACATATCAGAGACTTGAGCCCACCCCGGGTTATTCTTAAAGCCTGGCATTGCTTTTTTATTGGTAAGGCTACAGTCTAGCAGTAGATTGATAGGAATTAACCACAATTAGACCAGGCTTGATCCTTAGCCTCCATATTCTCCTTGAGATTTGCCGCATCATTTTCCTCGGCCTCCATCTTCTCCTTAAGGTTTGCCATTTCTTTTTGTTCGTTGGACTGTGGTCCAGCCATACTGCAAGCTTGATTCTCAATGTATTTATATATGCACTTTATTCGAGAACGCCAAAGCTAATTGTCTTGAAGTTTCAATCCTGTCCCATCAAAAAACAGACTGATTTTTGGCCAAAATAAATAAATTCTCAAATTTTGATTTAAAATCAGTTCTTTAACGATATATATGGATTCAGCACTTGAAAAATAACCTTGAAACTCTAGATTATGGAAAATTTACTGCTCAATATTGAACCACCAGGATTGTGGAAAATTTACTACGAATTCTAACCAATCCTTCTGATTCTGGACAAATTTAACTCAAAAAAACCATAAAAACTTCCAAAATGTATAACATATAGAAGACGGCTTAAAGGAACAATGTAAATCAATCGAGCAGGTATGTTTCAAGTCCGGGTCTGGTCAAATGCTTCTTGTACCTGTAAATTCTGAATAGATAAAATATTTATTTCCGTTAAAAATATATTGAACTAATTCTACAACAAATTAACACTGTAAAATAATAATATTAGATATTAGTTCTCTCTGGGCCTGAGTACTTACATCTTGATGAAATAATATTTTTCTTTAATTAATTTCATTCTTGAAACAGAGAAAGAACTTTCAAGAAATGTCTAAATTTGACCATCATTAAATAAAATGACTCTTTATCTCCACCGAGCCATTCAATTCATGCAGGATTTTTGTCTAAACTATAAAGTATTCGCAGCTAAAGCAAGGTTTAAGCCATGAAGGATTGGAAGCTATCTGTATGCATTACATATTTGAAAATTCAGGGGAATATTTCAAAAATTCTCATGAACGATGAAAAGTTAAGGTTAAGAAGATTACCCGTGGGGCAAACGCAGACCTGAGGCACACAAATGCCTCAACAAACCTTGATAGGATATATGTAGATTTCTTTGACTAGTTACGCAGGATTCTGAGCTTCCCCGCTAACAAAAACAAAACTGATACAAAATAGTAAATGTAACTGAATTGGGAAGGATTGGATGCATAATCCACAAATCTAACTTTGTAGATTATGGAACGTATTTCATCCTTCTATACAATCTACAAAACTATGTTATTAATGGAGGAGTAGAAATGATTGGTTACATGATCCACAAAACTAACTTTATAAAACATGGAACTTATCTCAACTCATCATTTTATAATCTACAAAGCTAAGCCATTAATAGAGGAAGTCATACCTTTGACATCCTAAAAAGCATTTTAATACATAATCCTTTCTAAAAATTAAATGTATATGTAATTGTATTATTTTTTTCATTGCAAAAGATATAATATGTATGTTATTCACTAACTTAATATATAATTTCACTACTTATGATTATACTGGCATAAATTTCACTATATTTTCCCATCTTTTCTTAATTTGAATTTATGCCATTCAAGCAACAAGGATGTAAAAGTTATTTTATTTTTGAAGAACCTACTCATTATTCAATTTTCTTAATGAAAAAAGAATAAAAAAATGAAAATATAAAAAAAAATTAAATGAATTTATAAAGTTAACAAAAATATTAAAATGAACAAATATCAAATCTTTCGTATTACAATCTTAAACTCTATTCAAACTATTTTCTAATTTAATGTAGATATCAAAGTAACTTATTAAAAGTTAGTTTTCCACATTACATATACATATAAAGTGACAGTTTTTCAATTCTAAAAATGAAAAATGGAAAAATGTATGTGATTAAGACTATGTGCAGGACTAGTAAGAATTTCAGCTATAATTGAGTTTATTTTATGAGAACAAAGGGAACACTATCTTAGATTTAGTTTTCTGAGAAATAAAAAATTCAAAAAAATCATAAAATTAAAATTCATTAAATATATTTTAAATATAAATTAGTTATAAGAATTTAAAGTTTTAAAATAATAATAATAATAATATTTAAAAGAAAAATAACAATTAAGAGAAAATATTGATTTACATTAACCACTAATTTTTTTTTTATAAGCTTGGTAGGACTACATCTTCATCATGTCTATTATAGCACCCCGATCGGGGTGGAGAATTGAGTCGGCGACTTCACATCAAGAAGTGGCTTCACAGAGCGCCCAATCATCATCTATCCAAGACTCAACGGACATTAACCACTAATTTCAAAAACAAAACAAAACAAAACAAAATATTTACATTAACCACATTATCTAAAGAATGCACTTTTAAAAATAATTAAAGAGCTTTAAATAAAAAAGTATTGAGCATACCCTTATATAGATGTCATTTCATTTTTTTCCATAAACCCCAACCCTAAATAAATATAAGAAAATATCTCAAAAAAATAAATATCCATCTCCCAAAAACATCTCAAAAAAATAAATCAACTCGCAAAAAAAACCAAACATGGCCTCAAACATAGCTTTAGTAAAGGGAAAAAAGAAACATATCCAGGGCAGATAGTCTATTCCTATTCCAACTGTTTTTCTTCATTAAAATATAACTATATAACTATATATATATATATATATATATATATATATATATATGCATTATATAATTAAATATATATTTACAATGCAATATCGTATAAGCTATGTCACAAGACACATCCCTCAGGGTCTCGTGTCCTATATTTCACGTGTTGGACACCAGACACGCCCTAAAATGTGTAACAAACATATTTTTTAGTGTCCTCCAATTGAGACACATGTTTTGGACATGGAAAAAATGTGCCCTAGTGTCTTGGGCTCGAACAGGTGTCCTAGGAAAAACTGAAATTTAAAACCACAACTTGGTTTTTCTTGGGGGTTTTCTTCATTGTTCGCTGCCGAAATCAAATTTTTTTGTTCAATGTGAGGAATTATGTGTGATGACTAATGAGATCAACCATATTTTTACCGACTTCTTTTCAAGCCCATGTCATACTCTCATTTTCCAACCTCACTGAGTTGTTTACCGTCATGTCTTGGATCATTATTTTGTAATAGAATTTGATACGATTTTGTATTTACTTTATAATTTTTTAAAATTTATTTTAATATAAAGGTCCAATGAACATGATTTTGTCGAAGTCCTAAATTATCTTTGTTTTAATAATATTGTAACATACATATAGATTTTGCGTTCATATCTAAATACATATGCATAAGCATATGTTTGAATGTGTATCTACATATGTGCTTATAGATGTAAAGCACTCCTGAGTTTTTCATAAATTAAAAGTGGGATAAATCAATGGTTTCTCCATAATGACTCTATGGAAGATCCATCTGAACTCCACAGGAGTGATAATTGTTTTGCATGTATTTGATTTGTATACCTTCACTAAAATTTCATATCTAATTTCAAATCGATGCCCCAAAAGAAACTCCTCTAATATCAAGAGATCAATTTCAAAATAATCACCATACATCATGTGATGAATCTACTTGTATCTAAAAAATTCACCATTCTGTTTTCTATCCATTAAGCTATTTAGTATTGATGTACTTCTATGTACTCATTTTCAGGAAATTGTTTTCACTCTCATACATGAAATAGAGAGATGTTAGTATCTTTTTAGATTTTGTTACTTGTAAAATTGGGAGAGCTATTTCGTGTCCCATTATCATTGTTTTCAGCAAAAACAAGCAAAATGGTATATGAAAAGAACAACGGAAAATAATCTCAATCAACATGATGTCATCATAAGGCAACAAGTTCAAGAGAGTAGATTATTGATAGTTGTTTATAAGGCAACAGTTCAAGAGAGTAGATTATTGATAATTGTATATGGGAATCTAATAAGCTCCTAATTGTTAGAGCTTTTCAACCAGAATATATGTTTTCTTCTAGATGAATGCATAACTTCATACTAAATACTAAATAGATATCATACTGATTCATATTTGTAGATGTTCTAATTTCTAAAAAATATGGATTAGACACTATATTTCAATATTTTTTTTTATATATCTAATTTTCTATATATTATATATATCGTATGATTTGTATCTTATTTTCGGGGTCACTGTGTCTCGTGTCGAATACTCTTATTTATGTGTCATCTCTATCTTGTGTCCTCGTGTCATGTGACTTAACGTATCCTTTGTATATTTTTTAAATTAATTTAAGAAAAAAAACATATACATTATATTTAGACATAAAAAAATAAGTTAGTTTCTAAAAGATACCAATTATGGAGCTTTAATTTATAGGGGCATATATATATAAAGAAAAATGAATGAAATCATAAGAATTAACCAAGCTAAACCACTTAAGAGGGATGGGGGTTGGGCTCCCTACCCCAACTCACTCACGCAGCTACTGAAGAGAGATGGGCTTGGGCTCCTTCGCCATCTTGTTATTGTTGACCTTCCCTCCTATGAGGCCTCCTTGGATTTTTCTCTGACTACACCGTTGATCTACCCTTTAATCTGATGTTGTTACACACTTGTATATATCATAGAATTTACCTGATTCTATGATATATACAAGTGTGTAACAGCATCAGATTAACTGGACTCAATCTGATGCTATTAGATAAATATAGTAACGAGCAATCTTATAAAATAAATCCGGCTTTAGTTTTTTGTTTTTTTAAATATTTCCGAAAACACCATAAAATTAAAAAATGTTTAATCATATTTTAAATATAAATTAATTTTAATTTAAAAATAGTAATAATAATATTTAAAAAAAAAAAAAAAAAAAAAAAAAAAAATATTTATATTAACTATTAATTTTAAAACAAAAAATAATATTTAAAAAAAAATTGAGAAAAAATCTATTTATATTAATTAAATTTTCTTTTAAAAATAATGAAGAAAATTTAAATAAGAAAATATTGAGCATACTCTTATATATATGTCATCAAATTTTTTTTTCCATACACCATAATTCTAAATAACAATAATAATAATAATAATAAACTATCTCAAAAAAATAAATATCTATTTCCCAAAAACATTTAAAAATAAATAAATCAACTCCCGGAAAAACCAAACAAAATAGTGCCTCAAACGTTGCTTTAGTAAAATGGAAAAAGAAACATATCCAACGCAGATAGACTATTCCATCCACAAGGGAAAGTAAAAGACACAACGAAATACATAGTTAATATAAAAATCTAAAGCATATTTATACATTATATAGTTAAATATATATTTATAAGCTAATATCATGTCATTTATATATATTTTTTAAATTAATTTAGAAGAAAAAAAACATATATATATAGACATAATTAAATAATTTAATTTCTAAAAGATATCAATTATCGAGATTTAATTTATATGCTAGTTCATAGATATATAAAGAAATATGAATGAAATCATAAGCATTAACCAAGCTAAACAATTTAAGAAGGATGGGGTTAGGCTCCCTTCCCATCTCACTCATGTAGCTGACTCAAGAGGGATGGGCTTGGGCTCCTCCGCCATCTAGTTTTTGTTGACCTTCCCTTTTACCGGGCCTCTTTTTCTCTGATTACACTATTGATTTACAAACTTTTTTGGTGGCAGTAGCAAGGGCATGGGTAGCTTTAAAAATAACTCAGAAAATTTGGAGAACCTCAATCTATTTACAAATGATGAAGTTAGAGTGCAAATAGAAGACTAGATTCTGGACTTGGACATACCAAGGCTACCCAAAACCTCTATCTGTGTGTTGTGGAGCTTTATTGGCATGTAAAGACTCTCATAGGGAAAGATTTGGTTGAAAATGAGGGAAACAACTCTGAAACTGATCTACATTTTAACATAATTCTAGTTGACTGCCACCAGATCTTCTCAAAGGACTAGACCCACTAGGAGATCCCTAGGCACCTGTAGTTGTCTCCAATCATGTTTAATTGCTATAGTCTACATTACTAGTTATTTATTTAGCTGGCTGCAACACTCTTGGATCAGTCTCACTAGGAGATCCCACCTGTAATTTTTTCCAATTATGTTTAATTGCTGCAGTGTGCATTACTAGTTGCTTATTTTGTTGGTTGCAACACTCTTCTTCTTTTATGGCCTTTGGATATCATGTGATTTTGTTAGCAGTATTATGGTTTTGGATTTTGTTATTCAAGTAATGTGAGTTATTTCTATGATGGTTTTCAAGTTAGTCTTTCCATTTGTACTTGTTAGCTGTGTTGGGAAAAATACTGAGAGGGGAGGGGGGGGTGAATCAGTATTTAGGGCAAACTAAAAATTTTTACTTTTTCCATGCTCTAAAACCCATACGCTACTTTTCTGAAGCCAACTAGCGTATATACGCGGATATCCTCCATAAAACTCGCGTATACACAGAGATCTAATTATGCCATTAGTTCTTCACTGATATCATTCCATCATTCATTCATTAGATGTTCTATAAACAGTAAACATGTGCAGTAAGAACAGAATAAACCATCACACATAAGCATCACATGAACACCGAGTTAGGGGGAAAACCAAGTCGGGAGAAAACCTGCATTAACGTTGCTCGGCCTTCAATATTTTATTATAGAAAACATCTTACAACATATGTCTTTGGATCGGACTCCTACACACGCAAGCACCCACACGCTCGTTTACCGGCCTCTCACGGAAGGGGCTCCAACACGGCTCGTTTACCGGCCTCTCACAGAGGAGCTACAACCCCCTACTCTGTTTACCAGCCTCTCCTGGAAGGGAGCTCCAACCCCTTGACTCGTTTACCAGCCTCTCCTGGAAGGGAGCTACGACCCCCTGCTCTCGTTTACCGGCCTCACCTGGAAGGGAGCTACAACCCCCTGACTGAAGGCTACAACCCTCAGCACCTCTATGGACCACGTTTCATCAATTTTCACACTGGATCCAAAGCTTCCTTTAGGACACTACTTGCAGGCCACGTTTCATCATATTTTCAGACTGGACCCACTCCATACTTTTAAGCACAGTCAAACATGAAACTGATACATATAAATCATTGCCATATATCAGTAAACTAGCAGAACAGATCAGACATTTCTTAACACAGACTTCAGCAAACCCTAGTTTGCATACGCGCTTTCCTTTCTCTGATGTCGCGTATATACGCTCTTCCGTTCACATCAACCAGCGTATACTTATGTACAAATTATAGAATTAACTTCTCTTCCCATACGTGCTTTCTCTTCAGTAAACCCGCGTATATACATGCTTCCTCTGCGTCGAACTAGCGTATGGATCTTCAACCATTTCAGAGCTGCATACTTCTTCAGATCAGATATTCAGTTCAGATTTAACTCTCCACTTCATAGAGATGTTCGCCTCATCTCAGATCTAAACATTCAATGAATAGATCTAGGAGATACAAAAACATTTCAGATCTAGTTTTCCTTCTTCATCATTTTCTTCATTGGTGCATCACAGATTTAGATCTATCATCAAACTGTAACCCTTTCCATTCAGATATACTTCAGAGAGAAGTATTCATTCAAGCTCGGACATCTTGCACCCACTCTCATGATTTGCACAATGAATTTCTTCTCCTTATATAGGTTTACCCTTTTTCAATACCATGAGCCAAAACCACATTACTTTCGATGGTATTCCTGGACAGGGTCATTTAGACGAATCATTACCCAATACAATGGGTCAATACCATGGTGGTTACCCCTGGTTTTGCACTTTATGAGCGCTTTTGCCCATACGCGACTTGGGACGTTATTACCCGCGTGCATACACGACTTATCCTAGACAAATCCGCGTATGCCTTGAGACATACTCTTTTCATCATAGATCTAGCACATACTAAATTCCTTTCTTCATTACCTTCTGTACTCACTGTAGATACATCAGATTCAATTCATCAGGACACATTCTATCAAGCACAACTTCATCAGGTGGGTTGCCATTCAAGGACAACACTCGGCATCATATTGTCAACAAACATCATATCACATCAGATTTACATCATTTACCAAGTCCATCAAGTCAAGAGTAACTTCATCAGGTGGATTTCCATCAAGGACAACACATGTCAACAATATCATGTCTTCATCTTCATTCAGTGGGTTGCCATCAAGGACAACACTCTGCATCATATTGCCAACAATCTCCCCCTTTGGACTTGATGGCAACCATGATGGTGTTTGGTTACTAGCAGTGGTACATTAAAAATACAATGACACCATGTCACTTTCCCCATTCTTTGACACCATTATCTTCATTCAAACACCATGTCACTCTCCCCCTTTGACATCAAGGGCAAAGGGTGGATCAAAACCAACACGCTCTCCCCCTTTTCTCCTCATGTAGAAGAAGCGTTCTGCAAATCTGATATGTGCTGAAGTGGCCAAGCTCCCCCTGAGTCCATGCTGAATCTCCAAACATATTTGTCAATGAAGTAGATGACTCTATGAACTTCCTATCACCAAAGACTCATACTTACATCAAATATCCAACCAAGTGGATTTACATATAAGACTCAAGTACCCAACCAAGTGGGTTTACAAAATTTGACTCAGCTACCCAACCAAGTGAGTTTACAAATTTTGTTTCGGCCCTACCCAACCCAGTGGGTTTACAAATTTGACAAAGTCCTTACATGGCTACAAGTCCTTACATGACTGAATATTACAATTTTACATCATGGGTCTCAACAAGACCTTTTCATCAAATTACAAATATGACCATTTATGACCAATACCAGAAAGACTTCAAAGAACATATTTCAGAATCATCATAATGCCAACAATGCATTATACTCAACAATGTCACTCTCCCCCTGAAAATGTGCATCCAATGCATCCTATCCAAATGGCCAAGGCTCCTCCTTAACTTGTGCAACCTAAAACACCTTCAACAGCAAGTCATCAGCAACAAACTCTGCATGATCTGTTCATATCTCTGAATCATAAGACCTCCATTTCATCCAACAGATACTCTTCATTAAGTAACAATCCGGGCTCATCCATGATCTTCAACATAAGCAACCAAGTATCATTTCATCATTATTTAGAACTGAGAGAATAAGTTGATACAGAGTCAATAATACAATTATTAGCAATCATACTGATGCTCCCCCTGAACCTCTGCTCCTGATCTTCAGCTGTCATCTCAATTCTCTTATCATAAATGCATACGCTACTATGTCTATTGGAACTCACGTGTATACGTGACTTTTTCTCACCTAACTCGCGTATGGAGAGTGACACATTGAAAACTTCACATTCCTTCATCTCCCCCTGAAGTTGTACTATCTGTACCTGTCTTCTTCATATCAGATGCTTTGTCAGGAAGAAACATAACCAGAAAAGCCAAACAGTACTGCAGAATGCTGACACCAACCAAAAATAGTCAGCAATTATCCATACGCGACTTTATGTTCATACACTCGCGTACATACGCGACTGTATATTAGTAAAACCACGTATCATATTTAATATTCTGAATTTATGCAGATTTGTTCTTTTGACTGGCAGAGAACACTCCCAGCTTCTGTCTTAGATACTCGAACGCTTCCCTGGGCAGAGGTTTGGTAAAGATATCAGCAACTTGTTCTTTGGAGGGAACATACTCCAACTTCACCTTTTGCTCAAGCACTTGTTCACGTAAGAAGTGATGCTTGATGGGAATGTGCTTGGTCTTCGAATGCATAACAGGATTCTTTGAAATACTGATGGCACTTGTATTGTCACACTTAATGGGGACAGGAGGTGTACATTTGATTTGAAAATCTTGTAAGGTTTGCATCATCCAAAGGATTTGAGTGCAACAAGATGCGGCAGCCACATATTCTGCTTCTGCTGTAGATAAGGCAATAGAATTTTGCTTCTTGTTGAACCAAGATACTAACCGGGGTCCCATATATAATGCACCACCACTAGTGCTTTTCCGATCATCAACACTTCCAGCCCAATCTGCATCAGTGTAAGCATGAAGAGTAAGATCAGCATTCTTTGGATACCATAGACCAAAGTCTTGAGTTCCTTGTAGATATTTTAATATTCTTTTAACAGCCTGAAGGTGAGACTCTTTTGGATTAGCTTGGAATCGTCCAACAATCCCAACTGCATGCATAATGTCTGGTCTAGTCCCAGTGAGATAAAGTAGACTTGTTATCATTGATCTGTATTATGGTTGATTCACCGTGGGAGAATCATCATGAGAACTGAGATTGCATCCGGTTATCATTGGTGTACTTACAGGTTTGCATTCTTCCATGCCATACTTCTTCAGAATTTGCTTAAGATATTTTGCTTGTGATAGGAATATACCATCTGCAGTTTGATGCACTTGCAAGCCAAGAAAGAATATTAGTTCCCCAAGTTAGGACATTTCAAATTCTTGCTGCATGACAGAAGCAAATTTTTGACTCATAGATTCTTCGTTACTCCCAAAAATGATATCATCAACATATACAACTACAATCAATAGTTTATCATTTTCAACTTTTGTGTATAAGTTGCTAGCTACAGATCCCTTTGAAAATCCTTGTTGATGAAGATATTTGTCAAGACGATAATACCATGCCCTTGGAGCTTGTTTGAGACCATATAGAGCCTTTTTAAGTTTACAAACAAGTTTTTCAACATTTCCCAAAATGAATCCTTCCAGTTGTTCTATATATACTTCTTCTTCTAGATCACCATTAAGAAAAGCATATTTAACATCCATTTGATAAAATTTGATTTGTTGATAACTTGAAAAAGCAAGAAACATTCTTATGGCTTCAAGTCTAGCTACAGGAGCAAAAGTTTCTTCAAAGTCTATACCTTCTTGTTGAGTATACCCTGTGCAAACCAGTCTAGCTTTGTTTCTTACAACATCCCCATTCTCATTTAACTTGTTCTTGAAAATCCATTTAGTTCCAATGACATTTTTATCATGTGGTCTTGGTACCAATTCCCAAGTGTCATTCTTTTCAATTTGATCAAGCTCTTCATCCATGGCTTTCTTCCAACATTCATCTTTGCTAGCTTGATTGACATTGTGTGGTTCAATTGTGGATAGAAGTGCCAGATGACTAGAAGATCCCACCAGAGTTCTCCTTGTTCGTACACCTGATTCCTTGTCTCCCAAAATTTGAGACTCAGGATGATTCTTTTGAACATATCTGGATGGAGCTTTTTCAGATAGATCATTTT
The DNA here is from genome assembly GCA_034641835.2 of Pinus albicaulis. Classification (NCBI taxonomy): domain Eukaryota; kingdom Viridiplantae; phylum Streptophyta; class Pinopsida; order Pinales; family Pinaceae; genus Pinus; species Pinus albicaulis. The sequence continues at coordinate 565,250,085 of CM076578.1, forward strand.
CAGGTTCTTCATTGGATCCACTGTCTATATCATTTCTATTTGATGTAGAAGGCCATAAGTCACCGTCATCTTCTTTTGTTGTTTGGTTTTATTCTTTAGGAGATGCAGGAGACTCATCAATAACAACATCAATACATTCAACAATCTTTTGAAGCCTTTCATTATAACATCTGTATGCTTTGCTTAAAGATGAGTAACCAAGAAATATTCCTTTATCTGATCTAGGTTCAAACTTGCCAAGCTTTTCATCATTATTTTTGATAAAGCATTTGTTTCCAAAATATCTAAAATGCTTTACAAAGGGAGATTTACCATACCAGAGTTCATATGGAGTTTTATCACTGTTTACCCGAACATGTGCTTTGTTGAGAATGTTTGCTGCTGTATGTGTTGCTTCTCCCCAGAAAGTGTTAGGTGTTCCAGAATCATCAAGCATAGCTCTAGCCATTTGTTGAATTGTTCTATTCATTCTTTCTGCTACGTCATTTTGTTGTGGAGTGCCAGCTACAGAGAATTGTCTTTTTATGCCATGTTGTTCACAAAATTCAAGGAATTCATTTGATGTATATTCTCCTCCTCGATCAGATCTAAGACACTTGATTTTTAGATCCAATTCATTTTCAACCAGTGCTTTGAAGATCTAAATTTTTTCAAATGCTTCATCTTTGTGTTTAATGAACCCGATCCAACACATTCTAGAGTAATCATCAATAAATAAGATATAGTATTCTTCCCAACGTGGTGAATTTTTCCTCATAGGTCCACATATGTCAGTATGAATGAGTTGAAGAGGCTTACTTGATGATCCTTCTTTGGCATCAAATCGTACTCTAGTCTGCTTACTGAATTGACAAGATTTGCATATGATACTTTCTGGTAGATTAATATTGGGAAGATCACGAACAGCTTGAAGTCTACTTGCTTTGTTGATTTGAGAGAAGCTCATATGCCCCAGCCTTCTATGCCATAGCCAATTTTCTGAAGACTTGCTCAAGTAACATTGATCTTTGTAGTTCTTCAGTACATACAGGTTGCTTGGATTTCTTTTCCCTTTTATAATAATTTTACCTGTATCAAGATCACGAACCACAAATTATTTTGAACTAAAAACAACTTTTGTTCCTTCATCACACATTTCACTTACACTTAACAGGTTATGCCTTAATCCATCCACATACATGACATCTTTAGCCTTCACCTTTTATTTTAGAAACACTGACCCTTTTCCTTTAATTACAGCAGGAGTATCATTTCCAAATGTAACTTTCTTTTATTTTTCTAGAGCATTATATGCAAGAAGTTTGCTTTTGTCACTTGTCATGTGTCTTGAGAACCCACTATCAATGTACCATTGATTTTCTTCACCTTCTGCAAATAACGCTATCCCACAATTTTCAACCAGTATTTCTTTCTTTTTCCACACTTTAGAGCTTGAGGGAACATGCTCTTTTGGCTGGACCTTGCTCCTGCATTCAGATTCTTCATGACCAAAGTTATTGCAATAAGTACATTCAACTTAGTTTTGAAGAGGAGAAAAGTTGTTATAGGTGTTCTTCTTTGGTTCAATATTCATCCTTTTCTTTCTTGCTTCTCTTGTCATGATGGTTTTATATGCAACACATTGAACAAATTTATGACCAAAATTGTGACATGAGAAACATTGTCGATTGAAGTAGAAATTTCTGTGATCATGCAATCTTCTATTAGAATTTACCTGTTGGTTGTAGCTTCTTTGAAATATCTCCCTGTTAGTGTTCCTTGAATTGAGATGATCATGCTTTACCTGTAAAGATCCTTTGTCCCCTTGCTGAGTGGCTGAATGTAGTGAACCAGATGTGGCTGCTTTTAGATAATTTGGTGTTGAAGTTTGGGAAGATTCCCCAGTGTATCCAAGACCTGTTTTTATAAGAGGAGACCGTTGTACCTTGATAATCTCATCTAAGGTTTCTGAACCTTTATTAAATCTAAGATTGAGTGATTTCACTTTCTCATTATCTTTCCTTAGACTTACTACTTCACACTCCAATTCCTCAATGTGTTTTTCTTTTGCTTCAAGCTGATTTTCAAGAGTCTCTATGATTATGTTCTTTTCTTCTAGGCTTACCTTGAGTTGAGTGTTTTCTTCAAGACAATCATTGTCTTCTAGAGCATCCACAAAAGTATCCTTTTCTTCTCTAGATTCTTTTGCCATGAGCAGTCTAATATCTTGTTCACATTTTTTCTCACTATCAGATAACCCATCACTGTCTTAATTAATATAGTAACGTTTTCCTATGCTAGATCGATTCTTATTCCATCTTCCTACTTCTTTCACGATAGCCCATACTTCTGCACCAAGAATTTTCAGATATGCTTTTGTCTGTACCTTCCATAATATCAGATTGCTTCCATTGAATAGAGGTGGCTTTATAGATACTACTCCTTCATGACTTCCCATTGCGACGGATCTCCTTCAAGCGATCAAGCTTCTGCAGAAGGACCTGCTCTGAAACCAATTTATGGGAAAAATACAGAGAGGGGGGGGTGAATCAGTATTTAGGGAAAACTAAAATTTTTTACTTTTTCCATGCTATAAAACCCATAAGCTACTTTTCTGAAGCCAACTAACGTATATATGTGGATATCCTTCATAAAACTCACGTATACACAGAGATCTAATTATGCCATTAGTTCTTCACTAATATCATTCCATCATTCATTCATTAGATGTTCTATAAATAGTAAACATGTGCAGTAAGAACAGAATAAACCATCACACATAAGCATCACACATGAACACTAGGATTTTAGGTGGAAACCCAAGTCAGGAGAAAACCGCTGCTGCAGTTTCTCAGCCTTCAATATTTTATTATAGAGAAAACATCTTACAACATATGTGATGGCGCAGACTCATATCAGCACGCAGACACCCACCTGCGCTCGTTTACCAGCCTCTCCTGGAAGGGAGCTCCAACCCCCTAACTCGTTTACCAGCCTCTCCTAGAAGGGAGCTACAACCCCCTGCTCTCGTTTACCAGCCTCACCTGGAAGGGAGCTACAACCCCCTGACTGAAGGCTACAACCCTCAGCACCTCTATGGACCACGTTTCATCAATTTTCACACTGGATCCAAAGCTTCCTTTAGGACACTACTTGTAGGCCACGTTTCATCATATTTTCAGACTGGACCCACTCCATACTTTTAAGCACAGTCAAACATGAAACTGATACATATAACTCACTGCCAGATATCAGTAAACTAGTAGAACATATCAGACATTTCTTACCACAGACTTCAGCAAACCCTAGTTTGCATACGCGCTTTACTTTCTCTGATGTCGCATATATACGCGCTTCCGTTCACATCAACCAGCGTATACTTCTGTACAAATTACATAATTAATTTCTCTGCCCACACGCGCTTTCTCTTCAGTAAACCCGTGTATATACACGCTTCCTCTGCGTCGAACTAGCGTATGGATCTTCAACCATTTCAGAGATGCATACTTCTTCAGATCAGATATTCAGTTCAGATTTAACTCTCCACTTCAGAAAGATGTTTGCCTCATCTCAGATCTAAACATTCAATGAAAAGATCTAGGAGATACAAGAACATTTCAGATCTAGTTTCCCTTCTTCATCATTTTCTTCATTGGTGCATCACAGATTCAGATCTATCATCAAACTGTAACCCTTTCCATTCAGATATACTTCAGAGAGAAGTATTCATTCAAGCTCAGACATCTTGCACCCACTCTCATGATTTGCACAATGAATTTCTTCTCCTTATATAGGTTTACCCTTTTTCAATACCATGAGCCAAAACCACATTACTTCTGATGGTATTCCTGGACAGGGTCATTTAGATGAATCATTACCCAATACAATGGGTCAATACCATGGTGGTTACCCCTGGTTTTGCACTTTATGAGCGCTTTTTCCCATACGCGACTTGGGACGTTACTACCCGCGTGCATACGCGACTTATCCTAGACAAATCCGCATATGCCTTGAGACATACTCTTTTCATCATAGATCTAGCACATACTGCATTCCTTTCTTCATTACCTTCTGTACTCACTGTAGATAAATCAAATTTACATCATTTAGCAAGTTTATCAAGACATATTCTATCAAGCACAACTTCATCAGGTGGGTTGCCATTCAAGGACAACACTCAGCATCATATTGCCAACAAACATCATATCACATCAGATTTACATCATTTACCAAGTCCATCAAGTCAAGAATAACTTCATCAAGTGGAATTCCATCAAGGACAACACATGTCAACAATCTCATGTCTTCATCTTCATTAAGTGGGTTGCCATCAAGGACAACACTCTGCATCATATTTCTAACAAGTTGTATCATGATTTTCGGTTTTTTTATGCAATTAATGTCAGTTATTTCTATGATGGTCATCATTTTAATCTTATTTATACTGTCAATTTTAACTCTAAAAAACTCTTCTAAAAAGACTAGTTTGATTTTCCTAGAGACAAATTGTAACAAGAGATGATAAGATGTACTACCTTTAATATATACATAAAACTAAGATGACAAGATGTACTACCTTTTCTATATACATGAAAATTTACTATGTTTTTATATATATAACTTTCCTATGTAATGATAACCATACAAAAATAATTACTTTATTAAATGATGAAACTAATTTAGACATGCCTTCGTAGTTTTAAAACAGTCAGCCTGGTTTCATAAAAACAAAAACCAACAGAAGAAAGGACAAGCCAATTACTATAAGTTACAAGTATTTCAATATGGCTAATAACATTTCTAAATATTCTTGGTCGAGCCTCTGAATGATTTTATAGAACCTTGTAATGGGTCCACAAAGAATGAAGGTTCTATCCTAATTTATGAATTCGCCAATTTATGTTACGAGTTTATTAAACCAGTAATAAAAACCAAGAGGAGAAAGGACAGACCACTTAATTTAGGAAGAGGGCGTACCCAACTGCTGGTCCGGTCCGGGAATTACATTTCTCCGGCGGCCAACAATCTAGGGGCTTCAGGGTAGCATTTCAATGATAAACCTAAGTTACAATTACTTCCATAGAAACAAAAAGATTTGGAAATAATACTATAAATAACAAGATTTCTAGGTAACAGTTTAGAGAATTGGCTGGTTTCTTGTATTTGAAAATGGAATTGGCAGGACGAATATTACTTTGTCGAAAGCGCGCTCTTCCACCAACTATCAAAAGAACTACCGATTAACCAAATACCACAGCAATAAGAAATAACATATATGATGGGACATATATTTTTCCTTAGCTTTCATAGGGAAAATGTCAGTTCTCTTAATATTTCCTGTGCCATGGTGCTCATACACTTCCCACGAAACCCTTGAAAATACGATTTGTTCAGATTGTGAATAATTTGATGGAACCTTGTAATGGACCCCCAAGAATCAAATTCAACTATCTCAATTGATCAAAATATCAGTTCATCAATTTCTATGAAGAGCTTTTGACATTTGGTTTAAAATTAAGAAGTGAGACATTGGGTCAGTGATAGCCTAGGGTCTGTGAGGCTTCTTTGATGACCATCTCTTATAGTCGCGCTTACCCTCTGTTAATGAAACTCCACTCAACCTTAACAATTAATATGCTGAATTTCAAGATACGATTTCATTAGTATGTCGAACTCAATCTCGAAATTAAATGAAATATTAAAAAAAAACTTCATATGAAACTTAATATCTGCAGAATTTTAAGATGCGATTTATTAAGTATGCCAACCTAACGAATATTCACATTAAAAGAAATTTTAAACTGTGCTAGATTTTAAGTATTATTATTTTTGTTCATTTAATATGTGAACGTTGGTTACCATCAATTATTTATATAATGTTTATATATTTACATAGTTATATCAGTTGGCATTTGATTGAGTTAAATTTAATTAAAATAAATTATTATACAAAATTTTAATATACTAAATTTTAAGTATTATTATTTTTATTCATTTAATATGTGATCGTTGATTACCATCAATTATTTATATAATGTTTATATATTTACATAGTTATATCAGTTGGCATTTGATTGAGTTAAATTTAATTAAAATAAATTATTATACAAAATTTTAATATACTAAAATGTTATTTGTAAAAAAAAATAAATATTAAAAATAGTTTAAATTTAAAAAAAAAAATTATATAATTTTATATATAAAAATATGCATACACAACCCAATAAAAAGTTTAATATTAAAAAGTTAGAATGTAATATTTTATAAAAATTATAAAAATTTAACTATATAATAATTAAAATTATATTACTAGCCATATTTAATAATTTTTTTTATTTAAATTTATTTAATTTAAACAATAACATAAATTTATAACTAAAATATGAGAATTATTAAATTTTATAATATAATTTTGTATCATAATAACAAATTCTGTTTAATTTAAATTTTTATATAAAATTATATATAACATATTTTAATATAATTTTAAAATTTTAAATTAATTTAATATTAAAACAATTTTCGTAATTTCTTGTTAAATTAGAATTTTTATCCATCAAAATTATATATATGATGATGACTAATGTCCATATATTATTTTGAAATAAATTTAAACTTTGGATAAATTTATAAAACAAAATATAAAAATTATTAAATTTTATAATATAATTGTTCATCATAATAACAAATTCGATTTAATTTTAATTTTTGTATAAACTTATATAAAACATATTTTAATATAATTTTAAAATTTTAAATTAACCACTATTAAAACCATTTTCATAATTTCTTGTCAGATTAGAATTTATATACACGAAGGTTATATATATTATTTTGAATTAAAATTTTATGCTACTGAATTTTATTTTAAATTTATCCCAAAAAAATCCCTTATATTTTAAATATAATAGAGCCGTTGTGTATAAATAGGTTGAAATAGAGTATTAAAACCAAACCTGCCATATACACCTATAGTTATAGATTAGCAAACTTCATGGGTTTAGCTTCACCATTTGTGATTTTCTATGACTTATCTTCCAAATTTGGCGAATATTAAAAAATCAATGTCTACAGCACGCAGGGTTAAAGAACTTACTAGCCATTTCTGTCTTTCTATTACTTGATTACCAACAATTCTGCCAAATTAGCCCATGTCCAAAAATCAATTTGAAATAGCAGATATCTAAAAGCTAGTTTTAAAATTTATGAGAGTGGGCACATATCTGGCAGAGAATATGGTAATGGTAAAGGCATGTGAGAACCGTGCGCACAATAAAAAGCGATTCTATTTGAGCTCAGGATTAATCGCAGGCCCAACTTGTTTTTAGGTAAGGATGAAACAATAACCTCTACGACCACTGCATTAAATTACAGTACACAGAAGAAATCCCTAAATTCTAAAAACACTCAGGACTAAATTCCTAAATTCGAAAATATTGTTCGCACCAAAAAATCAATACAAAATAAATAGCATATATATATTTTAGATATTTACGAATTAATTTTATGAATCCACATTACGTACCTGAATTAGGAACTTTGTAACAATGTACAACTACTCCAGCAGAAACAATTGATTCACTGTAAACCAGCAAAATGAAAAGATGGACAGAGATTAAAAACATAGACACCATTATAAGTACCTGCAACCAGACACCATTATAAGTAAGAAAATAACTGTGCCACTTCATCTTTAAAGAAAAATCTAATTAAAAAAAAAATTGAACATACGTTTCAACCTCTTTTCTTTATTCCCCGATCTAAGTGCAAATCCAGGAAACCCCCGCTCGGAAAAAGTTTAGAGAAACATCTTTTCATAAAGATAAATAAGGACTATAACAGTCGCTTCACCATCTGCTTAGGTAAATGAATATCATGGTTTCATCTTGTACTCTGCATTCTAAAACAGATAAAATTGGCACGCCCAGCACTTCACACACAACTAAAGAGAAATCGATTCGCACAGAAAAAACATTAAAACACCCATAAAGGAAAACCAAACGAAGCAGCATGGCCATGCTGCAGAAAAACAAAGAAACAAGCGAAGCCAAGCCAATTCAAAGCGGAATGCAAAAACAATTGAGATCGAAGTGCTGTGTTTCTTGGTTCTGAGCATTGCTTTATGAACACTCAATTTCCAACGGTCACTAGTTTTGCAGATTTAAATTATTTTAGATGTTTATTAAGGCCCGCTTTTTTTGCTTTTTCCTTTCTTTCTAAAATTTGCTTTTTCCTTTCTTTCTAAAATTAGGGTGCGCCCGCGATGAACCATGGAACTTGCTTTTGTTTTTATTGCATTCTAAACTAAATTTTTGCTACATTAAAAGAAATATTTATTAAAAAAAAAAAAAAATTGATGTCATGATTACATGGATCATATAAATTTGAGTCGTTCAAAGCATTTAAATTTCTTCGAGGGGTGTTATACTCTATCTACTTAGGTATCATATAATATTCTCATGAAAAAATCAAAGTCCCATATCACTTAATCAAAAGATTTTTTTTTTTACATGCCTATTTGCTATTTATTATTAAGTAATATTGGGACATAAAATATTTACGAGAAGGCATGGTACTTACTATAATTTTAAGTTAATTTAATGATTGATAGGAATATTTGATAGCAAATAGAGAGTGTGATTAAATTTCTAACCATGGAGGGAAGACGTAGCCCTTCATGATATTTGGGCTTCATAATAGTCGTAAGAGCTTTTTTGGGACATTCTTTATTATAAAAAAAGAGTAACTGAACACGATATTTTGAACTTAATATGGTTGTGTGTTCTATTTTTACGCTGTAAAGCGCTTTTATTTGAAAAGAAGCCACCTAAAGTGCCACCTGTATCATTATGTACCATTGATGTTCATGTTAGATTATTCAAATGATTTCAACCTTTGATTCATTACTGTTATTATTCAATTATAAAAACGACTTTAAACTTCTTGAACGGGCATTTCCATTTCCCGGGTAGCGTGACACTATGAATTTCAGAGTTTATCATGGTAGTTGGAGGAGTTAGTTACTGGGGCATTCATTCTCATCCATGCTAGTGCTAGTGGTAACCTTAGCTTTTTTTTCTTAAAATGTTTTACTTCATAATGTTTGATATTTGCCAAATGGGCTTGGGACCAAGGCTTAACCCGAAAATAGGTTGCATTCTCACAGGCCATTCTGGTAAATTGAGGTAGTGGTCGTAGGCAGGTGATGACCTACATGCACATATCAGAAAATTTAGCCCACCCCAGGTTCTTCTTAAAGCCTGGCATTGCTTTTTTATTGGTAAGGCTACGGTCTAGCAGTAGATTGATCGGAATTAACCACAATTAGACCAGGCTTTATCCTCAAGCTCCATATTCTCCTTGAGATTTGCCGATTCTTTTTCCTCGGCCTCCATCTTCTCCTTGAGGTTTGCCATTTTTTTTGTTCGTTGCACTGTGGTCCAACCATACTGCAAGCTCGATCCTCAATGTATTTATATTTGGACTTTATTCAAGAATGTCAAAGCTACTTGTCCTGAAGTTTCAATCCTGTTCCATCAAAAAATAGAGTGGTTTTTGGCAAAAATAAATAAATTCTCAAATTTTGATTTAAAATCAGTCCTTTAACGGTATATACGGATTCAGCACTTGAAAAAGAACCTTGAAACTATAGATTGTGGAAAATTTACTGCTCAATATTGAACCACCAAGATTGTGGAAAATTTACAACGGATTCCAACCAATCCTTCTGATTCTGGACAAATTTAACTCAAAAAAACCATAAAAAATTCCAAAATGTATAACATATAGACGGCAGCTTAAAGGAACAATGTAAATCAGTCGAGCAGGTATGTTTCAAGTCCGAGTCTGGTCAAAAGCTTCTTGTACCTATAAATTCTGAATAGATAAAATATTTATTTCCATTAAAAATATATTGAACTAATTCTACAACAAATTGACACCGTAAAATAATAATATCAGATATTAGTTCTCTCTGGGCCTGAGTACTTACATCTTGATGAAATAATATTTTTCTTTAATTCATTTCATTCTTGAAACAGAGAAAGAACTTTCAAGAAATGTCTAAATTTGACCAGCATTAAATAAAATGACTCTTTATCTCCACCTAGCCATTCAATTCATGCAGGATTTTTGTCTAAACTATAAAGTATTCACAGCTAAAGCAAGGTTTAAGCCATGAAGGATTGGAAGCTATCTGTATGCATTACATATTTGAAAATTCAGGGGAATATTTCAAAAATTCTCATGAACGATGAAAATTTAAGGCTGAGAAGATTACCCGTGGGCCAAACGCAGACCTGAGGCACAAAAATGCCTCGGGAAGCCTTGATAGGATATATGTAGATTTCTTTGACTAGTTACGCAGGATTCTAAGCTTCCCTGATACCGAAAACAGAACTGATACAAAATAGTAACTGTAACTGAATTGGGAAGGATTGGATGCATAATCCACAAATCTAACTTTGTAGATTATGGAACTTATTTCATCCTTCTATATAATCTAAAAAACTATGTTATTAATGGAGGAGTAGAAATTATTGGTTACATGATCCACTAAACTAACTTTATAAAACATGGAACTTATCTCAACTCATCATTTTCTAATCTACAAAGCTAAGACATTAATAGAGGAAGTCATACCTTTGACATCCTAGAAAGCATTTTAATACATAATCTTTTCTAAAAATTAAATGTATATGTAATTGTATTATTTTTTTCATTGTAAAAGATATAATATGTATGTTATTCACTAACTTAATATATAATTTCAATCTTAAACTCTATTCAAACTACTTTCTAATTTAATGTAGATATCATAGTAACTTATTAAAATTTAGTTTTCCACATTACATATACATATAAAGTGATAGTTTTTCAATTCTAAAAATGAAAAATGGAAAAATGTATGTGATTAAGAGTATGTGCAGGACTAGTAAGAATTTCAACTATAATTGATTTATTTTATGAGAACAATGTGAAAACTATCGTAGCTTTAGTTTTTTGAGAAAAAAAAAATTCAAAAAAACCATAAAATTAAAATTTCTTAAATATATTTTAAATATAAATTAGTTATAAGAATTTAAAGTTTTAAAATAATAATAATAATATTTAAAAGAAAAATAATAATTAAGAGAAAATATTGATTTACATTAACCACTAATTTTTTTTTTATAAGCTTGGTACGACTACATCTTCATCATGTCTAATTGTAACACCTCCAGTTTAAGGAATTTTTTTTTTTTTTTCTTTCCACCTATATACTGGGGTTTCATTTTTATTTACCTGGTTGTCTGAATATTAAGTTCAGAAATTGGATTTTTATTTCCATCTTTTTAAATTTTCCTCTACCCCTCTAGTATCTCATTTAAAATTTAAGATCTCTTTTCCACTATCCCTTCCTAATAATATTCAATATTCCTCATTTGTATTCCTCCTGTGTACCTTAAAACCATATAATATAAGTCTACACCCTAGGTACATTCATCTCTTTCGATAACATCATATAAGCCATACATATATAATACATATACCGCTTATATATATATAACACATATACCACTTATATATATAACACACACACACACACACACACACACACACACACATATATATATATATATATATATATATATATATCCTTTGATAATATTACTTAAATGCGTATATATATATATAACACACATATATATATATACCCTTGGATAAAATTATTTGAATGCGCATACATATATATAACACATATATATATAACCCAATTATTTGATAAAATTATATACACTTTGATAAAATTATTTGAATGCGCATACATATATATATAACACACATATATATATATATACACTTTGATATAATTATTTGAATGCGCATATAGATATATATAACCTATATATATAAAACACCCCCTTTGATAATATCATTGAATCCGCATAAATATATAACACATATATACACCATTCGATAATATAATCGAAACCGCATCAAGCATATACTATACCTAATATACCTATACCTTACCCACACGTTGAAATAACGCTTGTGTATATAAAGTACAGTGTGTACATACTACTAATTTCGTACGTCGATGAGTCTACGCCCATTTCAGTTATCGTCGCAGACTATCGATAAATATAACAGTGATTCAACTATTGATTATGGAACGCTGAGACCTACCAGTCCTGATATAAACCTAACCCTAATCATAAAACTTGTTGGCATTGTTTTACTGTTCAACCTTTTTTCTTAATTCGTCGTGACAGGGTATATTATTATTGGTTTATACTTTTATGAATATTACTGCCTGCAATGATGTTGACAGTCATGCGTATTGGCGTCTATGCATAATACAAATCCGAGCGCCTTGCTTCTTGCGTCGAATTATAATTGTTTTGGTTTGAAACGGTGCATATACGATTTGATTTTTATACGCATAGTACGCACCATGCGTACTGATTGTGGATGGAGATAGCAGTATAGCTTAGTGATCTGATTGATCTGGTTTAACGTGTGGGTTTCATTCTGACGTTTTGATGGTTTTGTACGTAGGGAAGGTGTCTCGCTCAGGATATTGAACTACTAGATGCCGGCGTTTGCAGACTCATGCCGAGCAAGTAATTTGCGTGTAACACTTCCATTTGTTATTACAGTCTGGCCCAGTACTGTGTGAGCCGACTTCTGCGTCTCAGTACCTCGTCTGCAACTCATTTACATCACTGAATTCCCCTATGTCGACTAAGCTGGGGTTTTCCAAATCGACTTTGGGATTTTTTTGACTTTTTGGGGCCGTGGGATTAGGGTTTCTCCTACCCTTCCGATTTATCTCTGCGGCATCAACTCGATGCCACTCACCTCTCCCTCCACCGATTATTATCTATATAGCTGGCTCAGTTTACAATTGAATCTTACTCTGGTGGTTGTGTTTTTCTTTGTTCACAATTCGTTCACCGAAGGTGAGAATCTTTCCCTATGGATTAGGTGAGGGAATACCATGTTGGCTTAAAGGTATCGGATCTTGCTCCGTGGAGAGTTCGAGCGTAAGGTTTTTATAGTTCTTTACGTTCTGCAACTCATGCCGTGTCTAAATGATCCACTGATTGTTTTGTGCAGAGGGTGCAGACGGTGGGGTTTTCTGGCCATGCTCATCGTAACTCATACAAATCCTTATTTTTATTATTATAGTTTTTTTTTTTGTAGTCTACTTTGATGTGAATACGGGTTGTTTTACTCTGAAGGGTTTTCTTTTGCAGATCTCTTACGGCTGCGCTCAGTACGCATTACATGGATACGAGCCATTAATAGGCTTTCCTCCTGGCTACATACCGCACCCTTCGCTAGCATATTTTTCCACGTTCTGATGCGAAATCTCAGATTTCCTTGCATCCAAGTTTGATAGCCTTCCTATGGCTGACGTGCTAATATGCGTTTTGGTTTGACATCGTATTGACCTCTGGCTTTTATTTTTAAAGTAATGCGATCCCAGGGTAGAATGCAACCCTACGCATAGGTCAATCTCGAGTTTCTGTCATACAATTGCAGAGGTTCATGCCTCTGAATTATTTGCTTCCGTTTCAGAACTATAGTATTGTTGATATTCAGTACTAACTATCAGGACCTATATTATGGATAGGTTTTATGCTTTCGGCGCCCTATCTAACTTGTAACTACGGTCAGCGGCGTATTGGCCAGTCAAATCCAAAAAAATTTGTTTGGCTTTGTTGCAGATAGCACAGATGACTAACGAACCACACCAAGGGAGAAGTCGAGCTCCCACGTCGGTAACTCCCTTCCTTAACGTGAATGCGCCCTCTGTATTTCTTTCGTTTTTAATACTAGTAACTCTCTCCACGAAAATAGACAAGGCTATACTGCCTTTGCAAATTCAATATAATACCTTCTGGCATATAAAAACTTTCCACCCGCGACATAGGGGCATCGAGACCCTGCGTAAAGGTTGGGTATTCGGCCCTTGCTATCTTCGCATCATTTCGTAGTTTCATAGTTGCGTCTGTTATCTACCATCATTTAAATTATGAGTATTCATATGATAGATAATCTTCATATGATAGATAACCTGAATATGATATTAATATAGATGATATGTATTCCCATGCATGTTTAAAACTACGTGTTTAAAATATATCATCGTTTTATTTTTACCTCTGGTCATTACATATCATGTTTAAAAAGGACCTAAAATGCCGTGGACATTAATGTCTGTACAATTCGGAGGTAGTGAATTAACACAGGCCCAATGCATAATAAATTAAATAATCACCATGATTTCATATAGTTTGACCATACATTCATTCGCATAGTTATATGGTTCATATCTATATTTCTTCCACCAACTACTCATTTATAATCGTTGTTAAAATGAGTTATTGTTTTAGCTCTCAGCTCTTATCTTTTTTTGTTTTTGTTTTGCATATATATATGTATTCGATAGTTAATTGAGTAGGGTACCTTAGTTATAGGTTAAGTCTTTTGCTATGATATTTATTTCAAGGATTAGAGGTAGATTTAAGAATGCAATATACACTATAAATGCTATAAATGATATAACACTTCTATAGAGTAGAATTTCTTCTTAAGCTAGAAAATTTCGAAATACATATTCTAATGTCTTTGCTTCTCTTTTATTGTACCATGTAAATTTCAGTTCTGCTACAATAGTTTTCTAACGTACATATGAGCATATAATTTCACCTTTGTATATATATGTGAAACAAGTTAATATTTAATTATCTGTGGAGACTAAGTACCTTCAGATTTAAATCGTCTTTGGTTTAAAGTTTCTGTGGGTTTCTAATCTATGGATTACTGGTCTACAACTAAATAGAATCTGGAAGGTGAATGCCTTAAGATGGATTCTGTTAAATTTAGTACTAAAATTGCACGTCTCCCAAACCCATTTTTTTTTTTCCATTCTCATAACACTTACAGTGCAGACTGTTGTTCATATAGTAGGCTTATATATCTATATATTTGACTTCGTATTTCTCATGTTTTCTGTGCAGTATGAGCACTAGGCCCTTAATCAAACTCCCCAGCTTTGCCGGCCTGCTAATATTTTCAATATGTAAAAGTTCAGCATCGAATTATAGATGTATGCCTCCTCACCTACATCTATCTCTACGCAGTTCACCACCATTGCTCCACTACTTTCTCAGTAGTTCTATGGATGGTAACCAGATGCTCTATGCATGGTATTTCACACATGCTTAAAATCTTCCCTCACACAAACTGTTATTACACAACAGATTTTACCCTAGGCTTTTTCCCCCTTTTACTTGTCTGTTATAACCATTCAACATGTGAGACACTATGGTACAGATTCAACTGTTCCAGGGGAAAACTAGGAGACAGCTCCTCTTGCTTCACTCCAATGGAGGGAGAGAATATTGAATTGGATAGTTTAAAATCCCTAGCATTAGATTCTCGTACTTAGTTAGGTTTCAACTGCTACCTCTATATGTGTACCTTTACATTCAATAGAATACTGTAAATTCTACTTGTTACAATTCTTTCCATTGTAACATAGCTGAGGGTTGTTGTTCCCTGCTTTCTGTTATTGATCACAGTGAATTCTGTGCCATCAGTATTGTTATGATAGATTTAGTTGTTTGGGAACTTAATGTTCATGGTTACTGGTTTGTTAACATCTTCTGTTTATACACACTGAAATTTAATACTCCGTTAAAAGATAGCCATCTGTACCTATATATATAGTTATTATATTGGCTGCTCAATTGGTCTATCATCTCAACCCTCATTATTACAATGTTTTCATCTCTACCCCCAACCATTTGTCTCTACTGTCAATAGCTATAGTTGCAGTTACATAAGTTACTTAACCATTAATCCATCTAAGTTACTTAACCATTAATCCATCTAACAGTTGCAAAATGTAACATAACATAACAATTCATACATCCTTAATGTACTATAACATCACAACTTCGTAAATTGCATAAAGAACTATAACATCAAAATTTCATAAAACAAAGGAATATTTTTACCACAGACTTACAGATATCTCCCAATTTATGCATGCACACCTCTACTATGACCAGTCCTCCCAACCGTAGAATCCTCTTTATCTCCCAGGATTCACCCCAATGAGAAGATCCTCCCCGAGAACGGACTAACCTCAATGCCATTACCGGAAGCGATATTTAGGCGTGCTTTCCCACAAACTGTTTTCAGTGCACGTCAGTGGGATACTTATTCTTGTTCCTTTCACACCATTGTATCATTAGGACTCTTTGGCCTTAGAAATTTTCCTTAGCTTTTCCAGCTTTTCTCACCTCTTCCCAACTACTCCTCTTCATTGGGGGAAATTTAGATTTCTCTTTAAATCTAAATAAATTTCTTTCAAGGATTTTTGAAAGCTTTTTGGGGATTTTTTGCCTTATCCATCCTCATGGATTAGGCACTTGATCCTGAGATCTGTGTTTCTCATCTGGTCCTAGTGCATACATAATATTTTTTTTTTTTTTCATAATTACAAAATTAACCACATCCACACAATAATCATCCACTGGGGTCCACTCCCCTTTGGATTTATGTTCAAATGTCTCATTTGAAAGGCATAGAACTTGGGGGTGTTACATATTCCCCCTCTAAAAAATAAACACCGTCCTCGGTGTTGACAACTATCTACTAGTTGATTTTGAACATAATTATGAATGCTTTTCCATCATTTGAGCTTCTCTGTGCCATGTGGCGTTTTTAGAAGTAAAGTGCTCCACTGCACCTTTACCCGAGCTACTGTTCACTTCCGCCATTCCATTTCTTCCCGGTTTCATCTTTGAAGCGACTCTGGAAGGAAATTCTTCTTCTGGTTCCACCTGGACCACATTCCAATCAATCATGTGAGAAGCATCATATATAAAAATTATAACGTTTCCTTTCCAACAAGGAGACATGAAATACATCAGGAAATTTAATAAGCAATGGTAGGGCTAATATATAAGCCATTAGTTTCCAGCAGAGTACTCTCCTGCCTCCACTCTCTTTACTGAAGCCTTATGCCATTGGTTTTCTTCCTACTTCTTTTCAAGAAGTCTGTATGGAAGATCTTTTATTCTGATTTCTCTGTCCACAATTCATACCAATGTAAGTAAGATCATAAAATTGATAATTCACAACAGCATTCTGCATTTCAATAACTTAAGACATTCAGTTATAAACCATTCAGATTCATAATAGTTTAGTGTACTTTTAGTACACCACTTATCCTTCCTTGTTTTGCAGTGAGGTTCTTTCCTTGCACCACTTGGTTCAGTTCAGCTTTTCTGAATTTTGCTAGGTGATTTATCTTCACCTTTTTCTTCTTTGTTTCCAGAGTGCCAAATTTCCTGTTACACACTTGTCTAAACAATTTCTCAACTTTTTCATTAGTACACATAAATGAGAGAAAACAATTGGATCATATGCATGTTTATGCTTACCCTTGCTCATTTTATAGTTGTACTTCTAGTATCTTTTCATTGTTTCTTTTGTTAGTTACTTAATTTAATTAGTAACAACAAGATTTCTTAATAATCTCTACCATTCCATGCTTACCTCTCACATGAAATGGTATCCACTAGTTCAAAACTTAAGTGAACAATTTTGGAACTGATGTTTTTCCCCCACATCCAATTCCAAAATACAGCTCATCCCTTTTTTTTTTCTCGGTTGTAGCTGTATGATTTCACATCATTTCTCTGTCTTTGAATTTAAGACTCAAGAATTTTAACTTTAATAAAATTTGCACCAAAATATTTGATAGTGAGAATTCATGTTTCCTTTTCTAGTGATAAATGTAATTTCTATAATTCATCACATTCACAATATCAATACTTGTTAATGCCAAAAATGAATTTGACACAGTTTCCCCTTTTTCAAAGACTCATCAGCTTAAAATGGAAAAGATTTCATAAATCATAAAAGTATTTCAACTTTTTTTTCTGAGTCATAAAATAATTCCTTCTTTTTTTTTTTTTTTTTTCTAGCAAAAGCAACCCATAATTCTCTCATGCTTTTATTTTTAAATATGTATTTATTTATATTTCTTTTCCTTATGAGAGAAATACCCCTTCTCCATATTTTTCCAATTCTTTTACTCATTATCTCTAAACTTATAAAATACACCAACTGGAAGAATATAAATAAGTAATTAAGGATCATTCTTCCACTATCACAAGAATATTCTTCCTTAAGTAATTCATCATAAAAATTTTTAATTCACCCCTTCATTCATTCATGCTTAAATCAATGTAATGGATTTGCAACCGTCCATACTTACTAAAACAACTTATTTGGCTGTGTTTATAACTCTTTTCACCATAAGTGAGTACTAATGAGTACTATATTTCAACTTTACTTCAATACACCCATATATATATATATATATATATATATATATATATATATATGGTACACTCAATTGATTAAAACCACATCCATATGTCACTTCCATTCTAATAAAACTATAGATATAGCTATGTCCATATCCATTTTAATAATACTTAGAAAAGGCACACTTCGATACCTATATATATATTTCATATATTTTTCGATACCCCTTATTGTTTTTGTGTTTTATTTCAAGGAATGCTCAAAGGGTATATTCATTTACCCTAATGATATACGTGTGTAAATTTTTCTTCATCTAATAACATTTGACATTCCAACTAAATTTCTTGATCCCAAATTTAGTTATACATATATATTCTCTAATAATCCTTCCCATCATCATATTGAATATATATATTATATATTCAAATATATATAACATCGAGTCCACCCACCAACTCGACTATGTGTACTGCAGTCTTATATATATTTCCACAACCTACAATATATATATTTTCATGATAAAGTGAATTTATAAACATTATAAAACAACTTTATATAGACATTTATAAAACAATTATAAAACGTTTATAATTCACCCATATAAAATATTTATAATTTATGAATAGATAAATTTATCTATTCACCCATATAATTGTGAATCCTACTTCTAACCATGTGTCCACATTTATATTAATTTAATATCATTAACCCACATGTATATATCTCTCTATATTTCTATATATATATATATATTTATGTTTCTATCATTAAAGGTGTCTATATTTCTATATATATCTCTCTATATATATATACATCCTTTTATGATATTAAGAGGGGTGGTTCTCTTTTACTAAACTGCATGGATATACATCCCTTTCACTACCTTTTTTTTTCTTTTTCTTTATACATTCAACCCATATCTTTAGTCACCATAGATATAGGTATCGGTAGAAGTCATTATATAATGTAATTAATATATATATAAGTCTAGCCTTTAGTATTACTATGCGGTGCTCTAATGCGCTAGGGCGCTAAATAACGCACTTTTCACAATTTATTACCCTTGACCTAAGACTATCTCTTAAGTAAAACCTCCTTCGGGTATTTCCTTGTTCACAATTAGTTTCAACGAGCATGCATATATATATATATATTGCATCTATTTGTATATAATACATATATGTCCAAAACCCTTTCTTTTTTTTTTTCTTTTTTTTTATTTTTATAAATAAT
Organism: Pinus albicaulis; assembly: GCA_034641835.2. Lineage (NCBI taxonomy): Eukaryota > Viridiplantae > Streptophyta > Pinopsida > Pinales > Pinaceae > Pinus > Pinus albicaulis. The sequence continues at coordinate 565,269,639 of CM076578.1, forward strand.
TTGAAAAGCGCTATTTCGTTATATATATTTCTATGCAAGAATTTTTTTTTTTTTTTTTTTTTTTTTAGGTAAAAAGCGTTGGATTCGTATATATATTATATATACTATAACCTACGCATCCTATGGCGGTCATTAACCTTTACGCACTGACCTATACTCGCATGAATGGATCATGTCACTGGATTTTTAATGAACATATTTATAATTTGACAGTCACGAGTGGAAATTATGGAATGGCCATACCACGCACTTATTTTATGACCTCCTCTCCGCCATACGTCTGGCTTGTACACGTGTTCACCGCGGAAATTCTGAAAACAGCTGTGTTGTTATCATTCTTAGTTGCAGATCCTACAAATCGATCATACCCACTGATATCAACAGGATTTCATAACCCACCTTGCGTTGTAATAGTTAGGGTTCGTGGGATATCACGCCGCCGCTTACTGCAATTTCGATGACTCTCTATGGTGTTAGCCAGCGCGCCTGCGTGTACTCACGCATTCTGCCCATTACTTATTTCGCTCGGATTGTGACCGACGCCAACACGTTGGATTCCTGTGATGTTTGTTTTTCTGTTTTGATTTCCCAGTACCATGCATGGTGGATCTGTTTTTTTTTTTTTAAACCCTAACGCACTTAAATTTGGACTGTTTGCTTGCACTCAGGGGCCGGATTCTTCACGGAGTATCATCATTGGTTGTTCATACCTATGCAGGCCGCATCCATTTGAATGATATTCCTGTATGCCGACGTGGAACCCGGGTACTACTGAGACCACGTTCGGAGGTTTACCCTAGTTTCGAATCACCCTGATAGCATACTGTTTCCTAAGGTTTAACGTGTGCGCTTTGCTCTTCCGACCTAGCTGGCCTCTCGCTTCAGAAAGTACCAAATTCCGGCGCATATCGTTTCAGACTGAGCTTGAGTGTGACGGTTGGCCTGTTTTTTTTTTTGACAGGTCGGTGCCTCTAATTACTGAGAGTACGAGTACTGCATCGGAGAATGACCATTCTAGATTTAATACTCCGTTCATCTGCAGACAGAAAGTAGAAGCTCCATACCTCAACCTACGCGTTTCACTGCTACTTGGTACGAGCCTGTTAACGTGGCCGATTTTCACAATCTACCTGGGAATCCCCATTAGGGTTACCAAAAATTTCTTTTAAGTTGATTTTCCTGTGTGGCTTATTCATCCGATCTTCCCTATTATCTCCGGAGGTAGCACTCCTGCATTTACCCACGGGGATGGCGAAGATGCATCGTTCTGGTGTTATTCGGTCTTCAAACATGTTCAGTAATTTCACCCACTATTCTTTCACCTCTGTGAACCCGTTACTCTTATTTACCTCACTTTCTTAGCTGGTTTTATTATTTTTCTTTCCTGGTTTCGCCGAACCCACTATCTTATTCTTTTTAACCGGTATTTTTGCAGGGAGGTCACCCCGGCTGCATCTCCGGCGCGAGAGTCCTAACCGGTGGCTATCTCGGTCGCTTTGCCTCCTGACCGAGTGCATAGGCGGTCTTGTTTATGTGCATGTCTCTGATTTTCGGTGGAATATGTTAATATGGCTCCCTATTTCATTTTTTTATAGGCAGAACAGATAGGTTTTTCAATAATAGCTTCTTCGTAACCAGAAGTAAGCGTTGCAGTTTCTGCGGTGTTTTAATGTTATATTCTACTGCAGGTTTAATCATTCCGATGCTGCTAAGCTGGTTTTATTGCCCACGGCGAGTCATACCGTCAGAGCTTTACCTTCTGGCAGCCCGTCCAGCTCCGTTGGTAGAGCGCAAGGCTCTTACCCTTGTGGTCGTGGGTTCGAGCCACACGGTGGGCGCCATTCTTTGCTGTAACCGCTGTGGAAGTATTGTTTTGTCAAAACAGAATGAATTCCCCAGGTGGTCATGTCATATACATTATTTTTTTTTTTTCCCACCGTCGAGCCGTGGTCATATTTCTCTTATCATAATTATTGTTCATCTACGGTTCGCGTTGATGAGGTATTTGCTTCACATGGATATACATATATATCGCATTTATCATTTATTTTGTCCTTTGTTGTAATGCTATACATTTTGATATTAAAATCTAGATTGGACGGCTAAATTCCATGGCTCGACAGACCGATTTCCTATCATGTCCCCACGCGGGTTTCTCCGTCATTTTTTTTTCAACTTAGTTATATTTCTAAGGTTTTTGATTTTTTGTTTAGATATAATACTAGAAGTAATTAAATAAGCGCATTCAAGATATTCGAATACCCATTTACCTCTTATGTATACCTTGTTTTATGTTTATAACTAAAATATCAATAGCGCTTACCTAATTTTTCTTGACTGTAAATGAAGCTTATTTTGCCTATTATCTTTGTTTCGAAGGCTCGATAGGGAAGTGAATTCCATCCCCTTCTGAATGTTATTATAAAACTTCTATAGAGTAAAGTTACCCCTTTTCTAATAACATTATAAATGTTGCAAAGTTCATATATGAATCTATAAAGGCTATAATTGTTAAAATATTTACATCCACCTCATGTATGTATTCATGTTACTATAGACCATGCGGCATATAGGTTTTCTTATGTTTTTGGCCCCTTATTATTCATTTAACGTTGTATACTCCTTAAATCCCAGCTTTTTGTTATAAACATGTCATGAAATTTTATAGTTAGTGACTACGTTCACCCATAACATACTTTATGAATTTTAGAAATACTTTTAACCCTTCTTTAGTGAAGATGGGTTTTGGAGTTTAATAAGAATTTATAGCTATATCATGCATATTCTTAAATGCCACTTGCCTTTTTGATATACAATATATATACTTCATTGCACCTGCCTAGAGGACATTCATTATAAGGTAATGATTTGTATAGGTTATAGTTTAATCAAGGAGTAAAACATATAATTGTTGTTTTCCTTTTGATATGAAACTATACCTTTATAAGTGGTCTATTGCTCACCTAGCATATAATTTCTCTTTTTCCTAACACCAATATAATTGTTAGGATGTTAAAATTGATCATAATCATAATCATAATCATAATTGTTAGAATGATCATAATTGCAATTTTCATGCTAATATTTTGCTTATATAAATTTTTTTTTTTTCAATGAAACTTTAGTCCTGCTATATGTATTCTCTAGCACATTAGATCCCCAGTGTATACAGAAATCAACTACAATCATTTATTTTCTGGTCTACCATATAGGACTACCATTTAGACCTTGGTTTAAGCTGGTATTCTAGCTTTATATATATACGTAGACTTGATATGACTACCATATATATATAGGGGATCTATATATTCCATAAGTCTCATATAGAATAGCAGAAATTCATTATCTAAAAGAATTTGTAAGTTTCATATACAAGGGTCTTTGCTTTCTTTACCTCAATTCTGCTACAATATCATTCTAATATACTCAAGTATATATGTTGTTACCTTGTTTCTACATAAATAAGCGAATATTTCACTTTCCATTGAGACTAAGTAACTTCAACATTGATCTTTTCTACTGTATTAAGATGGCTTCAGTAGCTTAACTTTATGCACACTGTACTTGCTTTTACATAACGATGATAGTAGGACAATAGCTAAATATGTTATTATAACCCTATTATAGGTTTAACCATTCTGGTTTATGAGCCTCCTCATACTACTCCCTTCATCACCATATGTTACATGTATACCTGAAAGTATATCCAAGATATTTGTATACTCGAAGTACTATTTAATATTCATAACTTTTATAACAATTAACCATTTCCTTGTGAGCACATATCTTGCCCAATTTTTGAACTTTAGCTCCGATACCATTTGTCACGTCTCCCAAACCCATTTTTTTTTTTTCCATTCTCATAACACTTACAGTGCAGACTGTTGTTCATATAGTAGGCTTATATATCTATATATTTGACTTCGTATTTCTCAGGTTTTCTGTGCAATATGAGCACTAGGCCCTTAATCAAACTCCCCAGCTTTGCCGGCCTGCTAATATTTTCAATATGTAAAAGTTCAGCATCGAAGTATAGATGTATGCCTCCTCGCCTACATCTATCTCTACGCAGTTCACCACCATTGCTCCACTACTTTCTCAGTAGTTCTATGGATGGTAACCAGAGGCTCTGTGCATGGTATTTCACACATGCTTACAATCTTCCCTCACACAAACTGTTATTACACAACAGATTTTACCCTAGGCTTTTTCCCCCTTTACTTGTCTGTTATAACCATTCAACATGTGAGACACTATGGTACAGATTCAACTATTCCAGGGGAAAACTAGGAGACAGCTCCTCTTGCTTCACTCCAATGGAGGGAGAGAATATTGAATTGGATAGTTTAAAATCCCTAGCATTAGATTCTCGTACTTAGTTAGGTTTCAACTGCTACCTCTATATGTGTACCTTTACATTCAATAGAATACTGTAAATTCTACTTGTTACAATTCTTTTCATTGTAACATAGCTGAGGGTTGTTGTTCCCTGCTTTCTGTTATGGATCACAGTGAATTCTGTGCCATCAGTATTGTTATGATGGATTTAGTTGTTTGGGAACTTAATGTTCATGGTTACTGGTTTGTTAACATCTTTTGTTTATACACACCGAAATTTAATACTCCGTTAAAAGATAGCCATCTGTACATATATATATATATATATAGTTATTATATTGGCTGCTCAATTGGTCTATCATCTCAACCCTCATTATTACAATGTTTTCATCTCTACCCCCAACCATTTGTCTCTACTGTCAATAGCTATAGTTGCAGTTACATAAGTTACTTAACCATTAATCCATCTAACAGTTGCAAAATGTAACATAACATAACAATTCATACATTCCCTAATGTACTATAACATCACAACTTCATAAATTGCATAAAGGATTATAACATCACAATTTCATAAAAACATAAAAGAATATATTTAACACAGACTTAAAGATATCTCCAAATTTATGCATGCACACCTCTACTATGACCAGTCCTCCCAACCTTAGAATCCTCTTTATCTCCCAGGATTCACCCCCGAGCAGAGATCTTCCCCAGAACAGACTAACCTCAATACGTGCAGACATTATTTAAGTTGTGCTTTCCCCAAGCACAATTTCAGTTAGTCCGGAGATTTGGTTGCTTTATTCTGTTTAGCCTTGGCTTCCCATTAAGGACTCTTTAAAGCTACTTTAAGCTTTTCCTCAGCTTTTCCAGCTTTTTTCTCACCTCTTCCCAACTACTCCTCTTCATTGGGGAAATTTAGATTTTTCCTCAAAAATCTAAATTAGGAATAATTTCTTTCAAGGATTTTTGAAAGATTTGGGGAAAGTATTTTTTCCTTTTCCATCACCTCATGGATTAGGCATAGGATCTCATGTTCTCATCTGGTCATAGTCATTGCAGAAAACTATTAGTGTGCTTTCCCCAAGCTTCATTCCAGTGCACGTCCAGAATAGCAGGATGCTTTCTTTCCTGTTTAGCCTAGGCTTCCCATTTTTGGGATACTTTAAAGCTGCTTTAAGCTTTTCCTCGGCTTTTCCAGCTTTTTCTCACCTCTTCCCAACTACTCCTCTTCATTGGGGAAATTTAGATTCCTCCTCAAATCTAAATTAGAAATAACATTCTTTACGAGGATTTTTGAAAGATTTGGGGAAAGTCATACCTTTTCATTCCTCATGGATTAGGCATAGGATCTCATGTTCTCCTTGGTCATAGTGCATACATAATATTTTATTTATTTTCATAATTACAAATTAACCCATCCACACAATAATCATCCTTTGGGGTCCACTCCCCTTTGGATTTATGTTCAAATGTCTCTTTTGACATAGAACTTGGGGGTGTTATAGATTATTCATATTATAAACCAAAAGAACTAATAAGCCCAAGGGTTTAATATTATAAACCAAAGGAATTGGTGAACCCAAGGGACAACCATTACCCAACAAATTATAAACCAAAAGGAATTGGTGAACCCAAGAGAATTGATTTAAACATTGAGACAATTGTTGTCACAATGCGACGTTGGACCAACTATGACCATGGTTGGCCATGGGTGATTTTCATATTGAGACAATATTTGTCAGAATGTGACATTTTATTATGGATGACATCGATCGATTATTCATATTATAAAGCAAAAGAACTAATAAACAAAAGGGTTTAATATTATAAACCAAAGGAATTGGTGAACCCAAGGGAAATCCATTACCCAAAAAATTATAAACCAAAGGAATTAGTGAACCCAAGGGAATTGATTTAAACATTGAGACAATTGTTGTCACAATGGGACATTGGACCAACTATGACCATGGTTGGCCATGGGTGATTTTCATATTGAGACAATATTTGTCACAATGTGACATTTGATCATGGATGACATTGATCAATTATTCATATTATAAACCAAAAAAAAAGGAATTGGTGAACCCAAGGGAATTGATTTAAACATTAAGACAATTGTTTTCATAATGCAACGTTGGACCAACTATGACCATGGTTGGCGATGGGTGATTTTCATATTGAGACAATATTTGTCAAAATGTGACATTTGATTATGGATGACGTTGACCGATTATTCATATTATAAACCAAAAGAACTAATAAAACCAAGGGTTTAATATTATAAACCAAAGGAATTGGTGAACCCAAGGGAAATCCATTGCCCAACAAATTATAAACGAAAGGAAATGGTTAACCCAAGGGAATTGATTTAAACATTGAGGCAATTGTTGTCACAATGCGACGTTGGACCAACTATGACCATGGTTGGCCGTGGGTGATTTTCATATTGAGACAATATTTGTCAGAATGTGACATTTGATTATGGATGACATCGATCGATTATTCATATTATAAACCAAAAGAACTAATAAACCGAAGGGTTTAATATTAGAAACCAAAGGAATTGGTGAACCCAAGGGAAATCCATTACCCAACAAATTATAAACCAAAGGAATTGGTGAACCCAAGGGAATTGATTTAAATTATTTGTTTTGTTTAGGGAATGAAACATTTAAGAATTATATATATATATATATATATATATATATATATATATAATGAGAAATATAAGTTTTTTTTCTCTTCTTCCATCAAAATATGTTATTGATTGAACACAAAAGGAATTAGATATCTCTATCATATAGGGTTTTCTAATGCATCTATTGGTCCAATAACGTTTTTAATTAAAATGAACCAAACATATGTAATTTTTTTGTTCTCATTATAGTTGACATTATTTCTTAATTTAATGAACATTTTATTTTTATTTTAGGAAAGATGTGTCAAAGCTAGAGTAAGCATAAAATAAATTACACATCTCATACACTTTTAATAAAAAAATAATAAACATTGTATTACTTATACTACCAAATTTATATTTTTAAACCTTTTTAATATTTTATTTTCCTAAATTAATATTTAAAACATATGATATAAAAAACTTAATTTTTTAAAGTAAACTTTAAGTTTTATTTATATTATTAATTTCATTTTTTTTTTATTATTATAAAAAAATTAATAATAATGATTAGTGTTTATTAAAATTTATCCTAAAATTAAAAGAAATAGAATTCGTTTAAATTTTGTATGTTAAAAATAAAAAACACTCCAAATTATTATATAAAAAAATCAATAATAAAATTAATATTTCCTAAATAAAATCTAATATAAAAAAATTATTTATTGAATTTATATTTATAATTTATTTGAATGACTTTCAAATGTAAAACTATATTTTATGGTTTTCAAATCATATAGTACGTTCAGGTTAGTGTGATTTGTTCCAATCTATATTTTTTTAAATACATGGTTATTTAAAATGAGTTGGTCACAAGCATTACAGGGTATCTCTATCCTCGGATCTTTTTTCATCATGGCTATGGGTTGACGACACAAAACGCTTCTGTTCAGTGGCTCTTCATAATAAATAAAGGCTTCTCAGGAGGGAACGTCATGTAATGGGGACCATTGCTTCTTAAGGAGGGAGGAATTATCTGAATGGATAGTGTCATCCGCCAATGGTATTCATCCACCCATGGTATTTATCCACCCATGGAATTTACCCATGGTATTTTAAGTGTCATCCACCCATGGTATTCATCCACCCATAGTATTTATCCACCCATGGTATTATAAGTGGCATCCACCCATGGCATTCATTCACCCATGGTATTTACCCACTCATGGAATTTACACGTGGTATTGTAACTAAAAAATGCTATAAGTAACTAGTATCGTTTTGTAAAATGAAAAATTTTCCACCACAATTTAGCTTTTACAATTATTCTCTTTTTAAAAAATAAAAAAATAAAGAAAAATAATAAAAAAATATATTTGTGGTTTTTTTTTACTTTGTGTTCTCATCTTTTTTTGGCATTTCAATTTTTTTTAGACCTTGGGGGCCTCCCCCCAATATTTGGATCAATGTGATTTGGTGGATGTGAATTGGTTACATGGTTTTAAACAAAATTATGCTAAAAAATGGTTACCCCTTACCCAGGATAGATGGTCTATTGTGCAACAATATAAATACTTAAGCAAGCTAGACTTAAAATAAGGGTATCACCAAGTTTGATTCAATGAAGAGGATACCTATAAGACCACCTTCAAAACTAGACAACGTCTTTTGAGTGGTTAGTTATGATATTTGGCCTATGCGATGAACCAAATACATTCATGAAGTTAATGAATGATATATTGTGCAATTTTATAAGTTCATTTTTTATTGTTTATTCAGATGATTTACTAGTATACATTGCTACTTAATGGGAGCACATCTCACATTTGATGTAGGTGCTAAAAACTTTAGAGAAGCACTATTGCTGGCACACCTCAGAAAGTTTGATTTTTCACAATATGCTTTGGTGTATTTTGGATATGTGATAGGTGGAGGAGAGTTGAAGATAGATCCTTCCAAGATGGAGGTCATCAGGAAGTGGTCGGTAAGGCTTACTAAATATTTTTGAGGTTAGTAGTTTTTTGAGGCAGCATAGTACTTGAAGAAATTCATAGAATTTTTTTCAGTAGTAGCAACACCACTCCATACCATAATGTCAAGTGGAAATAGTTTCTAGTGGGGAAAGGATCAACGAAGATCCTTTGTAGTGTTAAAGAAGAAGATCACTTAAGCATTGGTTCTAGAATTACTAAAATTACAATATCCCTCCGAAGTGGAGACATATGCATGTGGGCATGCTATGGGAGTGCTATTGATGATAATTAATTAAATTGAAAAAATACAAAATTCATACAAATGTAAAATAAAATTAAAACAATAACTCACCATACTAATACTAGAAATCTCTCTTAAAAGAATAAACCAATATAGATCTATTTTAACCTAGACCTGTTATGCACTAATCAATTATGTTTTTATTCTATTGTATTCCCTCTCAATGCTTAATAAATATTGGACTAAAATATATCAATTCTAATATGCATATCAAACCCATTAACAAATCACTAGAACCCAAGTAGGTAACATATTAGTGTTGCCACTACATTATGTCGCGCGTAAAAAAACATTGAAATTTGAATTTTGAATGGGCACACATTTGACAAGTGGTGGAAGTTCCATGATAATAGCCTCAAACATATATGAAGTGATTTTATCATCATAAGAAACAACTATATGATTTAGATTCCTTAATGAAATACATGAAAACTCAATTTTATCATCATAAGAAACAACTAGGTTATTCAGTGTCAAGTTTTCCTTAGTGCACATGACAGCAGAACCCAAATAGGAGAGCTAGAAATAAAAGAAAATTCCTAAACCAGTGATCAAGAATGAATAGTTATTAAGTATGTTGATGAAATCCCAAAATTTGGGATTTCAACATTTTTTCTTCTTATTCTTATCATGTATGCAAGTGATTGTGATCATGAAAAGGAAAAACAATAAAAAGTGGTTTAAGGATACAATAACATTATTCTTGGGCTAAAAATTAAGAAGGAATCATATATAAGTGTATTTTCGCATAAACTAAACTCTTCTTATTAATTTGTGCACTTTTATATTTAGTGTCTAGTGCCTAACAATGCAATCTAAGATATTTCTATATATTTTGTAACTAGAGATGCGAAAAATAGAATTGAGAATTTGTTCTTATTGTTTAAATAATGTCTACAGATGACTGTGGTCATATATGGAAATTATGTTTCCTTAAGCAGTTAAATTCCATTGTTTCCTATTGCATTATATGAAATATGATGAATTAAAAATGAAATGATTTATAGATGCTATGTCAAAATTTATAAGGTGATACTCTACTACAAATTCAATAAGTTGTCAATTATTAAAAATGAAATGAGTTAGAGATGTTATGTTAAACTTTATAAGGTGATACACTAGTACAAATTCAATAAGTTGGGGTTGTCAATTGGAGATTCCCTATAGATTAGAGTTGTCGAAAAGCATAGTTTTTACATATTTTCCATGGAAGGAGGAATACAATGTAGAGTGAGGTCATAAAAGAGAGAAGTTGTGCCCTAAATGGTAATGGAAATGTGTAGCATGAAAATATATTTGTATATGCCAAGGGCATGATCTATAGGAGTCATATTCTAAATGGCATAATGCTCTAGAAAAAAATATAGTTGTTTGAAAAATTCAAAGACGAAATTTTGGAAATTAGTTTCTTCTAAGGACTACATTCTTTTAACTATGAATTTTCTTAGCCTCTAGGATCATTTTTTTGATAAAATGTTAGTCATTCAATATTGTATCAAAAAACCAAATAGGCATAGACAAAATATATCTAAAATTATAAGGAAAAAATAGAAACTTCTTTAAAAGCACACAGACTATTTAAACAAAAAACTTTACAAATATATAAATTAGAAATATAAGAATTAAAAGGAATATATTTTGAATGTAAATTTATAAATTAAATTTTGCCTTATCTTTACCTTGAGTTGCAAATCATATTAAATTAGGGTAGAGTTTAACTTATAGATGAAATGAAATTTTGCAATGGAGTTTGGGGATTCAATTTCAAACAAGATTATGATTTTTTTTGGTTTAAAATATATTTTTGAATGTATAAATAGATTCAAACCGTTGTACACTAGAATGCTACGCATTAAACAACTTAAACACAAGACTTTAAAGATCTTTACCAAATTTTAGTTAAAATTAACCAAAAACAATGTGAAAAAATCATTTTGATCTATTAATTAAGATACACACTAAATTAGTATTGAAAATAGGTAAAATAACTAATTTAAAAATGGGTAAAATATAACATCATATTGAAAAAATTGTGATTTTCAATTAAAACAAAATAAAACTTAAAAGGATTAATTCTACAATAGAATCAATACATTTATACATTTACATCAACACTTACGGATAGAATAGTGTCCAACTACATTTTTTTATTGCAGTATAAAATTGCTTGTTTCCTTCCTTAATGTGGACGAGAAGACTCTACGAGAAAGTATAATAGTGGATATTCTCTATAATTATTTAGCATGCCATACTACAAAATAATTGTTTAAATATAAAATCGTAACATGTTTGGAAACCCAACTATATTTAGATAACACTTTATCTCCATACATGATCTCGATTGTGGGGGTATACTTTCCATTTCCAATTCGGATTTGATGGCACTTCGACGACACAGTGGGTTAATGACTCTTCCATGTTTTTATATAAAATGTATTACATTAAACTAAAACTAATGCACATGGTGGGAACATATTCTTTCAACATCTTTGTCTCTTCCACCATCATCTTAATTTATATTATTATGATTATTAGAGCATATATTTAATTTGTCGTTTGTGGACTTTCATAAAGAGCGTTGTATCCTTGAATGTTTGGGATGGCCAAGTATGGTTGTTTAGAGGATTCTTTGAACATTTTTGTCTCTTCCATCATCATCATCATTTATATTATTTTGATGATGTAAGCATATATTTTACCTGTCATCCATGGATTTTGATAAAGAGCATTCTATCCTTGAACGTTTTGGATGGCCAAATATAATTGTAACAATTGATGTAGGTGTTAAAAGATATATATATATGTAATTTTAAATTATATCTATACACTCTTATTAAAATGTAATTTCAAATTATTTCTATACACTTTTATTAAAATGTAATTTCAAATTATTGACAATAATTTTAATTTTCTTAACGTGTTACTTTATATTAAAAATAAAAAATTTCAAAATTCAATCAAATTTTATCTTAACAAACATTTATCATAATTATTATATCATCTGCAATTCTCTACCATTTTTCAAAAAAAAAAAAAAGGGTTTGTTTAAAAAAGAAACAATACATTCTAATCGTGATTCCACTTAAACTAAACTAAAATAAAATAAGATATATATTATTAAAAAATAAATATAATTTAGGAATAAAAGAAAAGTCACCCGAGTCCATTCTAGTCCACTCTCCCACGTCACGTGGGATTGTAACTACAGATTTTCTGATTGATTGTAATTACAGTAAATGAATGATATTATTAAGTTTGCGTTTTATGTTTTGTAATTTAATTTTTTTTTTGAATAATCAAATTGGCCCAATCTTTCATAAATATTAATTACACTTAAATTACCTAATTGCGAAACCCAGGAAGACTGAATCGAACTCTTCATCGTCTGACACCGGCACTTCGGGGTCTGCAATGCATGAATCGAACTCTTCGTCGTCTCAGAGTTACTGCATCATCGAAATTGATGGCAGAAACAACGCTCTAATTGGAAACAATGGATCCAATATCACTTGTACTTGTCTGTTATGGAGGGCATCCAGAAATGGAACTTCAAGCTTGTAGAATGCAGTGAGGAGTAGATACCTGAAGCCTGCTGGAAATGAATGAATGCAAGCTGGGACATAATTTAAATTTATCCAATGTCCCATGCCTGCCCCTTTTAATATTTTTAACCAAATCCTGCCATTTCTTTTAATATTTTTAACTAAATCGGACGACCGCGTTTGTTTTGCAATGCCGTGAGTGGTTCCCCACCACCACCACTTCCCTTTCTTGTTTTTCTTGGACACACGACCAAGGTCGGTGGTGACAGCTGTGCGTTCCGCCTTTTTTGCTTTGTTTTTGTTATAGACGTTGTGGCCGCTCCTTTTAACGGTCAAGAATATCAAGCTTTTTCTTTTCTTAAGGGATTCTTCATGCTTTAGGTGTTGTGGTGCGGTGTATGTATATATATGGGTGCCTCTCAACGAATAGTTCATCCTCCGGTGTATATATATATGGTTTGGGTGAGGGAGAGTGAGTGTGTGTGTGTATGAGAGAAAGCGGGGGGAGAGAGAGAGGGGGCAGAGGGAGTGTGTATATATATATGGTTTGGGTGCCTCTCAACAAATAGTTCATCCTCTTCTTGTATTTGCAGAGAATTTTGTTGAATGTCCATTGGAAGTGTTTTCTTTTCTCTGTAACTGTATAATGTCAATGTTTCTAAGGGAAATGTTTTATCTGGTCGTGTAACTGTGACTGGAAGTGTTTTATCTGGTGGGTCTTTTTGTTTTAAGGGATGCTGTATGGACGAATGAAATTAAGACGCGTTGTGTCATCAAGAAGATCAGCGAGCGAGAAAGAAGTGATGCATGGACGATGTCATCAATGGAGAGGAGGAGGGAACCAGAGAGTATGTGTTGCTTGTATTCATTAGGAGGCCAGAGTATCTGCCTGGCCTAATTTTTTTATTTAAATCTGTTATTAGTCCCTAATCCAATTAATCTCTTATATACCAGAGAGTATTTGTTGCAGCAACCAGTCGTCACAGGTATGTTTATTTTTTGTTCTTCGGTTTAGAGTAGAATTGAATGTTCAATGTTCTTGTCCTTCCTCCTCGTCAAAAGCCCATGACTCACCATATCAATCTGTCATTGGAGTGATTTCTTCCCCTGTTTTGACGTGATTTCCCCTCTGATTGGATCAGTCTTCTAGAGTTCATCTCTCAACTACGTCTATTAATGTTTTTAAATCTATTATTAGTCCCTAATCGCCGCATTAATCTCTTATATATATACTATGTCCTTTAATTGCTCTGCTCTTTTCTGTTCTGGCTACGGAATCCCATTACCATTAATTCCTCTTAATTTTTACTTTTACTTTTCTTTCCTTTCGATCATCTTGCCCTTGCCCTGATCTCAAAATAACCAAGTCACATGTTAGGAAACCATATGCCGAAGTCACTCTTCGTTATCGTTTGTGCAGTTAAGCCATGATTATGATCTATTTACACGTTTGTGCAGTTAAGCGGCCATGATTATCTATTTACACGTTTGTGTAGGAATGTGCAGTTAAGCGGCCATGATTATCTATTTCTATCTATTGTTGATCTCGTTTTGTTATTGTACACTATTTATTTTCCTGCAGTTAAGCCATCATTATATCCGCTCTGTATTTTGTGTTTGTTGTTCATCTAGCTTTCCCTTTTGCATTTTATAAAAATAGTGGCTCCATTATTATTATTATTGCTACAGCTCCAATTTTTTTATTTTTATTGCTACAGTTTCAATTATATTTTTATTTTCCAAGTCTGAGCTTACGTTTCACTTAGTATTTTTTTAGTTTCAATTATATTTTTATTTTCACTTAATAGTTTTTAGTTTCAATTACATTTTTATTTTCCAAGTCTGAGCGTACGTTTCACTTCATATTTTTTATTTTCCAATTCTGAGCGCACATTTCACTTATCATTTACTTCAATCTTGAATATGGATGGCAATCTAAGTCTTATCTTGAAAAATGAAAATCTAATCTCAGTCTTTCAGGTTTATCTTTCTTGGCGTACACCTAATTTTCCAGGTTTATCTTTCTTTTCTTTTCTTTTTTTTCTTTTAACTAAATCAATTTTTTTTAATGTAAATCAAATTTATTCAGGAATATTATTGTTTTATTTATTTGAAATACATTTTTATTTATTTAAAATATCTGAAATAAATGTATTGGCTTAGTTAACTTAAAAAAAAAAAAAAAAAACACTCAAATTATATTTCTTTAAATTTTCATAAATATATGAATAATTGTCTTTCATGATATATTTGTTAAAAGATATGATGTTGACATTTATGTATAGATGTATTTTTACTTATAATGTCTATGTGTTTTTTTATGGTGTATTTTCTGTATATTTTTAAATGAAAGTATTTTTTGTTTCTTTATGTGATATCATGGTGTGCTTATGCTAATTAGATGAAATAATTGTTGTAACATAATACAATGTTGAAATATTTTTCATGTGCAATGTGTATGTATTTGTTTCTTTCATATATTTTATTTGATAATATGTTTATTGCTTCTTTGATGATATAATGATTGTGTTTTTTAGATAATATGATGATTTTTTTATTTTTAATTCACAAGATGTTTTTGTTTGCTACATGATGTGGATTGTACATGTGAAATGATATAATAATGATAATGATAACAATAATGATGAGGGAGAGAAAGAGAGATGGCCAGGGACACACACTGAGAGAGAGAGGGAGAGGGGGGGGGGGGGGTAGGGGGGAGGGGGAAGTGTGTGTGTGTGTGTGTGTGTGAGTGAGAGAGAGAGAGAAAGAGAAAGAGGGAGTGTGTGTGTGTGTGTGTGAGAGAGAGAGAGAGAGAGTGAGTGTGTGTGTGTGAGAGAGAGAGAGAATGAGGAGGGGTGGGAGAGAGAGAAGGAGGAGGGGTGGGAGAGGAGAGAGGGAGAGGGGGGTGGTGGAGAGAGAGCATGGGGGGGTGGTGGGAGAGAGAGAGAGAGGAGGGGGTGGGGGAGAGAGAGAGAGAGGAGGGGGTGGGGGAGAGTGAGAGAGAGTGTGTGTGTATGAGAGAAAGCGGGGGGGAGAGAGAGAGAGAGGTAGAAAGAGAGAGAGAGGGGGGGAGAGGTAGTGTGTGTGGTGAGAGAGAGAGGGAGTGTGTGTGAGAGAGAGAGAGAAGGGGGAGGGAGAGAGAGGAAGAGAGACAAAGAGGGGGGATTGGGGAGAGAGAGATGGGGGGGAGAGAGAGGGAGGGAAGAGAGAGGGGGAGAGAGAGGCGGGGGGAGAGAGAGAGCACGAGGGAGAGAGGGGTATAGAGAGAGAGGTCGAGAGGCAGAGCGAGGGGAGAGAGAGAGAGAGAGAGAGAGAGAGAGAGAGAGAGAGAAGGGGGGGGGGGTGTATGTGTGCGAGAGACAGAGAGGGAGTGTGTGTGTGTGTATGAGAGGGAGAGACAGGAGAAAGAGGGAGGACGGGAGAGAGGGAGTGTGTGTGTGTGTGTGTGAGAGAGAGAGAGAGAGCGAGAGAGAGAGAGAAGGGGAGGGGGAGGAGAGAGAGAGAGGGGGGGGTGTGGGAGAGAGAGAGAGGGGGGAGAGAGAGAGGGAGAGAGGGGGGGGGCAGAGAGAGGGGGAGAGAGAGAGAGCGTGGGGAGAGAGGGAGAGAGGGGTATAGAGAGAGAGCGGGGGAGAAAGAGAGAGAGAGTGAGAGAGAGGTTGGGGAGAGGGAGAAAGAGGTTGGGGAGAGAGAGAGAGAGAGAGGGGGGGGGGAGAGAGAGAGAGGGGGGGGGGTGGGGGGAGAGAGGGAGAGAGAGAGGGAGACAGACAGGGGGGAGAGAGAGGGGGTGGGTTAAAGAGAGAGGGGGGAAGAGAGAGGGAGGGAGGGAGAGGGAGAGAGAGCGGGGGAGGGAGAGAGAGCGTGGGGGAGAGAGAAAGAGAGGGGTATATATATATATATATATATATAGAGAGAGAGAGAGAGAGAGAGAGAAAGGGGAGAGAGAGAACGAGAGAGAAAGAGAGGAGAGAGGGGAGATGGGGGGAGAGAGAGAGAGAGAGAGAGAGAGAGATAGAGGTGGGGGAGATAGAGAGGGGGGTGGGAGAGAGAGAGTGGGGGGGAAAGAGAGATTGAAGGAGAGAGAGAGGGGGGAGAAAGAGAGATTGAAGGAGAGAGAGAGGGGGGAGAGGGAGAGAGAAAAAGAGCAAGGGTGGAGGAGAGAGAGAGAGAGAGAGAGAGAGAGAGAGAGAGAGAGAGAGAGAATGGGAAGAGAGACTGGGGGAGAGAGGGGGGGGGGATAGAATGATGTGGATAGAGAGGAGGGGAGAGAGAGGGTAGAGAGAGAGAAAAGGGAGAGATGGGGGGAGAGAGAGAGGGGTTGGTAGAGAGAGAGAGACAAAGAACGAGTGGGGCGAGAGAGAGAAAGAAGGGAGAGAGGGGGGAGGGAGAGAGAGAGAGAGGTGGAGTGGGGGGGAGAGAGGGGAGGGAGAGAGAGAGAGAGGAGGGGAGAGCGAGAGAGATAGAACGAGGGAGAGGGAGAGAGCTAGAGGGAGAGTGAGTGGTAGAGAGAGAGAGAGAGAGAGAGAGAGAGAGAGAGAGCGGGGGGGGGGGAGGAGAGAGAGAGAGAGAGAGAGAGACAGGTGGGGGAGAGAGAGATGGGGGTGGGAGAGAGAGGGGGGGAGAGGGAGAGAGAAAAAGAGCAAGGCAGGGGGGGAGAGAGAGAGAGAGAGTAGGAAGGGGAAGAGAGAGAGGTGAAGGGAGAGAGGGGGGATAGAGATATGTGGATAGAGAGAGAGAGAGAGAGAGAGAAGGGAGAGAGGGGGGGAGAGAGAGAGGGTTGGGGTGGGAAAGAGTCAGGGAAGAGAGAGAGGGGAGAGAGAGAGATAGAGCAAGGGAGAGAGAGAGTTAAAGAGAGAGTGAGGGGTAGAGAGAGAGAAGATAGAGGGGGAGAGAGAGAAACGAGGGGTGGGGGTTGGAGTAGAGAGAGAGAGAGAGAGAGATCGGGAGTACGGCGAGAGGGGGAAGAGACTAAGAGAGAGATATATATATATACATAGAGGGAGGGGGATATAGAGAGGGGTGAGAGAGAGAGGCGGGGGAAAGAGAGAGAGACGAGTGGAGAGAGAGAGAGCATGAGAGAGAGAGAGAGAGAGAGAGAGAGAGACCTAAGGTAGAGGAGCATATGGGAGGGAGAGAGTGGTAGATAGAGAGGGGGGCATGGGGAGAGAGAGTGGGAGAGAGAGAGGCAGAGAGAGAGAGAGAGAGAGAGAGAGAGATAAATATGGGAGAGAGAGAGGGGAGGAGAGAGAGAGAAAGAGAGGGGAGAAAGGGAGAGGGAGAGAGATAGAGAGAGAGGCAGATAGAGATGGGCATAGAGAGGGGGGAAAGAGAGAGAGGTAGAGAGCGAGAGAAGCGAGAGAGAGAGAGAGAGAGAGAGAGAGAGAGAAGGATTCGGATCAATTTGATTTGGTGGACATGCACCGTAGTTACGGGGTTTTAAATAAATTATGCTCACTAATGATTATCACTTACCCACGATAGATTATCCTGTTGTGAAAACAAGATAAATACTTAAGCAAGCTAGACTTAAAATTAGGGTATCACCAGGTTTGAGTCAAAGAAGAAGATACCCAGAAGACTGCCTTCAAAACTAGACAAGGTATGTATGAGTGGTTAGTTATGATATTTTTCCTATAAGATGAACCAACTACATTCATGAAGTTAATGAATGATATATTGTGCAATTTTATAAGTTCAATTTTTTATTGTTTATTCACATGATTTACTAGTATACATTTCTACTTAATAGTAGCACATCTCACATTTGATGTAGGTGCTAAAGACTTTAAAGAAGCACTAATTGTTGGCACACCTCAAAAAGTGTGATTTTTCACAATATATTTTGGTATATTTGGGATATGTGATAGGTGGAGGAGAGTTGAAGATAGATCCTTCCAAGATAGAGGTCATTAAAAAGTGGCCAGTAAAGCTTATTAAATCTTTTTGAGGTTAGGAGTTTTTTTGACACGAAATAGTACTTCAAGAAATTCATAGAATTGTTTTCAATAGTAACAATACCACTCCATACCATAATGTCAAGTGGCAAGAGTTTCTAGTGGGGACAAGGTCAATGTAGATTCTTTGCAGTGTTAAACAAGAAGATCAGTCAAACATTGGTTCTCGAATTACTAAAATTAAGGTATCCCTTCGAAGTGGAGACATATGCATGTGGGCATGCTATGGGAGCAGTCTTCATGCTAATTAATTAAATTGAAAAAATAAAGAATTCATACAAATGTAAAATCAAATTAAAACAATAACTCACCATACTAATACTAGAAATATCTAATAAAATAATAAACCAACATAGATCTATTTTAACCTATATATGTTCTGCACACATCAATTATGTTTTATTTTATTCTAATCCCTCTCAATGCTTAATAAATATTGGACTAAAATTTATCTATGCTAATATTTATATCAACCCCATTAACAAATCACTAGAACCCAAGTAGGTAACATATTAGCGTTGCCACTACATTATGTCCAGCCTAAAAAAGCATTGGAATTTGAATTTTAAATGGGCACACACTTGACAAGTGGTGGAAGTTCCATGATAATAGCCTCAAACATAGATGAAGTGATTTTGTCATCATAAGAAACGACTAGATGATTTAGAGTCCTTAATGAAATACATGAAAACTCAATTTTGTCACCATAAAAAACAACTAGGTGATTCACAGTCAAGTTTTCCTTAATGCACATGACAACGGAACCCAAATAGGAGAGCTAGAAATAATAGAAAATGCATTATGTACGGCCTAAAAAAAGCATTGAAATTTGAATTTTAAATGGGCACAGACTTGACAAGTGGTGGAAGTTCCATGATAATAGCCTCAAACATAGATGAAGTGATTTTATCATCATAAGAAACAAGTAGATGATTTAGAGTCCTTAATGAAATACATGAAAACTCAATTTGTCACCATAAGCAACAACTAGGTGATTCACTGTCAAGTTTGCCTTAATGCACATGACAACGAAACCCTCATAGGAGAGCTATAAATAATAGAAAATGCCTAACACGGTGATCAAGAATGGATAGTTATTAAGTATGTTTATGAAATCCCAAAATTTTGGATTTCAACATTTTGTTTTCTTGGGCTAAACATTAAGAAGGAGCCATATAGAAGTGTATTTTCGCATAAACTAAACTCTTATTAAATTGTGTGCTTTTGTATTTAGTGTCTAATGCCTAACAATGAAATCTAAGATATTTCTATATATATTTTTAACTAGAGATGCTAAAAATAGAATTGAGAATTTGTTCTTATTGTTTAAACCATGTATACATATGACTATGGTCATATACTACAATTATGTTTCCTTAAGCCAGTTATTTCATTATATGAAATATGAAAAATAAAAAATGAAATGAGTTATAGATGTTATGTCAAAATTTATAAGCTGATACCCTACTAAAATTTCAATAAGTTGGGGTTTCCAATTACATTGAAAATATTGAGGAGATTCCCTATAGATTAGAGTTGTGGAAAAGCATAGTTTTTACATATTTTCCATAGAAGGAGGAATAAAATGTAGAGTGAGGTCATAAAAGAGATAATTTTATGGACATGTGTAGCATGCAAATATATCTATAGGAGTCATATTCGAAATGGGATAATGCTCTAGAAAAAAATATAGCTCTTTGGAAAATACAAAGACGAAAGTTTGGAAATTAGTTTCTTCTAAGGAATACATTCTTTTAACTATGAATTTTCTCAACCTCTAGGATCATTTTTTTGATAAAATGTTAGTCATTAGATATTTTATCAAAAAACCAAATAGGCATAGACAAAATATATCTAAAATTAGAAGAAAAAAGTAGAAACTTATTTAAAACCACACAAACTATTTAAACAAAAAACTTTGTAAACATATAAATTAGCAATATAAGAAGTAAAATGAATATATTTCCAATGTAAATTTATAAATTAAGTTTTTCCTTATCTTTAACTTGAGTGGAAAATCATATTAAATTTAACTTATAGGTGAAATGAAAATTTTCACTAGAGTTTGGGGCCGGGGATTCATTTTCAAACAAGATTATGAATTTTTTTTTTGTTTAAAATATATTTTTTAATATATAAATTGATTCAAACCCTCGGACACTAGAATTCTACGTATTAAATAACTTAAACACACACTTTTAAAAATATTTACCGGATTTTAGTTAAAGTTAACCAACAACAATGTGAAAAAATCATTTTGATCTATTTATTAGACTACACATTAAATTAGTACTGAAAATAGGTAACATAACTAATTTAAAAATGGGTAAAATATAACATCATATTGAAAAAATTGTGATTTTCAATAAAAACAAAATAAAACTTAAAAGATTAATTCTACTAGTAATGAAGATGATCAATTATATTGAATGTCTTAAGATAGAAATAGAGAAATATAACAATAACTGCTTCTTAGGTTAACTTGTAATACTAACATACCTATGAAACAGTGAAAGGGAACACCAAAGAGGAAGAGGTTAAATTTTGATTATGGTTAAACTTTTGTTTATATGTAAATGTATTGAATGTAAAATTAACAATTCATTTAAAACACTTGCTGGAATGCACCTTAGTGCAAGTTAGAAATTATGGTTTAGAAAAAATATCATAAAACATTATAACTTGCACTAGTCAATGCTAAGTTAATAATGTTTAATATGAAAATCAAATTCTATATTCTTGATATGCAATAAACTAATAAATTGAGATGTCTACACATTTACAATTTTACCTACACATAAATAATGGTGAGAAGTAACTCCTAGTAAGTATATTTATTTACATTTTATTCTCATATATTTTTATGCAAAGGATTGCTTAAATTATGGTGGGAATTAATTGATGGATTAAGTTATGTGACCACAAAATGCCAATGGTTCGCTGATTTACCAATCTACTTGTTGTCACAAAAGATTGTAAGGCAATTTTTTTTTGGTCTAGAAATGGAATTTATTGTAGGTTAGTTGAACAATCATGGATAGAAAAGTGTCAAATACATTTTTTTGTTGCAATATAAACTTTAGGGTAGGCCTTGTCATATAAGTTTATGAAAATATATGGACAAACACCCAAAAACTCACAAACTTTAGGGTAGGCCTTGTCATATAAGTTTCTGCAAATACATGGACAAACACCCAAAAACTCACAAATCAGTAACTGGGTAAATAGGTTTCTAATGGATTTGCTTGTTTCCTTCCATAATGTGGACCATAAGACTCTATGAGCGCTATTACAATTGTTGTGAGTCACTAGGTAACAAAAAGTATAATATTCGATATTCTCTAAAATTATTTAGCATGCCATACTACAAAATAATTGTTTATATAAAATAGTAACATATTTTTTAGTCTCTAAAATTATTTAGCATGCTATACTAAAAAATAAGTCTTTATATAAAATAGTAACATGTTTGGAAGCTAAAAGAAAATTAAGATATTATAAGGAGGTCATCAACCCCACCTTAGAAGATCAAAAGTATCTCTCTGTTTCAACTACCTCAAAAATAATATAGCCGAGATTAGAACAAACTCTCATGAGCTCCATAGTGAAATAGGTAGTTGGATAGTTCCTAAAACACTATGGATGAAAATGATGTGCCATCTTTGTGAGAATGATGAAAATCACTTCCTCTTAGAGTGCCCCCTATACAACCACTTTCGAGCTCGAATAAATTCCTAAAATCAAACTAAATAACTCTTTTCTTTAGGTGAGATAGACCAAAAATTGGTCTCAGTGGACGTTAACCATCATCATCATCATCATAGAATTTTTTTAATTTATTTTGATTTTAATTTATTTTAAAATTAAAATAACCAAATAATAAAATATAAAATAAAAATTTATATATTATTTAAATAATAATATATTTTTTTTTTAAATCAAAAAATTTAAATTAATATCTATATTTATTTTCAAATAAATTGAAATTAATATTGAAAAATAGCTAGTATAAATCAAACTTTGATTAACATATTGGAAAAACAATTTATAAGAATAGAAATTTTATAGCCAAAATTATAAATTGAATTTAAAATTTATAATCTTATAGTATCATCGTATTTTGATCCTATTATATGTAACATTAAATTGATAGCTAATATGCTTTATGTAAATTTTTTTTTAATGTATTATGGAGTTCATTTATTTTAAAAAACCAGATAAAATGATGATTTTGAATAAGTTGAAAATAAAAAAATCTCTTTCACTTGAAATGTTTTCTATACACTCTTATTAAAATGTAATTTCAAATTATTGATAATAATTTTAATTTTCTTAACCTGTTACTTTATATTAAAAATAAAAAAATTCAAAACAGCTATTTGAATTTTCAATCAAATTTTATTTTAACAAACATTTATCATAATTATTATATCATCTGGAATTCTCTACAAATTTTCAAACTGAGAGTCGCACTTACACTTACGTGCCCTTTCGCTACGCCATAGGTTCTGTTCTGGACAGACTACCAAGGTAAGTGCCCTTTCGCTTACTACGAAGGTCGGTGGGGATGGGAAACGCACAGCTGTCAAGGTTGTGATCCGCTCCTTTTAACGGTTATCAAAAGAATTTGATGAAAAGCATGTCAAGCTTTTTTTTGGGTTGTGGTCCGCTCCTTTTAACGGTCGGTCAAGAATATCAAGCTTTTTATTGAGGAAATCTTTATGCTTTAGGTTGTGGTGCGGTTCCTCTGAACGAATAGTTCCAAGTTCATCCTCGTTCATTCTCTTCTTCTATCATCTGTATTTGTTTTGTTGTATGCTCATTGGAAGTGTTTTAACTGTATAACAATGTCATGTTTGATGGAAGTGTTTTATCTAGTCGCGTCACTGTGATTAGTTAGAAATAATTAATTCTTACTTGTCTATGGTTGTAATTCTCCATTTGAGGAGTTTGTTCCTACATAATAGGAAGTAGCTAGAATATAGTTTCTCCTAGTTTAGTGTGTGGTTGAGAGAATCTCTCAACCACATTACTGTACGTCCAAGATAAAATTTCTATCTTGAAACTATTGCTTATATAAATCTGTGTAATTTTCTTGATTCAAATATAAAATTTGCAATGTAATATTTTATCTGACTGAAAGTGTTTTATCTGGTGGGTCTTTCTGTTTTAAGAGATGCTGCATGGACGAATGTGTCATCAAGAGGATCAACTAGAAGGAAGGGATGCATGCACGATGTCATCAATGGAGAGGAGGAGGGAACCAGAGAGTATTTGTTGCAGCCAGCCGTGACAGGTATGTGTATCTTGTATTTATTTGATTTATTTTTAGGTATGTGTTTCTTGTATTTATTTGATTTATTCTTCTCTATTTTGTATTTTTATTTTTTGATCTAGCTTCGGCTTTTGTATTATTATTATTATTATTGTTACAGTTCCAATATTATTGCTACAGTTTCAAAAATTTTATTTTCCAAGTTTGTACGTACATTTTATTTAATATTTTTATATTAGGTTTCCATTTCACTTAATATTTTTATATTAAATTTCCAAGTCTGAGAGCACATTCCACTTATCATTTACTTGAACCTTGAAAATGGCAATCTAAGTCTTATCTTGAAAAATGAAAATTTGATCCCAGTGTTTCAAGTTTATCTTTCTTGGCGTACACCTACTTTTCCATGATTTTATTTTATATTTTTAAAAGTTAAAAATATTTGTTGAAAGACTTTGTTGAAACACTTAACCTATATGTAACAGTGATATTTGTTATTTTTATTTTATATTCATGTTTTATTATTTGGTTTTGTTTTCAGAGATTAGTGTAAAATTCTCGAATGTATCAAATTCTCTAATATATCGTGATATTTGTTATTTTTATTTTATATTCATGTTTTATTATTTGGTTTTGTTGAGTAAAATTCTCCAACGTATCTTATTCATCCTTTGGTATACCTTAAGATATAATGTTTTTAGATCTTTATGTTTTACTCTTTATCACTAATCCATCACTCTCTTTTTGATCTATCCGAGGTCATCTTTATTTTTACTATCTCTCTTCCTTGAGCACTTGCTAGATCTAAGTCATAGTGCTTTTATCTCTCTTCCTCTAGCACCTGCCAAATCTAAGTCATAGTCCATAATCCAAATCTGTATTCTTCTCTGCAGTTTTTCATTTTTTATCTTTCTTCTCTGCAGTTCTTTTTTCTAATCCTTTTATCCAGTTCTTGGTCATGAATCCCATAACCATTTATTCTATTTTATAACATTAAGAAAAAAAACAAGAAAGCCTTTCTCTCTCTGTCTGTATAAGTGAAACCGTTATTTTTCTTTTCCTTTTTTCTTTTAAGTGAAACCGTTTTTTTACATTAAAATTTACTATAATCAAATTAAATTTATTCAAGAATATAATTGTTTTATTTATATTTATTTAAAATATCTAAAACATTTCTGAATAGAAAATGAGATTTCTTTATGTGAAATTAATGCAATGATTATTTATATATGTAAATTCATTTGGTCATGTGCTGAATGGAAATTAAATTTAATGAGAATTGCAGTCAAATTAAATTTATTCAAAAATATAATTGTTTTATTTATTTAAAATATCTAAAATACATTGAATTGAATTGTTTTATTTATTTAAAATATCTTAAATAAATGTATTTGCTTACTTAAATATAAAAAATACTCAAATTATGTTTCTTTAAAATTTCATAAATGTATGAATAATTGTTTTTCATGATATATTTTTTAGATGATATGATGTTGACATTTATGTATAAATGTATGTGTTTTTGTATGGTGTATTTTCTGTATATTTTTAAATGAAAGTAATTTTTGTTTCTTCATGCAATATCATGGTGTGCTTATGTTAATTAGATGAAATAATTGTTTTGTAACATAATATAATGTTGAAATATTTTGCATGTATAATGTGTATGTATTTTTTTCTTTTGTATATTTTATATCATAATATATTTATTGTTTCTTTGATGATATAATGATTGTGTTTTTAAGATAATATGATGATTTTTAATTTTTAATTGATAAGACATTTTTTGTTTGCTACAGGATGTCATGGATTCTACATGTGAAATGATACAATAATAATAAAGATAGTAATGAGGGAGAGAGAAAGAGAGAGAGATGTCATGGATTCTACATGTGAAATGATACAATAATGATAATGATAATAATAAGGGAGAGAGAAGGAGAGAGAGAGAGAGGTCACAGATTCTACATGTGAAATGATACAATAATGATAATGATAATGATAATAATGTGGGAGAGAGAAAGAGAGATGGCGCTAAAGAGAGAAAGAGAGAGAGTTAGAGAGGGTGTGTGAGAGAGTGTGAGAGAGAGAGAGGGCGGGAGAGAGAGAGGGGGGAGAGAGAGAGAGAGCGGGGGGGAAGAGAGAGAGAGCGGGGGGGGGGAAGAGAGAGAGAGCGGGGAGGGGCACGGGCAGGAGGAGAGAGAGAGAGGGGAGGAGGGGGAGAGAGAGAGAGAGGGAGAGGGGGAGGGACGGGGGGGAGAGAGAGAAAGAGAGAGAGAGAGAGAGAGAGAGAGAAAGATAGAGAGGGTGAGAGAGAGATAGGGTGGTGTGAGAGAGAGAGGGAGAGAAAGGGAGAAAGTGAGAATTCAGATCAAGAAACAACAGAAAGGAAGGTCATGGTTTAGGGCTAGGAATCGAACTTTCCTAGGGTTGTTGCAAAGCAATGAAGAAATGAAAGATCAGCTAGAGAAGCCGAGAAGAGAAATGACAAGGGCCTTGGAGGCATACTAGTGTTCGGGGTATGTGTCATGGTCTTGGTACTCATCAATTGAAGATCTATAACAAGAATTACTTTCTGTTTTTACTATCCAAGACAGAGAGGTTTTGGCCCTGGCTTGCTAGCCTAAATATGTGTGTCTCTTGTACATTTGATAATTGACTTGATGAAGAATGTAATAATCTAACGAAGCTAAGATCTAAGCGAAGAAGCATAATGAAATCATAAGTAATTATCATGAAAGAAGAAGACCTAATTTCTCCATGGTATCAGAGCTAAGGTGTTGAAGACCAAAAAGGGAAGTTTAGCAAGAAGACACAAGGATCAACCTACAAAAAGAAAATCTAAGGTCAGTTTTCAAGAAAGCATTAAGTGAAGGCATCTACGTTGAAAATTAAAAACCCTAGATCCAAGGAAGAGAACTCTCATTCAAGGAGAAGGTTAAAAAGAGTTGGTGAAACCCTCAAGCCATCTCAAGAAGACCAAAGAAATTACTTAAAGGACTTATACATCAAGGTATTTTCAAGAGGAAAAGCAAGGTCAAGCAAGTGATCTTTATCTTCAAGCAATCCAAAGCTATCTCGTCATTGAAGCCAAGTCAAGATTGTTAAACAGATCGCCACACCATCATTTTTGCTGAAGTCATCATCAAGCCATCCTTTATCATCATCATCACTCTTGAAGAAGCATATCTAAGAGGTATCTCCTGCTACTATCTAAATCATCAACAAGGAAGAAGCTAGTATCTATTCAAGTAAGTATATTCATGATTTCATCTAAATCTGTCAAAATGCCTTTTTGCAAAGAAAGAAATAAATTGGTTGCGGTTTCAAACTTTCTTGCATGGAAGAAAATTATAGATCTAAAACTTATTGAGAGTGAATTCATGGAATATACCAAAGGGTTTACAACTAGACCCTCAAAATAATATACTCAAGCTCATTCCAAATACATGAAAGGGGAGATAAGATCCCAGAGGATTCTTATAGAATCCATAAAGGACTCTCTCATCCCCTATGTATCAAAACTAGAATCTTTAAAAAACAAATATGACAAATTGGTAGAGTTCTTCTCGATGAATACTGTAGGAGAAGTAATATCTCTGAGATAAGAACTATACAAGTTGAATATGTCAATAAAGGAAGGAATCAATTCATATTTTATGAAGATTTATGAAATGTGATATCAACTGCTGGAATTCAGAGATGTAATGTCTAATAGATAAATGACTACAGTGGTAATAAATTCTCTACCGGAGTGATGAGGAAACTTCACTTCAAGTAACTATGGGAAGAAAGAAGCAAAACCATTTCAAGATATATGGTCTTTATTTAAGATAGAAGAGACTAGATTGAAAACTAAAATTGGTACAAGATCAAATGAATAAAATCAAGCCTATGCTATCGTGTCAAGAAGAAACTGAAGGTTTGGTAATTTTTTTCCTAAAGAAGGAACATAAATAAGATATGATGTTATGGGTGTAATGAACTTTCACACTATAAGAAATATTGTCCCAAATCTAAGGACAAGAGGAATAAGGAATAATCCCATGTCGTCGGAGAAACCTAAGAAACAAGAAGTGAAAGATATCTACTATGATTGAGATCATCTTCCTCTTTAAGAGGTATATGTTAGTTTTTAAATAGTATGTTAGGAAGCGTTGTATATTATATAGATGCATCACTTTAGAGTTTGCATCATGATGGAAGCATTGAAGGAGGAGCACTCGTCATAGGAGGATGTCTATGTGAAAACTATGTTATGAGATAAGTGTCTCCTTGGAACCTCACTAAAAATAATATATATAGAAGGAAGTCATCTAGGTCAAGGTTCATCATTCATTAATCAATATGGAAATAGGTGTTGACATTTTCTAATGGAGTCCTCTTTGGATTCACTGTTTAGAAATAAAGCAAAAGTTTTCATCGGAAATTATAACTTTCAAAATTTTGGGATTAGGATATGATGACATACTGATGAAGCAGGTCAAGACAATGAAATTTTTTATTCTAAGGAAAATTGCTGCAAGATGATTCAAAAGGAAAAGAGATGAGGTATGTGTATATTTATTCTTACACTGGATGCTATGAAGTGATGTCATATGGTTGCAGGTAATCTACTTCTATCTACATAAGTATTAAGAAAAAGAAAACATAATTTCCTCTGATGTACAGGTTGCAAAAGGCATGATCCACGCTAGATGAAATCAAGATAATATGTCCTCATATGTAATGTGAGGTGGTTGTACATAATCTAGGAACTGCATATCGAAGGATTTTGGGAATGAAATCAAATTGTATGGAGAAAGAAAGGAAGAGATTGTGAGAAGTACAACCATGATACAAGGCAGTGAACATCCAAGGAAGCGAAGGATACTTGAGTAGAAAATATCCTGGGAAGATATGTAGAGTTTGAAAGAAGTTTGGGAAATTTGGAGACCCTTGACACTACATATATTTAGTATATGTGTCAATTTGTACGAAGGATGTCGATGCTTATAAGAAAATTTCATGGTGAATGGGGGGGCGGGCGGAGAGAGAGAGAAGAGATTAGAGTAAAATTCTCGAATGTATCAAATTCTCTAATATATCTTGATATTTGTTATTTTTATTTTATATTCATGTTTTATTATTTGCTTTTGTTGAGTAAAATTCTCCAACGTATCTTATTCATCCTTCGGTATACCTTAAGATATAATGTTTTTAGATCTTTATGTTTTACTCTTTATCACTAATCCATCACTCTCTTTTTGATCTATCCGAGGTCATCTTTATTTTTACTATCTCTCTTCCTTGAACACTTGCGAGATCTAAGTCATAATTCTTTTATCTCTCTTCCTCCAGCACTTTCCAGATCTAAGTCATAGTCCATAATCCAAATCGGTATTCTTCTCTGCGGTTTTTCATTTGTTATCTTTCTTCTCTGCAGTTCTTTTTTTTTTCTATCCTTTTATCCGGTTCTTGGTCATGAATCCCATAACCCTTTATTCTATTTTATAACATTAAGAAAAAAAACAAGAAAGCCTTTCCCTCTCTGTCTGTATAAGTGAAACCGTTATTTTTCTTTTCCTTTTTTTTCTTTTAAGAGAAACAATTTTTTTACATTAAAATTTACTATGATCAAATTAAATTTATTCAAGAATATAATTGTTTTATTTATATTTATTTAAAATATCTGAAACATTTCCAAATAGAAAATGAGATTTCTTTATGTGAAATTAATGCAATGATTATTTATATATGTAAATTCATTTGGTCATGTGTTGAATGGAAATTAAATTTAATGAGAATTGCAGTCAAATTAAATTTATTCAAAAATATAATTGTTTTATTTATTTAAAATATCTAAAATACATTGAATTGAATTATTTTATTTATTTAAAATATCTTAAATAAATGCATTTTCTTACTTAAACATAAAAAATATTCAAATTATGTTTCTTTAAAATTTCATAAATGTATGAATAATTGTTTTTCATGATATATTTTTTAGATGATATGATGTTGACATTTATGTATAGATGTATGTGTTTTTGTATGGTGTATTTTCTGTATATTTTTAAATGAAAGTAATTTTTGTTTCTTTATATGATATCATGGTGTGCTTATGTTAATTAGATGAAATAATTGTTTTGTAACATAATATAATGTTGAAATATTTTGCATGTATAATGTGTATGTATTTTTTTCTTTTGTATATTTTATATCATAATATGTTTATTGTTTCTTTGATGATATAATGATTGTGTTTTTTAGAAAATATGGTGATTTTTAATTTTTAATTGATAAGACATTTTTGTTTGCTACAGGATGTTATTGATTCTACATGTGAAATGATACAATAATAATAAAGATAGTAATGAGGGAGAGAGAAAGAGAGAGAGATGTCATGGATTCTACATGTGAAATGATACAATAATGATAATGATAATAATAAGGGAGAGAGAAAGAGAGATGGCATAAAAGAGAGAGAGAGAGAGAGAGAGAGAGGTCATGGATTCTACATGTGAAATGATACAATAATGATAATGATAATGATAATAATGTGGGAGAGAGAGAGAGAGAGAGAGCAGGGGGGTTAGAGAGAGAGAGAGAGAGAGCGAGGGGTTAAGAGAGAGAGAGAGAGAGAGAGAGAGAGAGAGAGAGGGTGTGTGAGAGAGTGAGAGAGAGAGAGAGGGCGGGAGAGAGAGAGAGAGCAAGGGGGGGAAGAGAGAGAGAAGGGGGGGCAGGGTGAGAGAGAGGGGGGGGGGGAGTGGGAGAGAGAGAGAGGGGGAGGGGCAGGGGTAGGAGGAGAGAGAGAGAGAGGGGAGGAGGGGGAGAGAGAGAGAGAGAGAGGGGGGGGGAGAGAGAGAGAGGGGGGGGGGAGGGACGGGGGGGAGAGAGAGAAAGAGAGAGAGAGGGGGGGTGAGAGAGAGAGATAGAGAGAGAGAGAGAGAGATCGGGTGGTGTGAGAGAGAGAGGGAGAGAGAGGGAGAAAGTGAGAATTCAGATCAAGAAACAACAGAAAGGAAGGTCACGGTTTAGGGCTAGGAATCGAACTTTCCTAGGGTTGTTGCAAAGTAGTGAAGAAAGGAAAGATCAGCTAGAGAAGCCGAGAAGAGAAATGAAAAGGGTCTTGGAGGCATACTAGTGTTCGGGGTATGTGTCATGGTCTTGGTACTCATCAATTGAAGATCTATAACAAGAATTACTTTCAGGTTTTACTCTCCAAGAGGGAGAGGTTTTGGCCCTGGCTTGCTAGCCTAAATATGTGTGTCTCTTGTACATTTGATAATTGACTTGATGAAGAACGTAATAATATAACAAAGCTAAGATCTAAGTGAAAGAAGCATAACAAAATCATAAGTAATTATCATGAAAGAGGAAGACCTAATTTCTCCATGGTATCAGAGCTAAGGTGTTGAAGACCAAAAAGGGAAGTTTAGCAAGAAGACACAAGGATCAACCTACAAAAAGAAGATCTAAGGTTAGTTTTCAAGAAAGCATTAAGATAAGGGATCTACGTTGAAAATTCAAAACCCTACATCCAAGGAAGAGAACCCTCATTCAAGGAGAAGCTTGCAAAGAGTTGGTGAAATCCTCAAGCCATCTCAAGAAGACCAAAGAACTTACTTAAAGGACTTATACATCAAGGTATTTTCAAGAGGAAAAGCAAGGTCAAGCAAGTGATCTTTATCTTCAAGGAATCCAAAGTTATCTCATGATTGAAGCCAAGTCAAGATTGTTGAAGAGATCGCCAAACCATCATTTTTGCTGAAGTTATCATCAAGCCATCCTTTATCATCATCATCACTCTTGAAGAAGCATATCTAAGAGGTATCTCCTGCTACTATCTACATCATCAACAAGGAAGAAGCTAGTATCTATTCAAGTAAGTATATTCATGATTTCATCTAAATCTATCAAAATGTCTTTTTGCAAAGAAATAAATAAATTGGTTGCGGTTTCAAACTTTCTTGCATGGAAGAAAATTACAGATCTAAAACTTATTGAGAGTGAATTCATGGAATATATCAAAGGGTCGACAACTAGACCCTCAAAAGAATATACCCAAGCTCATTCCAAATACATGAAGGGGGACATAAGATCCCAGAGGATTCTTATAGAATCCATAAAGGACTCTCTCATCCCCTATGTATCAAAACAAGAATCTTCAAAAAAATAAATATGACAAATTGGTGGAGTTATTCTCGATGAATACTGTAGGAGAAGTAATATCTATGAGATAAGAACTATACAAGTTGAATATGTCAATAAAGGAAGGAATAAATTCATATTTTATGAAGATTTCTGAAATGTGATATCAACTGCTGGAATTCAGAGAAGTAATTTCTAATAGATAAATGACTACAGTGGTAATAAATTCTCTACCGGAGTGATGAGGAAACTTCACTTCAAGTAACTATGGGAAGAAAGAAGCAAAACCATTTCAGGATATATGGTCTTTATTTAATATAGAAGAGACTAGATTGAAAGCTAAAATTGGTACAAGATCAAATGAAGAAAATCAAGCCTATGCTGCCATGTCAAGAAGAAACTGAAGGTTTGGTAATTTTTTTCCTAAAGAAGGAACATAAATAAGATATGATGTTATGGGTGTCATTAACTTTCACACTATAATAAATATTGTCCCAAATCTAAGGACAAGAGGAATAAGGAATAATCCCATGTCGTCGGAGAAATGGAAGAGCCTAATTCAAAGAAACCTAAGAAAGAAGAAGTGAAAGATATCTACTATGATTGAGATCATCTACCTCTTTAAGAGGTATCTATTAGTTTTTAAATAGTATGTTAGGAAGCATTGTATATTAGATAGATGCATCACTTTAGAATTTTCATCATGATGGAAGCATTGAAGGAGGAGCACTCGTCATAGGAGGATGTCTATGTGAAAACTATGTTATGAGATAAGTGTCTCCTCGGAACCCCACCGAAAATAATATATATAGAAGGAATTCATCTAGGTCAAGGTTCATAATTCATTAATCAATATGGAAATATGTGTTGACATTTTCTAATGGAGTCCTCTTTGGATTCACTGGTTAGAAATAAAGAAAAAGTTTTCATCGGAAATTATAACTTTCAAAATTTTGTGATTAGGATATGATGACATACTGATGAAGCAGGTCAAGACATTGAAATTTTTTATTCTAAGGAAAATTGCTGCAAGATGACTCAAAAGGAAAAGAGATGAGGTATGTGTATATTTATTCTTACACTGGATGCTATGAAGTGATGTCATATGGTTGCAGGTAATCTACTTCTATCTACATAAGTATTAACAAAAAGAAAAAATAATTTCCTCTTATGTACAAGTTGCAAAAAGGCATGATCCACGCCACATGAAATCAAGATAATATGTCCTCATATGTAATGTGAGGTGGTTGTACATAATCTAGGAACTGCATATCGAAGTATTTTTGGAATGAAATCAAATTGTGTGGAGAAAGAAAGGAAGAGATTGTGAGAAGTACAACCATGATACAAGGTAGTCAACATCCAAGGAAGTGAAGGAGACTTGAGTAGAAAATATCCTGGGAAGATATGTAGAGTTTGAAAGAAGTTTGGAAAATTTGGAGACCCTTGACACTACATATCTTTAGTATATGTGTCAATTTGTACGAAGGATGTCGATGCCTATAAGAAAATGTCATGGTGAAAGGTCATCACTAAGGTAAATTTTGATTTAAAAGTTCATATTTATAATTAAATAAGGAGGGAGATATATATAGAGAGAGAGGGGTGAGAGAGGGGGGGAGAAGGAGGGACAAAGATATAGAGGGAGATAGAGATGAGGAGAGAGAGAGAGAGGGAGCTACAAAGAGAGAGAATGGGGGGGAGAGAGAGAGAGAGAGAGAGAGAAGAATTAAAGTCACTCACAGCAATAATGTATCTCCTGGAATGACGTCAAAGTCAGATCAAGAACGAGAAGAAAGGAAGGTCATTGTTTAGGGCTACGAACTGAGCTTTCCTAGCATTGGTACAAAGCAGTGAAGAAAGGAGAAATCAACTAGAGAAGTAGTGAAGAGAAATGACAAGGGCCTTGGAGGAATACTAGTGTTCAAGGTATGTTTCAAGGTCTTGGTACTCATCAATTGAAGGTCTATAATAAGAATTACTTTCAGGTTTTCCTCTCCAAGAGGGAGAGGTTTTGGCCCTGGCTTGCTAGCCTAAATATGTGTGTCTCTTGTACATTTGATAATTGACTTGATGAAGAACGTAATAATCTAATGAAGATAATATCTAGGTGAAATATACATAACTAAATCACAAGTAATTATCACGAAAGAGAAATTTTAATAAAAGACCTTATTTCTCAACATGGTATCAAAGTTAAGGTCTTGAAGACCAGAAAGAGAAGTTTAGCAAGAAGACACAAGGATCAACCTACGGAAAGAAGATCTAAGGTCAGTTTTCAAGAAAGCTCTAAGAGAAGGGATCTACATTGAAAATTCAAAACCCTAGATCCAAGGAAGAGAACCCTCATTCAAGGAGAAGCTTTCAAAGATTTGGTGAAACCCTCAAGCCATCTCAGTAAGACCAAAGAAATTACTTAAAGGAATTATACATCAAGGTATTTTCAAGAGGAAAAGCGAGGTCAAGCAAGTGATATTTATCTTCGAGGAGTCCAAATCTATCTTGTGATTGAAGCCAAGTCAATATTGTTGAAGAGATCGTCAAACCATCATTTTTTTTAAGTCATCATCAAGCCATCCTTGATCATCATCATCACCAAGGATCCAAGGTGATCTACCTCTTTACATCACTCTTGAATAATTCTATCTAAGAGGTAGCTCCTACTACTATCTACATCATCAACAAGGAAGAAGCCAATATCTATTCAAGTAAGTATATTCATGACTTCATCTAAATCTATCAAAATGTCTTTTTGCAAAGAAGTAAATAAATTGGTTGGTCTTTCAAACTTTCTTGCATGGAAGAAAAGGACATATCTAAATATTATTGAGAATGAATTCATGGAATATATCAAAGGGTCGGCAACTAGACCCTCAAAATAATTTAATCAATGTCATTCCAAATACATGAAGGGGGACATAAGATCCCGGAGGATTCTTATATAATCCATAAAGGAATTTCTCATCCCCTGTGTATCAAAACTAGAATATTCAAAAAAAATGTATGACAAATTAGTAGAGTTATTCTCGATGAGTAATGTAGGGGAAATAATATCTCCGAGATAAGAACTATATAAGTTGAAGATATCAATAGAGGAAGGAATCAATTCATATTTTACGAAGATTTCTGAAATGCGATATCAACTGCAAGAATTTGGAGAAGTAATGTCTAATAGAGAAATGACTACAGTGGTAATAAATTCTCTACCAGAGTGATCGAGAAACTTCACTTCAAATATCTATGTGAAGAAAGAAACAAAACCATTTCAGGATATATGGTCTCTATGTAAGATAGAAGAGACTAGATTGAAAGCTAAAATTGATACAAGATCAAATGAATAAAATCAAGCCTATGCTGCCATGTTAAGATGAAAGGGAAGCTTTGGTAATTTTGTTCCTCATAAGAAAAGAAGAAACATGGATAAGATATGATGTTATGGATGTAATGAGCTTTGTCACTATAACAAATATTGTCCCAAATCTAAGGACAAGAGGAAGAAGAAATAATCCCATGTCATTGGAGAAATGGAAGAACCTAATTCAAAGAAACCTAAGAAAGAAGAAGTGAAAGATATTTACTATGATTGAGATCATCTTCCTCTTTAAGAGAAATATGTTAGTTTTAAAATAGTATGTTAGGAAGCATTTTATATTAGATAGATGCATCACTTTATAATTTTCGTCATTATGGAAGCATTGAAGGAGGAGCACTCGCCATAGGAGGATGTCTATGTGACAACTATGTTATTAGATAAGTGTCTCTTGGGAACTCACTGAAAATAACATAAATAGAAGGCAGTCATTTAGATCAAGTTTCATCATTCATTAATCAATATGGAAATAGGTGCTCACATTTTCTATTGGAGTCCTCTTTGGATTCATTGGTTAGAAAGAAATAAAAATATTTTCATCGAAAAGCCTAACTTCCAGAATTCTCGGATTAGGATATGATGACATATTGGTGAAGCAGTTAAAGAGAATGAAAATTTGCATTATAAGGAAACTTGTTGCAAGATGACTCAAAAGGAAAAGAGATGAGGTATGTGTATATTTATGCTTACACTAGATGCTATCAAGTCATGTCATGTGATTGCAGGTAATATACTTCTATCTTCATAAGTACTAACAAAAATAAAATATAATTTCCTCTGATGCACGGGTTGCAAAAAGGCATGATCCACACCAGATGAAATCAACATAATATGTCCTCATATGTAATATGAGGTGGTTGTACACAATCAAAGAAATGCATATCGAAAGTTCCTGGGAATGAAATCAAATTGTATGGAGAAAGAAAGGAAGAGATCGTGAGAAGTACAACCATGATAGGACGCAGTAAACATCTAATCAAGCCAAGGATACTTGAATAGAAAATATAATGGGAAGATATGTAGAGTCTCATAGAAGTTTGGAAAAGTTGGAGACCCTTGACACTACATATCTTTAGGAGATGTGTCAATCAGTACGAAGGATGTCAATGCCTACAAGAATATGTCATGGTGAAAGGTCATCACTAAGGTAACTTTTGATTTAAAATTTCACATTTATAATTAAATAATATCTAATGATATTATGCAGGGGTTCCAAAGGGAATCATATGTCTTCCACAAGTTGATAACCATATGGCAGGATGAAAAATACTTGGAATAAATATATATCATACGGGAGATAGAGAGGGGGGGGGGGGGGAGGGAGACAGAGATAGAGTGAGATAGAGAGGTGGAGAGAGAGAGAGAGAAAGAGAGAGAGAGCGCATGAGAGAGAGAGGGGGGTGGAGAGATTGAGTGTGAGAGAGAGAGAGAGAGAGAGAGAGAGAGAGAGAGAGACACTAAGTGAGGCAGAGAGATAGAGAGGGGGGAGTGAGAGAGAGATCAAGGGAGGGAATGTGTGAGAGAGAGAGAGAGGGAGGGAATGTGTGTGTGTGTGCGTGTGTGTGAGAGAGAGAGAGACAGAGAGAGAGAGAGGGAGACAGAGATAGAGAGCAAGGGATTTTTTGTGTGTGTGTGAGAGATAGAGGCGCTGGGAAGGAGAGAGAGAGAGAGAGAGAGAGGTGGGGGGTGTTAGTGTCAGTTTTTTCATCCTGCCACTAGTGATCAAAATATCTCTTTTCACATCATATTAGGGTCCCATTCTGAAATTTTTGTCATTCCATTAGGCCATCATGCAAAATTTTGGTCACCGGAGGTATTCCTAGGTTAGACCTCACTCTTTTCAAAAATTTCGTCACTCGATGGCTCATTTCATCACTATGCTGAGTGTCCATCATTCATGATATTTTATCATCTTTTCAGTGATTTTCATCATGGTTTCTTCCAATCAGATTCTCCATTAGGTATTAGGGTTTTCAAGGTCATCAAAAACAAAATTGCACCAACCTGCACTAGAAATTAGAGGAAATGCGGATCCCAAGCCAATTCATCAAATTTCATCAAGTATGAGGCCATTTCAGCTCATAAACATCATATCTCCATCATTTTTCAGGAATTAATTCCAAGGGACAAATCATTTGCCACACATAGGGCCAGTTTTTCTTCAAAGTATGTTGCTAACCCAATGGAGATGAATTTAACAAAACTAAAAGAATTTTTTTTTTAATCATAGAACAAGGAAGAAAAAAATCCTTATGTTTTTACAAAGGTGTTATGGTTTTGGAGAAATGTCAAAACTATAGTTGCTATAGGAGAGTTGTTGCATTTCTGGTGTATTCTTGGGAAAATAAACTTTTATCCCTGATGGAATGTCCAAATGACTTTCTTAATGAGTGAAATGCTAACTATACATATAGATATTTCCAATTAGCTATCATGAGCTCAATTTTGAGCTTAGGAAGGCCTTCAAAAATGGCCTGCAAGAGCACATTGCACTTTTTGCACCCCCATTCTGCACTTTTGGACCAGTAATAGGAGAATTGATTTTTGAGGGGCTATGCTTGATCATTTTCAATGCTTCATAGGTCCATTTCGTAGTAGACAAAAATATATTTCCAATGAGCTATCATTCACCTAATTTTGAATTTCGTAAGTCATCAAAAAGCAGGTCGAATGGTGGCACTGCACTCTTGGGCTTGGTGTTGCGCTTTTGGTAGACTAGTGTTGCACTCCTGGAAAAGTCGTTGCGATCCTACCTTATTTCACTCCAAGCTTCCAAAACTTTGTACAAGCACTTATAATCACCAACAAGGGTTTATTTGGCTTCAAGAAAGTAAGCTACACTCTTAAGTACCCTCCTTACATGCCATGATTGCAAAATTCATGGTGTTCACTCTCCTTATTTAAAATTATTAGTTTTCAAGCTAAGAAACCCTAGATTTCATTCCTACATCCAAAAATTGTTCCATAGACCCTACATTCCTTCCCCACATCCCAAAAAACATTGTCATTATCCCTACATCACTAAATCTCTGTTCCTAAGACACATTCCCCAAAACCCTAGCTCTTAGGCTACAAATTTCCTAGGTAGCCTCCCTTGTAATATTCCGAAATGGGAAAAGCAGGAATATAGAAAAAAATGTTGGAAATAGCAGTATAAACATCACATCAAAGAATGAGAACAATATGAATCTTATTTATACATCATAACAACAATAAACATGTGTAATATAATGGGTCACAAACCACAAAACAAGATACAACAAGCCTCCAATAGATAAATCCCTCAAGAATGAGGTGTTGCTATTATCTCAAAATGCCAGAAACACTGCTACAATGTAGTCATAAGAGAACTGCTACAAAAAATGAACATACAAGAGATAAATGGCTGATATATGCCTCAAAGATAATGTACAATTAAGATCAAGGCTCTATAGAACCTCCAACAAAGATCCCAAGAGGGTCTCCTAGAAAAACACCCAATAATACAATATGAGTTGCAGCCCTAGGACTGAAAGTATGCTGCAACAAAGTAACTGAAGAGTTATGGCTGAAGATGATATGAAAATAATTATTCTCTCCTCAAATTGATCCTCCGAATGAAAGGATGGCCCCTTCACTGAAGATAACACTCCCCAAATCACCCACTCCAACTACCCCTGCAACTCCTTCCTAGAATCGCACAAATCCATAATGATATTGTGTTGTAGGGGATAAAAACAATGTGGCCTGGTGCCAAATATATAAATGATTCCCAAGGGCCTTCCTTACTAGCCTCCTAAGAGAAAGAAACCTTCCTAAACTGAGATCTAGCTCAGAAATCACCCAAATCAACCCTCCACAACTTCTTCCCTGCAACACAACACAACCTCAACAAGAACTGCATTGTACCATAAGATTCAAGCTTTGGCCTGATGCCTGAATGTGAAAATATAGTGCAATACTCTTCTTCAGTGGACACTAGAAGCTCCCAAAGGATAGAGGTGGGATTCCCACTTGGGAACACCCTGTGCTAAACAACACTACAATCTAGGCTAAAAAACTGAAGAGAGCAACAAGTATAAATAGACCATAAATCTGAAATATCAAATACATAAACATAATAATCTATGGCTGCCATCCTCTTCCTTATAGAAGTGGTGAGCTTCCTCACCCTTGGCCCCACTCATCAAAGGCACTACTCCCATGCATGGAGTACCCCTCAAAAACTACACTGTCCCACAATGAATGCCACTCCTCCATGACAACGCTGTTGATTTGGTCAAAGTTGACCCAGTCTTCATGCTCCAACCCCTTTTCACACAAAAGGGTGCTTAATTAAGCTGCTAAGATGACCTCATTTCATATTAGGAGTGATTTTATTCCTAATAAGGGGATTTCTGGGTCTCCATACCCTCTTATTGATCAAACAAGGAAGCAAAAACAAAATTTAATATTCCAACTAGGTCATGGATAAATTGGTAATATTACAGTCCTCCCCTCCCAAATGTTGCTTGTCCTCAAGCAACTGTAAAGGTGAGTGATTCAATTCTTCTCCTCATCCATTTGTGACACCTCCATGTGATAAACTCTCCTCATAAGCCAAGTGTCTCCCAATCCATCCCTCCATGACAAGCTCCTCCCAACTTCTCATGTGATGCAAATGACTCATCCCACAAGGAAGCAAAAGACTCAATGAAGCAATCATGTTTTTCCCAATGTTCTCTCTAAAACATGTATCATAAGAAACATGGAGAATCTCTTTCCCAAAAGGAATATCCAATCCCTCCATCCTTCCTCCAATCATTCTTATAAAGAGAATAAGGACATCATCAAAGTATGGGATCAAAACCAATGATACATAAACAACCATATGCAAAAATGGAGGTGGATCATAGTCCCACATGTGGAACCAACGCAATATACCTCATGACTACCTCAGATAATGATACAGTAAGTCGTTTCCCCACAACTTACTTGCCACCATAGTCTTCTCAATTTTTTTGAGAAGGTGAGTAATGTTGGGTGCCTTTGGAGCATGCACTGAATGATAAATAATCTCCCTATATTCTCTTAGGGAGTGGCCATGCTCAACAATGTTTATGGCCCCAAGTTGGCCATGAATTTTATAAGGAATAATGCTCCACCTTGAAAAATTTCCTGCACATGTGTGGTAAAGGAATGAAAATACTCATTAAGTAAATCATTATGCACAATAACATGATCCTTACCATAAACCCTGCTCATACAAACAAAGTGGCTAATAGATAGATCCCCTCTCATTCCCCAAGAAGAAAGAGGTGGTTGTTATAAATCCTTCAAAGAGTTATGTATCTCCCCCATCTCCACATGGTCCATGCATCTCTTCAAATGCTGATATATCTCCTCTTCAAAGCCTTCCCAAGTATACCCCTCCATCATAGTATGGTATACCCTCATGGAATAAGTGTAGCTGAAGAGAAAATCTTCATGTGCTACTTGTAGAAAATTCTCCTTGAGCTTGGTTTCTCTAGATAAGAATATCCTATCATGATAGTAGATGACCTCATCTCTGACTGAATATCCCTCCTCTAGTAGTTGGTCATCAAGTATCATGCAAGTAAAAATATCCTTGGAATAATCCACCAACATTTTGGATTTCCAATATGGATCTATCCTCCATAGTGACAACATTGATGATCTTTCATGTAAATCAACGGCCATGTGGTTGTCCTCCTCTTTGAAATCTCTCATGCCAAAGTCACGTACCAGGATGCTGCTATCCTTCCTCTGATGCTCCTCCTGTAGCTTCTCATGCTCAAGTAAAGGTTGAATCTTTTTTAGGTTATTCTCCCATGGGAATCTATCACCTATCCAAAACTTCCTGTGTTTGGAAAAATAATACATGAGTGGCCACCATCCTCTACCATGAGTGGAATATTTCTTTGCAAGTGAGAGCATATTTTGAGCCTCCAAAATTAGGGAATAGTCACCTTGCACCAAGATGGTGCCATCTTCCATCCCTGTAGCATCCTCTCTCAGCGTAATATGTGGTGTGAGAGTGGGTAATGATGATGTTGGGAGAATTTCTCCCTCCTCCTTGAGTCTACGCAAGACTCTTTGCAATGTACAATGACCTCCCAATGCTACCACTCCTTCTGGATCTATGAGTGGTGCACCATGATGTGAGAAATTCCTCACCAACTCCGGATCAGGTGACCTCCTAGGTGGTTTGCCACAAAACAACAATGTCTCATGGGCCAAAGTCATGTGCATAATAGATGGTACTGTTAGGTCCTTGCCTCCACTGTGCAAATCCAACTCTTTTTTATGTGTGGAAGTTCCCTGATAATTGGGTACTACTCTCAATTATGCAAGAGCCCCTCCAATGGGATCAAATGCTCCATTCCCGCCTCCTGGTGGTGGTTGATCATCTCCTACTATTCCATCACTATGACCTCCTTCTGGTTCTTCTCCCTCATCCTCCTCATCATCTGAAAATACATCTATATAGTGTGCCTTTCTTGCTCCACATCAATGTTTGTGTGCCCATGATTCTTGGCATGTGAAGCAAAGATTCTTTCTCCTCAAATATCTTCGGAAATCATCACTAAGAGGTACTTTTTTTTGGCTCTCCTTTGAAAAAGGAGCCTTCTCATCTTTTCCCTTTGATGGAAAAGTGGGCTTTTGCTGAAATGTTGCCTTTGATTTTGGAAAGGCATCTTGTAGATCTCTACCCCTTTGAATGGCATCTTGTAGGGTAGTAGTTTTGGTAGATTTAACCAACCCATGAAGAGGTTCTGCTAGCCCATCAATAAACATATAGACCCTCCTTGCTGCAGATAAATTAGGAACCATAAAAAAAAGTTTTAGAAATTTAGAAATAGAATTTTCTAGATTACCTTATTGTTTGAGCTTTGCTAGCCCCATGAAAGGTGTCTCTGGATATCTTCGAACAAAACCTCTCCACCAACCTCCTTGGTAACTCTTAATATGCAGTCACATTGGCATGACCCAATGTAGACAAGCCATGAAACCACCAATCATGTGACTCAACCTCAAGGTGTAGTGTTACTATCTTGATGGCCTCCATCTCCAGTACTTAGTTTAGCTGGAAGTAGATGTCTAGCTTCTCTACCCATGATTTGGCAGTGCATTTAGATGACCCATCAAATTTGGGTAAGAAGAATATGCCCATATTTCGATGTAGATCATGATTCTATATGAATCCTCCACCTCTGTTGTGATGCCTGGGTCTCCTATTGTCTTTGATCTGACAAAATTCTTGAATACTCAAGTGATCCTTGAATCTCTGAGATTGAGACTCATACTGCATGAAATAGTCTTCAATATTTTATTTTTCTTGAAACCCTCCATTTCCCACTGCTAAGAATGTAGGCATTGTAGAGCGTTGGGAAACATGCTGCTTCACTGGTTGATCACTCCAGTGATGAGAAATGTTGGAGCCTTCACCATGTAGAAACCCTTTAGGGGATTCCTTATGTCTATCCATCCTCGTCTTCTTTATTTCTCTAGAAATGTGTTGCATAGTTAGAAGAAGAAGCTTAGAAAACTCCTTTTCATCCTCTTCTCCTGATAAAGGGGTTTTACCCTTGTCTTCTTTATCATCTGTATAGTCATACTTCTGGTTTCTTCTTCTGAGATACCTCTTCTCTCTATCTGTGAGAGGATCTCCTTCTTCTGATGACATATTGTTGTAACATGCATAGGTTGAACCAAGATTATGCTCTAATACCACTGTAATATTCCCAAATGAGAAAATCAAGAATATAGAAAAAAATATTGGAAATAGCAATGTAAACATCACATCAAATCATGAGACCAATATGTAGCTTCTTTATACATCATAAAAACAACAAACATGTGTAATATAATGGGTCACAAACCATAAAACAAGATACAACAAGCCTCCAATAGATAAATCCCTCAAGAATGAGGTGCTGCTATTATATCAAAATGCTAGAGACACTAATACAACGCAGTCATAAGAGCACTGCTACAGAAAATGAACATAAAAAAGATAAATGTCTGATACATGGTTCAAAGATAATGTACAATGAATATCAAGGCTCTATACAACCTCCAACAAAGAACCCAAGAGGGTCTCTGGGAAAAACACCCAGTAATACAATATGAGTTACAGCCCTAGGGCTGAAAGTATGCTGCAACAAAGTAATTGAAGAGTTATGGTTGAATCTGATATGAAAATAAGTATTCTCTCCTCCAATGGATCCTCTGGATGAAAATATGGCCGCTTCAGTGAAGATAACACTCCCCAAATCACCCACTCCAACTACCCCTGCAACTCCTCCCTAAAATAACATAGATTGAGACTAATACTGCACTGCAAGGGATAAAAACATTGTGGCCTAGTGGAAAATATATCAATGATGCCCAAGGGCCTTACTTACTAGCCTCCCAAGAGAAAGAAGCCTTCCTCCACTGAGATCTAGCTTAGAAATCACCCAAATCAACCCTCCATAACTTTTTCCCTACAACACAACACAACCTCAACAGGAACTACACTATACTATAAGAATGAAGCTTTGGCTTGATGCTTGAATGTGGAAATATAGTGCAATACTCTTCCTAAGTGGACACTAGAATTTCCAAAAGGATAGAGGTGGGATTCCC
Source organism: Pinus albicaulis (assembly GCA_034641835.2). Taxonomy (NCBI): domain Eukaryota; kingdom Viridiplantae; phylum Streptophyta; class Pinopsida; order Pinales; family Pinaceae; genus Pinus; species Pinus albicaulis. The sequence continues at coordinate 565,313,758 of CM076578.1, forward strand.
ACTTGGGAACAACCTGTGATAAATAGCACTACAATCATAGCTAAACAGTTGAAGAGAGAAACAAGTCTAAATAGACCATAAATCTGAAATATCAAATACATAAACATAATAATATATGGCTGCCATCCTCTTCCTTATATAAGTGGTGAGCTTCCTCATGCTTGGCCCCACTCATTAAAGGCACTACTCCCATGCATGGAGTCTAACTCCAAAACTACGCTGTCCCACAATGAATGCCACTCCTCCATGACAACACTATTGATTTGGTCAAAGTTGACCTAGTCTTCATGCTCCAGCCCCTTTTCACACACAAGGGTTCTTAATTAAGCTGCTAATATGGCCTCCTTTCATATTAGGAGTGATTTTATTCCTACTAAGGAGATTAATGGGACTCCATACCCTCTTATTTATCAAACAAGGAAGCAAAAACAAAATTTAGTATTCCAACTAGCTCATGGCTAATTAGGAATATTAGAGTCCTCCCCTCCCAAATGTTGCATGTCCTCAAGCAACTATAAAGGTGAGTGTTGCAACTCTTCTCTTCCTCCATTGGTGACACCTCCATGTGATAAAATATCATCATAAGAAAAGTGTCTCCTAATCCATCCCTCCCTGACATGCTCCTCCCAAGTTCTCATATGATGCAAATGACTCATCCCACAAGGAAGAAAAAGACCCAATGAAGAAATCATGGTTTGCCCAATGTTCTCCTTGAAAGATGTATCATAATAAATATGGATAATCTCTCTCCCAGAGGTCATATCCAATCCTTCCATCCTTCCTCCAATCATTCCCATAAAAAGAATAAGGACATCATCAAAGTATGGGATCAAAACCAATGATACATAAACATCCATATGAAAAAATGGATGTGGATCATAGTCCCACATGTGGAACCAACACAATATATCTCTTGACTGCCTCAGATAATGATATGGTAAATGGTTTCCCCACAACTTAATTGTTGCCATAGTCTTCTCAAAAAATTTGAGAAGGTGAGTAATGTTGGGTGCCTTTGGAGCACACCTTGAATGATAAATCATCTCCCTATATCCTCCTAGGGAGTGGCCATGCTAAAAAATGTTTATGGCCCCAAGTTGGCCATGAAGTTTATAAGGAATAATTCTCCCCCTTGGAACAATGACATGCACACGTATGGTATAGGAATGCAAATACTCATTAAGTAAATAATTATGCACAATAACATGATCCTTACCATAAGCCCTACCCATACAAATGGAGTGGCTCATAGATAGATCCCCTCTCATTCCCCAAGAGGAAATAGGTGGCTATGATAACTCCTTAAAAGAGTTATGTATCTCCTCCATCTCCACATGGTCCATGCATATCTTCAAATGCTGATATATCTCCTCTTCAAAGCCTTCCCAAGTATACCCCTCCATGATAGTATGGTATACCCTCATGGAATAAGTGTGGCTGAAGATAGAGTCTTCATGTGTTGCTTGTAGCAACTTCCCCTTGAGCTTGGATGCTCTATATAAGAAGATCCTATCATAATAGTAGATGACCTCATCTTTGACTGAATATCCCTCCTCTAGTAGTCGGTCATCAAGTTTCATGCAAGTAAAAATATCCTTGGAATAATCCACCAAGAGCCAGGATTTCTAATATGGATCTATCCTCCATAGTGGTAGCATTGATGATCTATCATGTAAAGCATAGGTCATGTGGTTTTCCTCCTCTTTGACATCTCTCATGCCAAAGTCACATACCAGGAAGCTACTATCCTTCCTCTGCTGCTCCTCCTATATCTGCTCATGCTCAAGTAAAGGTTGAATCTTTTGGAGGTTATTCTACCATGGGAAGATATCACCTATCCAAAAAACTTCCTAAGTTTGGCCAAAGCATACATGAGTGGAAGATTTCTCTACAAGTGAGAACATCTTCTGATCCTCCAAAGTCAAGGAATAGTTACCTTGCACCATGATGGTGCCATCCTCCATCCTTGTAGCATCCTCTCTCAGCACAAGATGTGGTGTGACAGTGGGTAATGATGATTTTGGGAGAATGTATCCCTCCTCCTTGAGTTTACCCAAGAATATTTGCGATGTACAATGACCTCCCAATTTTCCCACTCCTCCTAGATCTATGAATGGTGCACCATGATGTGAGACATTCCTCACCAACTCCAGATCAGGTGGCCTCCCAGGTGGTTTTTCACAAAACAATAATGTCTCATGTGCCATGTTATCACTCAAAAAAACTGAAACATCAATTGACATAGTCTTAGAGGTTTAGGTGTCAAAGGTATGGTCATATAATTCATTTTTCATTACTTGGTAAAGGAAAATTTTAAATTTTTCTTATTAACCTATCTTAAGGTCCAAACCCACCCCCATTCAAGTCTTTTCATGTCACATCAATCATTATTTCCTGACATATTTCATTTCCAAATATTTCAACTCCGAAAAGTCATTTTAAACAACATTCCCTACTTTCGTAGTGAATTACACAGAAAAAACACACTTTTCGCTATGAAACTACTAATACTTTTGTAGTGAAACAACCCAGAAATACACTAAGTACGCTACAAAAGGAGGTATTCATGTCTGTCTTTTCAAATCAGGTGCTAAGTGTCACTCAATGATTGAAAGGGTTAGGTTATATGCCATTCAAGTTAGTTAGGGTTAAATCAAGGTACAATGGTCGTGGTTGAAGTCATTATTACTATTTTAAGCATGTATATTCATGATTATGCCATGAGTTGTCATCGAAAGTATAAAATATTTCCAAATTGAATCATTTTTCATTCTCCACTCCCTCTTTGCATGTTACTGAAGCTCTAGAGAGCTATTTCACTAAGCCCAAGTTGTGGCTGGAATTTTCAAAAGTTTCTAGGTATCACTGATGAAGCGAGGGAGAGAAGACATAAAAGTATCATCACCTGAAAAAGAAGATCCAACCATCAAGCAAAAGAAAGGAAATGAGAAAATCATTGCAAAAATAGAGATTGAGGTCCTTGAGGAGTAGTTGAAGTTAGCAAATCATGGAATAGCAGTCTTGAAAAAAGAAGCAAGGAAACATAATGTTCATAAGGTGCATTTTGAGAAAATGAAAGAAGTTTGGGAAGAGCAGGTTAATAGTGTGTCAAACACTTTAGATAACACAAAAAAATTGATAAAATGGACTCAGCCATTGAGAGGAGAGGTGAAGCATATCAAAATAATAAACCTGCACTTGAAATCTAGGAACAAAAAAATGAAGGACCAAGTCAAAGACCTCCAAGAGCAGTCAGAATTGATCCATGAGGAGCTAGAGAAGAAGGGCTAAAAGATGACTGTAGTTGAGGAGCCCATAGCTCAACTTATCATTAATGAAGAGGAAACACCTCAAGGCTATTAAGTTGAGTTTGATTATGTTTTAAAAGGTTAATGGCATGTTGAAGACCAAGTTTCTACAGTTGGAGGTTATCTTTTTAAGACAAGGTTAAAATCTGAAAATTTCACAGTTTTTCACAGTTTCGTAGTGTTTCCTAGGCTTGAATCCAGGAAAACGCTACGAAAATTTCTATAGCTGTCTTTTTTCTTCTAAAACCACTTTTTTAGATTTCAAGGAGGGAAAATGGTAGTGATTATGTGTTAGGTTATGATGCACACTATGGAACAACAAAGAAGAATTTTTTTTGAGTGAAAAGCTATTTTTGTACGCTACGAAACTGCCCTGTTTTCATAGCGAGCTGCTTTTTAAGGTTTCTAAGCAGTTTAAAAATAGTTTTGGATAGGTGGAAACATCCAATAGATCAAGGGACCTTGCCACCAAACATCTATGACTTGAAGACCATGACATGGAGACAGCTCATTAGCTGAAGCTTTTGTTGAAGATAGGGTCCTATTTTCCTGAAAAATAGGGTTTGGTTCCATATGTTTAGGAGGATATTTAATATGTCAAGTAGTGATGAGCTATGTTATAGCCTATTCAAACATGTGAGGCTTATTTGTCACTAAAATGTAACTATTTTAAAGATAAGGTAGATTTATGTAATAAATAGGAGTTTGAGTCCTATTAGGAAAAGGTCTTCTTTAGAGTGTAGCTGTCATTTTCTCATTAAAAGACATGTTTTTCTATTTTATGAGGTGTCATAGGAAGAGTTCGATGAATATAGCCAAGAGGTAGATCATCCCTGTTGTAATAATGTCTATTTAAAGCCAAATTATCGAAGTTGTAAAGGGTTGGATATTTTTTGCACCATATGCTGCTTTATGTAATTTGACTGATATCAGCAATACATGGGACTTCTTCTTGATAGACGTGAGATTCTCATGGAGTTTTTAATGTTTTTCTGATCTATATCTTTATGTGTACTACTTGCAGTAGATTTCATATTTATTACTCATAATTCATATGTGTATTCTATGGCTTGCTTTATTGATGAAATTGTTAGCCACCTATAAATTTTGTTATACCAAGAGGTGGCTAGACTTTGTCTTCAAGCCTTCAAGAGATAGTTTCCTTTGAAAACCTATCATATTTTTGAAGTCTTACGATGTTCTTTATCCTTTGAGTTAATCTTCACTGTTGTTTCACTGTTAGTCCTAAAGTACCTGCTGTTTACCAAGAAAGATTGCTTAAAACTCCATTCTTCATTCATTCAATTCACCATTTTACTCTTATAAGGCTCCATTTTCCATCATTTCATTCTCCATTTCACTCACAAAAACTTTCATTTTCACCCTTATTTCCTTCATAAAATCCTTCTAAACCTTCCATTTTAACCCCCTTAAAACCTTGTATTTCCCCTTTATTTGGTTTTAAATTCCCTTCTTTCATCTATCAAAACCCCCAATTTGACCTTTAAAATCCTTGTTTTAAGCCTAAAATCCGTCTTTCGCACTCTAAGGGTCTTAACCCCGTAAGGGCTTATTACCTTTAAGCCTTTTCCTCATATAACCTAAGCCCCGCAATCAGGTGCTTAAAAAGCCTAAAAACCCTTTTCGAAACCTTATTTCCTTTTATTTTTGTTTCCCCGACGTTTCCATTTTAAAAATAATATGGATTGTTGATCTCTGCAGATCAATGGCCATCGGGCCCATCTTTCCTCATGATCACCTTCCCTACCTTTCTTCCTCCGTTCAAATAACTCACCCCATATTTTAATCTCAATCGTCCATTCAGGTGATCCGACGATCGGGACTAAACCCGATAGCCTTTTGACCCATCCACCCTGTGACAAATTTGCTGACGCACTGTTGGACCCACTCTAATTTTCCCTCAGGACTATTGAGTTTTCGCGCTCAATGATAACTGTTGATCTGCGCTCCCTCCACCAGATCAATGGCCATGGTTCCATCTCGCGCCATCGAGCCCTATGTCCACGTGTCAATCAATGCATCGTATCGTGTTTTGTTTGGCAATACCGCCTCCCCCCCAAATGTTGCGCGAAAACTGCTTCCAGTTTTTCGAAACCACCTTTTATCATTTCTGCACAAAATTTAAAAATTCAAACCCTGCTTCGCTTCTACCAAGGGTTTTCTCCCTTCTGCTACAAATTCCTCCATTTCTCACTGCTCCGAAACACTTCCATAAAACCTCCTAAGTAGTTAAAACCTCCAATCACATGATTTAAATAATGCTGTGTGTTTTTTGTGCAGGTTTAATGAAGTTCAAGATAAAACCCTCCTACAGATGATTATAGTGTTATGGGCTAAGGATGACGATCCTCATGGCCCTTGATACAATTTCAAAGGGTTTGGGAGTTCTAATTACACGGTTTTATGGAATCAATAAGTCATGATTATCGTTTTTCTGAGCAAAAACTCCAATAAACCCTAGAAATTGTGGCCTCCAAGAATGGCTCAAGCCTCCCCATCAAGAAAGTCAGCCATGAGTTGCCTCCTCAAATCCTCCAGGGGTTCCTCCCACAAGAAGAGACAAGTAGTAGTGTGGCAATCATGGTTTTCCCATGGTGTCTCCTACAAAATGAAGCATGTATAATAGGGAGAATCATGCTCCCAATGGGCTATACATCCAATACTCTCCAAATAATGCTCCTCATGATTGCACAAACATCAGAGATACAAGGAGAAATACACAATAAAAGCGAGTTGTCAAATGACAACCAGAGAGTGGTTCAGAGTTCCACTCATGGAACCTGCGCAGTGCCTCCTTGGCCTGCCTCAAAATCAAAAGTAACAAGTGTTGTACTAGCCACTTGTTTGCTGCCACAACATCTCATCATAAGATAAAACATGAAAACACAATTTTGGTGCCAATGATGCACACCAAGATGTATGTGGATTCCCCCACAAACCATCATAAGAATGGCCACTCCCATTGCTGCAATGGGCCAAAAGTACATCACAATAGGGAGCATAAGGAGGTGTGATCATCCTTAGCTCACCAAGTTGCCCATAAGAAGTAAAGGAAGGCAAATCAAAATGAAGATCTATACCTCCTTTACCATGTACTACGGTCCTTGAGCTAAAATGGCTCATCTGAATGCTCTCCATCTCCTCCAATGAGTAAGGGAATGGTTGTGCCAACCTCTCCTAAAACATCCGGGCTATGCATATGTCCCTATGTTGATGAAGATAATGATGAATTCCCTCCCAAGTGAACTCATCCAACAAGGCAAAGTATGCATCAAAATGCATAGCTAGGAAGTCCTCATGTGTTGCATGCAATAGTTTCTCCTTGAGACTAGAAAATCTAGTCAAGAAGATCTTGCCATAACCACATATGACCATATCATAAACCATGTATCTATCATCTCCCTCATGTTCATCAAGAATAATGCATGCGCCAAGATCCTGGGAATACTCAACCAAAAGTTGAGTCCTCCAACTAGGATCAATCCTCCACATAGACATCGCTAGTAATCTACAATAAAGTTCTCCCCTCACGCTACTTCCTGCTACCTTGACATCCCCCATGCCAAATTGTATCCTGCGCCTACCATGCCCATAGTTGATAGTCCTGCGTTCAAACAGAAATGGAAAGCCTTCGAAAATGAGCCCCATGAGAGACTATTATCACCCAAAGAATCTCCCGATCCTTGGCTAATGTAAGTATGAGTGGCCTCCATCTACTCCAATGAATGAAAGATTTTCCCAAAGGAGGTATCCTTCTTTCTACCAAACATAAGGGAGCATTCATCCCGCATCATGAAGATGCTACCCTCACTCTCTACAGCAAACCTACCGGGCAGATAGCCGATGAGAGGGTGAGACTTAAAATGAGAGAGTGTATCCCTCCTCCTTGTGCTTATCCCCAAATTCTCTATGCCGTGACTTTACTCCTCTAATGTCCTCCACCCTTGAAAGATTTTTGCGGATTTATTGCCTTATCCATCCTCATGGATTTGGCAAGTGATCTCTAATTCTCATCTTGGTCAAATTGCACAATCATTTTATTTATTTTCTCAAATAAAATATGCAAATACATTCACACCATACTTATCCCTTGGGGTCCACCCCCTTAGGATTTAAGTTCAAATGTCTAACTTTAAAAATTCAACACACAAATTGGGGGTGTTACATTCACCTTCTTGACCATCTTCCTCCGATGGCTAGAATTTGCGAGAACCATTCCTTCGATGGCCAGAATTCACGAGAACCATTCCATTCGATTTGACGAATCGCAGAATGTCAAAAATCAATGGTTAAAAGTATTGTAACCAATTTTTTTTCTGAAGGAAATTGTAATAATATTCATTGGGACTTATGACTTCTTGTACCCCATTATTCAATTTTATATAGTACTGAACTGGGAATATCTATTTGTCTGCATATCTATGTCTTAAAGGTATAAATTGATATCTATATCTCTTCGAAACTGGCTCATTCTTCTCTACAATAGCTTGTAAATTTCCTTTTACTAATTCTTGAATGAAATACAGTTCATTTCAATTTCTTTGATGAAATAAAGAATTCTTTAAATGGAATCGACTTGTTTTTGTTTCTATTTATATCCCACTAATGCGCTTTCAAAATAGAAATTCTCTGCAACAACCTTTTCTTCTTCTACTTCCAAGATTTATTGATTTCTCTACAACAGCCTGTTATATTTTACTTGGTACTTATCTCATTTCACAATTTTGTTTACTAAAAAATACAATGGCCGAGGTGGTCATTCAGATTCACAGTATAGTTTCTGTGCCATAACTATAATTTTTGGGGTTACAATTATAAAGCACAGTTTCAGATGCTATTAGACATTGTATCCTGGCATTGAATCAAAGAACCATTTGTATAAATCCAAAACAATTGATTGCAAAATAAGCAGGGAATTTACAATGATTATATAAGATCCATAAATGTCCGCTGCTATTCAATTCCTTTTTGCTTGGTTTTAAAAAGGTTCTATCTGCGGATCATTCCTTAGTTTTACCTTACAGTGAAGAAACATAAAAATTGGCATAACCCAAATGGTGGTTTGGCTTTCCTTAGTTGATATATATGATGGGAATGCTAGGAGGATACTGATCTCAAACAACCCCAAACATGCAAAGAAACAATTTCCTAATTTCAAAAACCCTTGTTCACAGAAAAACTTTCTTCTATGGTCTCAACCCTCATTAAACAAGACAAAATAGTTAAACAAAATCAAAGACACACAAGCACAGAAGGTTTCATTTTCAGAACCCAAAATCAGGTCAGGTGACTTAAGGGAATCCTTATCAAGGGATTCCAACGCTATATTTTCATTATAGCCTAATATTCATAAAATTTATAACAGCTTATTGTTTCTTTGTGAGCACATAACTTGCCCAGTTTTCTCAACGTGTGCTCTGATACCATTTGTCACGTCTCCCATACCCAGCTTATTATCCACACAACATTAACTCAATTATATTTAACTTCTTGCACCTGATACCAATTAAAATTTTTCTGTTGAATCAATTACAAATTCATACTTTTATCCGGTATTTAATTTCTCTTTGGTAATTATAGGTAGGCAGGCGAGTATAAGAATTTCCATGAGGAATTTTGGCTTGACCTCAATTCCTATCAGTCAATCTAGTTGACTTATATATATATATATATACTGGTTTTTATTTCTCAGGTCAGTTCTTCAGAGTTTTGTCCAACTCTAACTGATCCCTTCCTCTACTTTCCAGTTTGCAAGCTTTATAAACTTTCCAGCATCTATAATTATAATGTTTCAGCATCTATGTATAGATGTATACATCCACATATACATCTATCTATATTCAATTAACCTTCTTTGCTTCAATTATATATTTTTTCAGCAGTTTATATAGGAGATGTATAGATGCTCTTTTCCGAGTGTTTAAATATGCTTACAATCTTCCCTCACACATGCTTTTATCACACAAGTAAATTTTCAATAGGAATGAAACCGAAATTGATATTTTAGTCTCCCTAATTTCAGATCCTCGTACTTAGTTAGGAGTAGACTTCTGGTTTCATATATTTAAACTTCCAGGTAATAGACAATTTAAATTCTTAATTCTACAATTCTTGCCACTGTAGTACAGCTGTTATACTGAAATCCATACTTCTATCACAGGTTTAGTTGTTTCCTACTTGATGTTCTTGGTTACATTTTTATTAGGATGTTCTGTTTATACAACACAACAACTAAGTTTTTCGTTCCAAAGACAGCAAGCTACAACCTGAATTTTTCTATTAGATTAGACATTCAGATTGATTTATCATCTCTAACCTTTATTACTGCAGGGTACAACTCCCTAGAACCAACCCATTGGTTTCTATTTAACTTCCTCCCTGCTATTAACATATTGAATTTTCAGCTATTAGATCTAGCTTGTACTTTCATCAGGTACTGAACAACCATTCAATCTGAAATTTGCATAGGAATTTATAACATAACAATTCATAAACATGGATATATTTAATACATAATTAAATAAATCTCCAAAGTTATGCATGCATACCGATATTCAGCTTTTCCAGCTTTTCCAGCTTTTTACCTCTTCCCAACTACTTTCCTCATCATTGGGGAATTTAGATTTTTCCTCAAAAATCTAAATTAGAAATAACTTCTTTCAAGGATTTTTGAAAGATTTTGGGGAAAGTCTTTACCTTTTCCATAACCCCATGGATTAGGCATGTGATCTCAATTTCTCATTTGGTCATAGTGCATACACAATATTTTATTTATTTTTCATAAATAAATAATTAACCACATCCACACAATAATTATCCATTGGGGTCCACTCCCCTTTGGATTTATGCTCAAATGTCTAATTTGAAAAGCATAGAACTTGGGTGCTATGTTGGTAAGGCTACCAGTAAGCTACACTCAGTCCAATACAATGATTACTTCGTGGCACACAATATCTAGGAGCCAGTTTCGCACAGCTTCCAGCATAAAGTGTGCTCTTTTTGGGTTTAATACGCAAATACACATGGTCTCCCACTTGGAATTCTCGATGCACTCTCTTCTTGTCAGCATAATTTTTCTGACGATCTTGTGCGGTCTTGATGTTACCTTGTATCTGTTTGACAATTCTTTCCATTTCTTGTAGTGCATCTGGTCCCAACACCAGTTTATCCTCTGGTTGACTCCAGCTCAAAGGAGTACGGCACTTTCTCCCATATAGTGCCTCAAACGGGCTCATCTTAATAGAAGATTGGTAGCTATTATTATAGGCAAACTCAGCTAAATGCAGATACTCTTCCCACTTTGATGGCCTATCCATCACATACATTCTCAACATATCCTCCAAAATTTGATTAGTCCTTTCTGTCTGCCCGTCAGTTTGAGGGTGATAGGCAGTACTAAAATTCAACTTAGTACCCATCCCTCCAAACAATCCTTTCCAAAATGCTGCTGTAAACTTAGCATCCCGATCTGAGACAATTACCTTGGGAACTCCATGAAGCCTTACTATCTCCTTCAGGAAAACATTTGCTACTTGAGCTGTTCCAAAGGTAGATTTCACTGGTATAAAGTGGGCAGCTTTTGTTAGAGTGTCTACTACTACCATTACAGAATCATGCTGATATTTGTTTTTGGGTAATCCTGTTATAAAGTCCATGGAAACTGTATCCCATTTCCATTCTGCAATTGGAAAAGGGTTCAAAAGTCCCGCTGGATGTTGATGCTCCACTTTGACTAATTGACATTCCATGCACCTACTTAAATATTCTGCTACATCTCTCTTCATTCCTGGCCAGAACAATTTCTTTTTCAGTGTTGTTAGCATTTTCTGATATCCTGGATGTCCTGCATATGGCTGTTTGTGATACTCATCCAGAATTTCTCTTTTCAAGGACTCTACCTGGGGAACATACAACCTATTTTTATAACAGATCAGCCCTTGTTGGTTTTGAGTGAAATCAGTTTTCTCCTTTTTCTGTAATTTCACTAAGAGAGTTTCATAGTTTTGATCTTGACTTGCTACTTTTCTCACCAATTCTTCTATTTCGATTTGAGCACTACTTCCAATGTGGTTTATATTCTGACAAGCATTCCTGCTTAATGCATCAGCAACTTTATTCTCTTTTCCCTTGATATGTTTTATATCCATATCAAATTCACTTAAAAAAGACAGCCATCTGGCTTGCCTTGCATTCAGATAAGTTTGAGAAAAGAAATATTTAAGACTAATGTGATCAGTCATCAATGTAAACTTTTTTCCTAGAAGATAGTGCCGCCACATTTTCAAAGCATGGATAACAGCTGCTAATTCTAGATCATAGGTACTATAATTATGTTCATGAATTTTCAGTTTTCTAGATTCATAGGCAATAACTGAATTTTTCTGCAATAGGACTCCTCCCAACCCTTCTTTACAAGCATCTGTACATATCACAAATTCCTTATCAGGATCTGCAATTTTCAGGATAGGGGCTGAAATGAGTTTTTGTTTTAATTGCTCAAAACTGTTTTGGCATTTTTCAGTCCACACAAATTTAACACCTTTCCTTTGTAATGAAGTTATGGGATAGGCTATAGCAGAAAATATTTCTACAAATCTGCAATAATAGCCCGCAATTCCCATAAATGATCTTACTGCTGAAACATCAGTAGGGACTGGCCATTCTTTAATGGCTTTTATCTTTTCAGGGTCAACTGCCAACCCTTTTTCAGAAATAATATGACCCAGATATTGAATTTTATCTTTATAAAATTCACATTTGCTAAACTTGGCATATAGCTGGTTTTCTTTTAGAGTCTGCAACACTATTCTTAAGTGTTCCTTATGTTCATCTTCATTTTTGGAATAGACTAAGATATCATCTATGAACACAAGAACAAATTTGTCCAAAAACTTGTTTAACACACTGTTCATCAAGCACATAAATGTGGCAGGGGCATTCGTCAAACCAAAAGGTAGGACTACAAATTCGTAATGCCCATACCTGGTTCGAAATGCTGTTTTGTTGATGTCTTCTTCTTTAATTCTAAGCTGGTGATAAACAGTCCTTAGGTCAATCTTGGAAAAGACTGAAGCTCCTCTCACTTGATCAAAAAGATCATCAATTCTAGGCAAAGGGTATCTGTTCTTAATGGTTAACTTGTTCAATTGACGATAGTCAATGCACATCCTAAAAGTTCCATCTTTCTTTTTCACAAATAAAACCGGGGCTCCCCAAGGAGACACACTGGGTCTGATATACCCTTTATCTAACAATTCCTGCAATTGCATTTTCAGTTCCATGAGTTCCGGAGGACTCATTCGATAAGGCGCTCGGGAAACAGGTGTTGCTCCTGGTACCAGATCGATTGAAAAATCAATCTCTCTTTTGCGGGGGAGATGAGGGATTTCCTTGGGAAAGACTTCCTTAAATTCTCTGATTACTGGTACAGCATCCAGTAACTCTTCCTCAGTTTTTTGTTCTATTTCTTCTACATGCATTGCATAAACTTGGTATCCCTTCCTGGCTGCTCTTTTCAATTGTAAGGCTGAAATTTGTCTTACAGAAATAGGTTTTTGTTTCCCTTTTAGAATAAAAGGTTTCCCTTCCTCATCTACACAATGCAGAGTCTTATCCCAACAATTCATCAAGGCTTTCTTCTTTTCCAGCCAGTCCATTCCTATCAACAAATCATATGACCCTAAGGGCAGAATATTCAAATTTACCTCTGTTTGAAAGTCATTTAACTTAATTTCTGTGCGAGGCAGTTTATGTGTTACTTTTCTCTTAGTTCCAGTGGCTAGCTGTACCAACCATGATTGTTGGAATTTCTCAGACTTAAGATTACATTTTTCGACAATTTTTGGACTAATGTAACTCAAAGAAGCACCTGGATCAATCAGAACAGTAACAGATAAGTCAGAAATCTTACCCTATATTTCCACCATGGTTGCTTGATGTTCTGCTTGTCGATTTTCCAGGGCTGCACTTATAGTTGGTATATTTCTGGCTACATCATTTACTTTTGTCGCCTCTCGATCACTCATGAGCATATGAATGTTTCTTTGAGGGCAGTCTCTCAAAATATGGGGTCCTCCACAGCCCCAACATTTCAAGGGTTCCTTCATTCTGGTTGTCCCTTCCTTTTTACTGTCTCCCTCTATTTGTTTTGAAGCCACTTGGGATTGAGCAGTTTGACTTTCTCTGGGTTTATTAAACTTTTTCCGCTGATGATCTCTGCCAAAATTCTTCAAATAAGCTGGTTTCTGTTTCCTCCCTTTGAACTCATTTTTCTGAACCCAGTTTTTCCCTTGTTCAGTTTTTCCTTTGAACTGTTGGTAACATAATTTGGCTTTTCTAACAGCTTCGTCCATAGTTTTTGGGTTGTCAAACTCAATTTTCTCCTTGTATGCAGTAGGCAAACAATTCAAAAATCTTTTAACTTTTGCCTTCTCTTCCCTTATGTAGGGTACATATCTCAGTAGATTTGTAAACTTAGTAACAAATTCATCAATAGTGAGCTGTCCCAGCCTAAGTTCATGGAATTCTTTTGCTTTGTCATCATAATAACGCTCATTCAAGTAGCGATTTTTGAATTTAACCTGGAAATCTTCCCAAGTAACTGTCTTTTCATCAATGGCATGGACCATTTTCGTCTCCTCCCACCACAATGTAGCTTTTCCTTGCAACTGATAAACAGCTAATCTGGCCTTCAGATTACTTTCATATTCATAGACTTGGAAATACTTGATCATGTTTAATAACCAAGCTTCCGCATCCTCCTCTTTCTCTCCATCATAAGAGGGAGGTTTGATCTTCCGGAATTCTCCCTGCAATTCCTTCTTCTGTTTATGCTGCTGTCTAATAGCCTCCTCATCATCAGACTCATCCATCTTTCTCTTTCCGGAACCTTCGCTTTCTTGGCTGTTCCGGGAAGTTAATTCTCTGATGAGTTTTTCCTGCTCCTTGCTGGCCGATGACAACCTGTCATTCTGGCTTCTTAGTTCAGCCAACTCCCGTTGCACCCTGTGCAACATGGCCATCATCGTAGCATTGGGATCTGGTGTAGCAAACTCATCCTGCAGATCCACATAAATCCCTTCACCTTCAGCCATTTCAACTGTACACACTCACAACACAGATTAGCAAAATTTTATACAAATAAAATTTTCAAAAAAAAAAAAAACATGTAATAACAGTGAGCACAATAATGACAGCCCAAATTGTTGTAACTGGTGCTCCGATACCATTTGTCACACCTCCCAAATTTTTTATTTTTTTTCTTTTCAAACCCTTTGAACTTTAAGTAGGGTCAAGAGATAGTAAGATTTTTAATTTAGATATAAACATAACTTTATACAATTCCAATTTTAAACATTCCTATGTCCAAAGTCGATTTACAAAATTGGGATAACAATTTTCCCCTTTTTTGGCACTCTTAAATATATATATAGTGGCACTTTACTCTCTATACTAACCTTAATAACTTATATGCATGAGTAGGGACACATTAATGGCTTTTAAGTACCTTAATAACTTATGTATATAAATGGTGACCTACTAACCCACTTTAGACATTCATATAGATATATGTATATCAAAATCGAACTCAATAGTCCACGGTCAAAGAAATGTGTTAATATATTACAAAGGGGATTATATACGTTTCTTACCACGTTATATTACAAAATGGACTATATTCGTTTCTCACCACGTATATCGGTGCTACGTGTTGTACACCCATATATGATGACGATTTTTGCCATCTCCCTGTCGCTAACCCGTGAATATGTTCGGCCCCGCGTAGGATTTTGTTGTCACATCTACTGGGCGTCGGGTATTCATAAAACCACTATTTTAAACAAACCCTAACCCGCTAGAGCTTCTCCTACCTGATGTCGTGTGCTTCCAGTTATCGAAATTGTTCTATTCAAAGTTTATTTGTAAATGACGATTTTCGTGTTATGCCAGTGTTGCGTGCAGGAAGATGAAGGAGTTGGTACAAAAGAAATCCGTCTTTTGGGTTGGGACGGTTGCACGCGTCCCTCCCTCTTTCGCCACAGGCTTACGGACTTCCGATTGACATGCTTTGGGTTCAGGATCAGAACGGCTCGTTTCCAAAACTGTACTACTGCTCCTGAGCAAGAAACCCCGGTTCATCGCCAGCTGGAGGAAGGAATATGAAGGGTCATTTCAGCAGAGATACACTCATGAGTTCGCTGGAAATCTACTGGTCAGGTACATTGCAACAGTTTTAAATAATATTAAACTTACAGTCTGGTATCATGGCTACCGCTCGGATTGATTCTCAAAATCCCTCTTGGGATTTCGTAGAGCGCGGGGTCGCTGAAGTGTTAATGTACCCATCCTTGCACGTACGTTGTCGATTTGGTTCTAGGGTTTCTATTTCTCATTATTAACCCTTCTTTGCCACAGGATTCATTACGTTTCTTCACGCTCCTTGCATCTAGATTTATTTCTTTCAAGCTGTTCGGGGTTTTCAGGTTGTTTTTTCGGATGTGCATAGCCAGTTTGAGTTCCACCGTCGATAGGCTGGAATCTCTCACGTAATTGATTCTGACGATGCATTGCATGTTTTTGATGCAACCAGCGATTCATGTTCCAGGTTTTTGAGTAACATATCGAGGTTCCCGTCTGAGAACTACTTACGGGTTTACCAGAAGATCGTTTAATGTCTGCAGATTTCCTTCACGGCAGAAGGTCTTTTTTTTTTTTTCATTTTACATTCACCCTACTCTCGGCGTGTTAACCAGGTTTGTTGACCATTTCTTTTATCGTTTTATGGCACGGCGGGATGGTTTTTCTTTTCAAGCTTATATAGCTGACTTAGTTCTTTTTGGCTATTCTGGTGTACAGGTTTCCTGTTCACCGATTCGTCAAAATGCGATTGGAGGCGTAGCTACGATTGACGAATACCTCTTTAATAACTGGAGGAGACTCTGTTTACTGAGGGTCTACTGTAGGAGGGTTTGTCATTCGGGATCATTCCTCGGTTGGTCGCGTGTCGACTTACCGAGTTCAGGTTAAGTAACCTTGCCCCAGAGTACTCGGAAATTTTCCTAAATTTATTCACCCACAGACTCCTTTCGTTCTCTGGTTCGATTGTTTCGATTTCCATTCACGTAGTGAAATCTCATTTCGTCTTTCATATGCATATAAACCCTAAGGATTAATCTACGACGCTGTTATGAGTTCGACGTCTTATTTAATCCCACAAGTTAACCCATCATCTTCCCAAATTCAGCGTTTATATGCTGCAGGGACTAATTAGCTCCATACGTCTGTATTAAATTTTTCCCTCCCTCTGCTGACCGCAACTGTTATCGCATGTTTATGGCTCGAAGATTAATGCCGCATGTTGAATTCTTGTTGATACCTACGTTTTATCTGTATAGATATATTTTATACCTTACTTCCCATTCTGGTTTGAAATTTAATCAATTAAACCATTCAGTTAGCTATGTATATCGTTTATATCCACCTAAATATATTCGCTGCCGTTCTTGTTTAATAGTTCATCCGAAGTGGGTTTAAATCGGAAATCGATTTGTCACCACCGGAATTTGGAAGTTCCGACTGAATTGTATGGACAAAGTCGTAATAGTTTGGCTCGGCGCTCCCATATAATTCATGGTTGTGCTACAACAGTGATAGAAATGACGAAGAAAAAGTAATCGTAGTTCGTATTTACGTGTATGTTTAATACTTACAGGTTTAAAATAGATATATGCATCGTCGTTTTATCTTACATCTATTCCTTTACATATCAAGTTTAAAAAGGGACTCAAATGCTGTGAACAGAATTTGTTGTACAACTCGGAAGTCTTGAATTAACGCAGGTCAAACGCATAACAATGTAAATAACCGCCATGGATTCGTATAGTTTTGACCACTCATTTATTTCGCATAGTTATAGTGTTCACATCTATATTATTTCCACCCACTACTCATTTGTAATGGTTATTGACACGTGCTTATTGCGCTAGCTCTCGGCGCTTACCTTTATGGTTGTTTTGCATATATATATATTCGATAGTAAATTGAGTAGCATACATTCATTATAAGTTAAGTTTTGTTATTATATAGTTATTTCAAGGATTAGAAGTAGATCAAGAATGCTATGTACCCTTTAAAGGTTATAAATAATATATCACTTCTATAGAGTAGAAGTTCTTCTTAAGCTAAAAAATTTCGAATTGCATATTCTAATGTTTTTCTTCTCTTTTATTATACCATGTAAATTGAAATGCTAATACAATATTTTTCTAGCAGACAGATGAGCATAATACTTTCACTTTTGTATAAATACATGCAATACAAGTTAATATTTAATTTTCTGTGGAGACTAAGTACCTTCAGATTTAAACCATCTTTGGTTTAAAGTTTCTGTGGGTTTCTACTCTACGGATTACTGGTCTACAACTAAACAGAGTCTGGAAGGTGAATGCCTAAAGATAGATTCTGTTAAATGTAGTACTATAATCAATCATACCATTCCATTAAATTTTATGTGTAGCCAATTCATACTGATTTAAATAGAAGAGCATCAAATTTAAAGACATACCATTCATGCAGTAGACCAACCTCCCAACCGTAGAGTTCTATTTTTCTCCTAGAACTCACCCCCGAGCAGAGACCACCTCCACCATAGACCAACCTCTTGGTCTGCTTAGGAGCAGCTTATTTAAGCTATTTTCCCCAAGCCTGTTTCTAATTATGCGTCCAGAATAGAAGGATTCTTTTCTTCCTGTTTGCCTAGGCTTCCCATTTTTGGGATTCTTTAAAGCTGTTTTATGCTTTTCCTCAGCTTTTTCCAGCTTTCCACCTCTTCCCAACTACTTTCCTCATCATTGGGGAAATTTAGATTCTTCCTCAAATCTAAATTAGAAATAATTCCCTTCAAGGATTTCTGAAGGATTTTAGGGGGAATACCTGCCTTATCCATCCTCATGGATTTAGCATGTGGTCTCTAATTCTCATTCTTGGTCTATATGCACATCAGAAAGTTTATTTATTTCTTCAACTAAAATATTGAATTACATCCATAATTTATCTATCCTTTGGGGTCCACTCCCCTTAGGATTTAAGTTCAAATGTCAAACTTTAAAATTTTAACACATAAATTGGGGGTGTTACATCGATTTGTCATTTCATTTTTAATTTGTTATATTTCATATAATGAAATAGGCAACAACGCAAATTATCTGGATTAAGGAAACACATAATTGCCGTATATGACCATAGTCATATGTAGACATGATTTAAACAATAAGAACAAATCATCAATTCTATTTTTAGCATCTCTAGTTAAAAAATATATAGAAATATCTTAGATTGCATTTTTAGGCACTAGACAGTAAATACAAAAGCACACAAATTAATAATAAGAGTTTAGTTTATGCGAAAATACACTTCTATATAACTCCTTAATGTTTAGCCCAAAAATAATGTTATTGTATCCTTAAACCACTTTTTATTGTTTTGTCTTTTCATGATCAAAATCACTTGCAAACATGATAAGAATAAGAAGACAAAATGTTGAAAACCCAAATTTTGGGATTTCATAAACATACTTAATAACTATCCATTCTTGATCACGTGTTAGGCATTTTCTATTATTTCTAGCTCTCCTATTTGGGTTTAGTTGTCATGTGCATTAAGGCAAACTTGACATTGAATCACCTAGTTGTTTCTTATGGTGACAAAATTGAGTTTTCATGTATTTCATTAGGGACTCTAAATCATCTAGTTGTTTCTTATGATGATAAAATCACTTCATCTATGTTTAAGGCTATTATCATGAAACTTCCACCACTTGTCAAGTGTGTGCCCATTTAAAATTCAAATTCCAATGTTTTTTTTAGGTGGGAGATAATGTAGTGGCAACGCTAATATGTTACCTACTTGGGTTATAGTGATTTGTTAATGGGGTTGATATACATATTAGCATAGATAAATTTTAGTCCAGTATTTATTAAGCATTGAGAAGGATTAAAATAAATAAAACATAATTTATGTGTGCATAACATATATAGGTTAAAATAGATCTATATTGGTTTATTCTTTTATTAGAGATTTCTAGTATTAGTATGGTGAGTAATTGTTTTAATTTTATTTTACATTTGTATGAATTTTTTATTTTTTCAATTTAATTAATTAGCATGAAGATTGTTCCCATAGCATGCCCACATGCATATGTCTCCACTTCAAAGGGATATAGTAGTTTTAGTAATGATAGAACCAATGTTTGGTTGGTCTTCTTGTTTAACACTACAAAGGATCTGCGCTGACCTTGTCCCCACTGGAAACTCTTGCCACTTGACATTATGGTATGGAGTGGTGTTGCTACTACTGAAAACAATTCTATGAATTTCTTCAAGTACTATGCTGCCTCAAAAAAACTCCTAACCTCAAAAAGATTTAGTAAGCCTTACTGATCAATTCTTAATGACCTCTATCTTGGAAGGATCTTGTCCCCACTGGAAACTCTTGCCACTTGACATTATGGTATGGAGTGGTGTTGCTACTACTGAAAACAATTCTATGAATTTCTTCAAGTACTATGCTGCCTCAAAAAAACTCCTAACCTCAAAAAGATTTAGTAAGCCTTACTGATCACTTCTTAATGACCTCTATCTTGGAAGGATATATCTTCAACTCTCCTCCACCTATCACATATCCCAAATATACCAAATTATATTGTGAAAAATCACACTTTTTGAGGTGTGCCAACAATTAGTGTTTTTTTAAAGTCTTTAGCACCTACATCAAATGTGAGATGTGCTCCTATTAAGTAGAAATGTATACTAGTAAATCATCTGAATAAACAATAAAAAATTGAACTTATAAAATTACACAATATATCATTCACAAACTTCATGGATGTAGTTGGTTCATCGCATAGGCCAAATATCATAACTAACCACTCATACAGACCTTGTCTAGTTTTGAAGGCGATCTTCTGGGTATCCTCTTCTTTGACTCGAACTTGGTGATACCCTGATTTTAAGTCTAGCTTTCTTAAGTATTTATCTTGTTGCACAATAGATAATCTATCCTGGGTAAGGAATAACGATTATTGAGCATAATTTTGTTTAGAAACATGTAGCCAATGCACGTCCACGAAATCCAACAGATATGTAACCAATGTAACCAATGTTCTCTCTCTCTCTCTCTCTCTCTCTCTCTCTCTCTCCCCTCTCTCTTTCCCCCCTCCCCCCCCATCTCTATCCCTATCTCATTATCTACCCCCCTTTCTCTCTCCCCCCCCTCTCTCTCTCTCTCCCCCTCTCCCCTTCTCTCTCTCTCCCTTCTCTCTCTCTCTCTCTCTCTCTCTCTCTCTCTCCCCTATCTCTACCCCCCTCTCCCTCTCTCTCTCTCTCTCGCACTCTCTCCCCCATGCCCCCCCTCTCTCTCCCCCTCCCATATGTCTCTCTCTCCCCCTAGGTGTCTCACTCTCTTTCTCTCTCTCTCTCTCTCTCTCTCTCTCCCCCCCTAGGTGTCTCACTCTCTTTCTCTCTCTCTCTCTCTCTTTCCCCCTCTCTCTCCCTCGTGCGCTCTCTCTCTCCCACTATCTCTCTCCACTCCCGTCTCTCTCTCTCTCTCTCTCCCTCCCTCTCCCTCCTCCCCTCTCTCTCTCTCTCTCCCATCCTCTGTCTCGCTCTCTCTCTTTCGCTTAGTCTCTCTCCCCCCTCTCTGTCTCGCACTACACCACCTCGATCTCTCTCTCTCTCTCTCCCCCTTTACCCACCCCCCACCCCCTCGTTTTCTCTATCTCTCCCCCTTTACCCACCCCCCACCCCCTCGTTTTCTCTCTCTCTCCCCCCCGGCTCTCTCTCTCTCTCTCCCTCACTCTATCTCTCTCTCTCCCCTCCTCTCTCTCTCTCTCTCTCTCTCTCTCTCTCTCTCTCTCTCCCGCCTATCCCTCTTCCCCACTCTCTCCCACCCCACCTCCCTCTCTCTCTCTCTCTCTGCCACCCTCTCTCTATCTCTCTCTCTCTACCACTTTCTCCCTCTTTCCCCCCTTCTCTCCCTTCTCTCTCTCTCTCTCCTCCTCTCTCTCCCACCCTCTCTATCCACATCTGTCTATCCCCCCCTCTCTCTCCCACTGTCTCTCTTCCACTTCCCATTCTCTCTCTCTCTCTCCCTCTGCCCCCTCTCTTTCTCCTTCCGTCTCTCTTCCCCGCCCTCTCTCTCTTTCTCTCTCTCTCCTCTCTGTCTCTCCCTCTACCCACCCTCTCTCTCTCTCTTCTCTCTCTCTCCCCCACTCTCTCTCTCTCTCTCTCTCTCTCTCTCCCACCCCCCCTCTCTCTCCCACCCCCCCTCTCTCTCTCCCTCACCTCTCTCTCCCCCCATCTCTCTCTCTCTCTCTCTCTCTCTCTCTCTCTCTCTCTCTTGCACACACACTCCCTCTCACCCCACCCTCTCTCTCTCTCTCTCTCTCTCTCTCTCTCTCTCTCTCCCCCTCCCACTTTCTCTCTCGACCTCTCTCTCTATACTCCTCTCTCCCTCTCTCCCCCATGCTCTCTCTCTCTCTCTCTCCCCCTCTCTCTCCCCCCTCTCCCTCTCCCTCTCTCTCCCACCCCCTCTCTCTCTCCTGCCCTCTCTCTTCCCCCCCCCATCTCTCTCTCTCGCCCCCCTCCCCCTTCTCTCTCTCTCTCACACACACTCCCTCTCTCTCGCACACACACTCCCTCCCTCTCTCTCTCTCTCTCTCTCTCCCCCCTGCTCTCTCCCTCGACCTCTCTCTATACCCCTCTCTCCCCCGTGCTTTCTCTCTCCCACCCCCTCTCTCTCTCTCCCCAACCTCTCCCTCCCCCACCTCTCTCTCTCTCTCTCTCTCCCCCACCTCTCTCTCTCTCCCCCACCTCTCTCTCTCCTCCCATCCCTCTCTCTCTCTCTCTCTCACACACACACACACACACACTCCCTCTCCCCCACCTCTCTCTCTCACACACACACACACTCTCTCTGTCTCTCCCCCCTAGTTTGTCCCTAGCCATCTCTCTTTCTCTCCCTCATTGTTATTATTATCATTATCATTATTGTATCATTTCACATGTACAATCCACATCATGTAGCAAACAAAAACATCTTATGAATTAAAAATAAAAAATCATCATATTATCTAAAAAAACACAATCATTATATCATCAAAGAAACAATAAACATATTATCAAATAAAAAATATGAAAGAAACTAATACATACACATTGCATATGCAAAATATTTTAACATTATATTATGTTACAACACATTTATTTCATCTTAATTATCATAAGCATACCATGATATCTACTTGCATTTAAAAATATACATAAAATACACCATACAAAAACACATACACATTATAAGTAAAAATACATCTATATATAAATGTCAACGTCATATCATGTAACAAATATATCATGAAAGACAATTATTCATACATTTATGAAAATTTAAAGAAACACAATTTAAGTGTTTTTTTTTTCATATATATATTTAAGTAAGCAAATACATTTATTTCAGATATTTTAAATAAACAAAAATCTATTTCAAATAAATAAAACAATAATATTCCTGAATAAATTTGATTTACATTATATAATTTTAATGTAGAAAAATTGATTCACTTAAAAGAAAAGAAAGATAAGCCTGGAAAATTAAGTGTACGCCAAGAAAGATAAACCTGAAAGACTGGGATTAGATTTTCATTTTTCAAGATAAGACTTAGATTGCCATCCATTTTCAATGTTGAAGTAAATGATAAGTGAAATGTGCGCCCAGACTTGGAAAATAAAAAATATGAAGTGAAACGTACGCTCAGACTTGAAAAATAAAAATATAATTGAAACTAAAAACTATTAAGTGAAAATAAAAATATAATTGAAACTAAAAAAAATACTAAGTGAAACGTAAGCTCAAAATATAATTGAAACTGTAGCAATAATAATAATAATAATAATGGAGCCACTATTTTTATAAAATACAAAAGGGAAAGCTAGATGAACAACAAACACAAAATACAGAGCGGGTATAATGATGGCTTAACTGCAGGAAAATAAATAGTGTACAATAACAAAACGAGATCAACAATAAATAGAACTAGATAATCATGGCCGCTTAACTGCACATTCCTGCACAAACGTGTAAATAGATAATCATGGCCGCTTAACTGCACAAACGTGTAAATAGATCATAATCATGGCTTAACTGCACAAACGATAACGAAGAGTGACTTCGGCATATAGTTTCCTAACATGTGACTTGGTTATTTTGAGATCAGGGCAAGGGCAAGATGATCGAAAGGCAAGAAAAGTAAAAGTAAAAATTAAGAGGAATTAATGGTAATGGGATTCCGTAGCCAGAACAGAAAAGAGCAGAGCAATTAAAGGACATAGTATATATATAAGAGATTAATGCGGCGATTAGGGACTAATAATAGATTTAAAAACATTAATAGACGTAGTTGAGAGATGAACTCTAGAAGACTGATCCAATCAGGGGGGAAATCACGTCAAAACAGGGGAAGAAATCACTCCAATGACAGATTGATATGGTGAGTCATGGGCTTTTGACGAGGAGGAAGGACAAGAACATTGAACATTCAACTCTACTCTAAACTGAAGAACAAAAAATAAACATACCTGTGACGGCTGGCTGCTGCAACAAATACTCTCTGGTATATAAGAGATTAATGGGATTAGGGACTAATAACATATTTAAATAAAAACATTAGGCCAGGCAGATACTCTGGCCTCCTAATGAATACAAGCAACACATACTCTCTGGTTCCCTCCTCCTCTCCATTGATGACATCGTCCATGCATCCCTTCTTTCTCGCTCGCTGATCTTCTTGATGACACAACGCGTCTTAATTTCATTCGTCCATACAGCATCCCTTAAAACAAAAATACCCACCAGATAAAACACTTCCAGTCACAGTTACACGACCCACCAAAAAGAATCCCTTAAGAAAAGAAAAAGCTTGATATTCTTGACCGTTAAAAGGAGCGGCCACAACGTCTATAACAAAAACAAAACAAAAAAAGCGGAACGCACAGCTGTTACCACCGACCTTGGTCGTGTGTCCAGAACCACCTATGGCATGGCGAAGCGAAAGGTCACGTAAGTGTAAGGTTTCCAAGAACAACAAGAAAGGGAAGTGGTGGTGGTGGGGAACCACTCACGGCATTGCAAAACAAACGGGGTCGTCCGATTTAGTTAAAAATATTAAAAGAAATGGCAGGATTTGGTTAAAAATATTAAAAGGGGCAGGCATGGGACATTGGATAAATTTAAATTATGTCCCAGCATGCATTCATTCATTTCCAGCAGGCTTCAGGTATCTACTCCTCACTGCATTCTACAAGCTTGAAGTTCCATTTCTGGATGCCCTCCATAACAGACAAGTACAAGTGATATTGGATCCATTGTTTCCAATTAGAGCGTTGTTTCTGCCATCAATTTCGATGATGCAGTAACTCTGAGACGACGAAGAGTTCGATTCATGCATGGCAGACCCCGAAGTGCCGGTGTCAGACGATGAAGAGTTCGATTCAGACTTCCTGGGTTTCGCAATTAGGTAATTTAAGTGTAATTAATATCTATGAAAGATTGGGTCAATTTAAATAAAAAGAATAATTAAATTACAAAGTTAATAATATCATTCATTTACTGTAATTACAATCGAACAGAAAATTCTGTAGTTACAATCCCACGTGACGTGGGAGAGTGGACTAGAATGGACTGGGGTGGTGACTTTTCTTTTATTCCTAAATTATATTTATTTTTTAATAATATATATCTTATCTTATTTTATTTTAGTTTAAGTGGAATCACGATGAGAATGCATTGTTTCTTTTTTAAACCAATAGTCTCTTTTTTTGAAAAATTGTCAAGAATTGCAGGTGATATAATAATTATGATAAATGTTTGTTAAAATAAAATTTATTGAAAATTCAAATAGTTGTTTTGGAAATTTTTATTTTTAATATAAAGTAATACGTTAAGAAAATTAAAATTATTTTCACCAATTTGAAATTAGATTTGAGTAAGAGTGTATAGAAATAATTTGAATTTAGATTTTAATAAGAGTGTATAGAAATAATTTGAAATTACATTTTAATGGAGTTGTCTACTCACACAATATAATAGTTTTTAAAAAATTAGGTAGTTGGAGGGTTTGAATTGCATTTTTTATGGTGGAAATGAATTCAGCCCCATAAAAAATCCTTATAGCACCCAAAATACTAAAGTTTAACCACTGTAATTCATATTTTCAAAAATCTTTACCGCAATTTTCAAAAATATTTGCCCTAATACAACCATTTTAATAAGAAGGTATAGAAAACATTTGAAGTGAAACTGATTTTTTCTATTTTCAACTTATTTAAAATCACATAAATCATTTCATCTCACTTTCTAAAATAAATAAACTCCATAATACATAACATAACATTTTAAACTTATTTATATATAAAAAACCATATTAGCTATTTACCTATAATAGGATCAAAATAGGATGATACTTTTCTACAAAATTTTAAACTCAATTTATAATTTTGCGTATAACATTTTCTATAGAAAATTTTAAACTCAAGTTATAATTTTGGGTATAAGATTTTCTATCCCCATAAATGTAGATATTAATTTATTTATTTTTTAATTACGCTGATAGGCGTATCCCCCTATCGGAAGGAGCATCTTTTGTGATTAGGCTAATTAATCTTTTTGATCTGATGGTCTAGATTGAAAGATGCCGGTATATTCTGGTCGTCGCCACTAAATCAATGGATGAAATTCAAAAAAGTAACTTCCTTGCATATCTAAATCACGTGTTTAAACCATACTTAAATTATTTTTTTACAAAAAATGATTAAAAATTTACTGTGCCATTTGTTGACCACCACCTATCAAAATTAACAAGTGATGGTTCAAACTAAAATGCCACCTATTTGATGGTTCAAATTCTCAAATAAACATGAATTCTCAAAAAAAATGTGAGCACGCCACCTATAAAATTAGGATGAACTGGGAAGATGAACGTGGGTGGAATGGAAGATTACGGTTTAGTATTATGGGCCACGCGTAGGTTTTATCGAACGTGGGCGAGAGCGAGCAGGTGAGCGGCTTGTTGATGAAGGCGAATGGAATTGAGCTGGCATAACGTTTCAGGTTCAACTTTCATTCGTTTAGTATTATGGGCAACGCGTAGGCTTTATCGAACTGGGCGAGAGCGGGCAGGTGCGGATGGAATTGAGCTGGCATAACGTTTCAGGTTAAACTTTCATTTGCCTGTAAATTTCATGCATTTGAGTAATCCTTTCATTCGCCTGTAAATTTCATGCATTTGAGTAATCCGTCCGGCAAGCGAGTACATTTTGTTTATCCGAGTAGTAAAATCTTTGTCGAGTTCGATTTTATTGGAAAGAAATTTTTCATGGCGAATTCTGGGGTCACAAGACGGGGAGGCTACAGGCTTTGTCCATTGTTAAGATTGTGGCATGCTTTCTCACGATGATGATTACGACTTTCTTCTGGGCGATAGTAATGCTAATACTGGTTCCTGGCCTTACGAGAGAATCAAGCAAGGAAATGCCTATGGCCACGTTACGGGTAGAATGCTGGTACGATTCTTTTCCCTTGTTATGTTAAGGTTCTTCTCCAAACTTACTATTTTCTTTCATTCTTAAATTACTATTTTCCTATCCTTCCATCACCGTGTCCTGATACTCTTGAAAGTTTTATTAATGAACAGATATAACTTTTTGTTACGCTGGGCCGGGCCTAGGCTGGTTCGAGACCACTCTCCATTTATCACTTTGGGATTATTGATTTGAGAAGGGAATCTTGAAATGAAACAAATATTTGTTCATGATTTGTACAAAAATATGCAATTACAGGAAGATTTTTTAATAATGTATGAAATTTTTTTTGTCAAGCTACAAGAACGGACGATTTCTATAGGTTATTTTTGGTTGGAAACTGTGAAGAAACGGCTCATTGTGAAAATGACTATGTATTGTGAATCGCAAGCTATGTGGTACCTCAGGTCATAGAGCTTGGAAAAGACTCTAAAAATGACTATGTATTGTGTATCGCAAGCTATTTGGTACCTCAGGTCATAGAGCTTGGATCAGACTGTCAAGAATTGAGGTAGACAAGTATAAAATAGAGGTTGTTATGACAAGTGATAACTATCATCAAATCTGGATTTCTGATAAAAACATACAAACTTGAACAGATCGAAGATAAGGGGGCAATTAAAAGAGCTCAAAGAATGTACTTGCAGTATAATGGTCGTATAGTTGGGTGAACAAAGGAGTTACGAACCTTGACTATATATGCAGATTCATACAAGCATACTTGAGGCGGAATATTATGGATATATTGAAGACACAGAGACATTATTGCATAAATTCCTCCTGCCCTGCGCTAAAAGAAGGTTATCCGTTGGATGTCTATATGGTTATCATATGCCATGCATTACTACATCTTAGAAAGTTACATAAATTAAGTTTTTTGTTGTGTTGGCATTAATAAATCAAAGCTCTGCATTATAGCAACGTTCACATATATTGTGCAGTGGTTATATTAATACATTGCAGCGTTATCAGGTATGGGCAGGTTCTATTCCTTCGCTGGCACGACATTACTATTATATCATTATTTGGCACAATATCTCGTAGCATTATTTTATAGACAGTTCTCTTGTGTCATGGCATCTTGCAACATTCATTGATACATTGGAGAGCATTAAAAATGTAGGTCTCATTATCAAGCTTTGGAGAGCATAAAAATAATTATCATTTGGAGCCAGCGAAATAGAAGTGACGTTAATATGAGAGGGAATGATACACAGAGAGGCCGACTCATAGCGCATACTCGAAAGGGAATAAGCCATGGGGCAGAGGTAGCATATATTGCATGGTTGGATTAGCGTCTAATTGGAGTGGTGTTGATATATATTTGCAGCATCTTTTATTGATTATAGCGGCATTTAATAATACACCTTGATATTATATGAACCGGTATTATATTGACGTTAGCTGAATTAGTATTATATTTCCATATGTATTAATGGTGCTCCTTAACAGAGTTAAATAACACTTTAGGCTTCAATATTTATATATTGTATGTGAGATCACTTCCAGGTTAGCACTTGTTTAACAAAAAAGAAATAAGTAAGATGTCTCTTGAATTCAAATATGATCTATGAACCATGATGTTTTTATTGTGTTTTCCCAACAAATAAAAAACAAAACAACATCCTCCTCTTACCTTAGGATCTGAGTCTATCATGGAAATGTCGCACACTCTATTGATGATAGAACAGGATCCTAGTGAGACGCACGCAAGCAATGTATTTTCAACAAAGTTGGTGGTTGTTTGTAATACAACTACGCTTCTTATTGTTGCATCAGGTAACCAGGCACTCATTGCCACATTCGATTTAAGAAACCAAACAGCTTTTCCACAGTGTGCTTGTTAATACAATGTAGAGAGCAGCGTATGTAGTGTGATGGAGAGTAGTATCTAATATGGAAGTGTTTTACGTGATGGAGAGTAGTATCCTAATATGGAAGTGTTTTCCAATATATGGTAGAACGTTTCAAATAAATTTCCCAGCATTAATTATCTTATTTTGACAATCCATTGCATTCATTCTGGTTGAACTTCCAAACATTCATGGTAAATGCAGCATATGGATACATAACATATTATAACCATATTATACACAGCATATGGATAAACGCATCATATGGATAAACAAAACATATGGTGAACGCAACATATTATATGGATATGGTAAATGCGGCATATGGATATGGATACGTAACATATGGAGCAGCACAAATAAGCATTGGAATATTGGAACAAAACGTTGGAACAAAAAAATTAGAACAAAGCTTTGATGGTAGTGTTGATAAATATTATTAATATATATTATTAATAAATATTATAATATTATTAATATATCAATCGATATTATTAATATATATAAAATATTTTTGTGATTTTAATCATAATTAATATATTGACAAATATTCTTATTAATATATAATATATATATTTCAAGTTAATATAATAAAATTATTATATATAATATCATGAATTAAGTATTTTAATACTTATCATGAATTGAATACAAAAACCAAGGTTGATTGTGTTTTTTTAGTTTTGTTTTCTTAAAATAATACTTTATTATTATAAAAATTAACTCATTTTAAATAACTATGTATTTAAAAAAATATAGATTGGAACAAATCACACTAACCTGAACGTACTATATGATTTGAAAACCATAAAATATAGTTTTACATTTGAAAGTCATTCAAATAAATTATAAATATAAATTCAATAAATAATTTTTTTATATTAGATTTTATTTAGGAAATATTAATTTTATTATTGATTTTTTATATAATAATTTGGAGTGTTTTTTATTTTTAACATACAAAATTTAAACGAATTCTGTTTCTTTTAATTTTAGGATAAATTTTAATAAACACTAATCATTATTATTAATTATCATTATTAATTTTTTTATAATCAAAAAAAAAAATGAAATTAATAATATAAATAAAACTTAAAGTTTACTTTAAAAAATTAAGTTTTTTATATCATATGTTTTAAATATTAAATTAGGAAAATAAAATATTAAAAAGGTTTAAAAATATAAATTGTGTAGTATAAGTAATACAATCTTTATTATTTTTTTATTAAAAGTGAATGAGATGTGTAATTTCTTTTATGCTTACTCTAGCCTTGACACATCTTTCCTAAAATAAAAATAAAATGTTCATTAAATTAAGAAATAATGTCAACTATAATGAGAACAAAAAAAATTATATATGTTTGGTTCATTTTAATTAAAAACGTTATTGGACCAATAGATGTGGTAGAAAACCCTATATGATAGAGATATCTAATTCCTTTTGTGCTCAATCAATAACATATTTTGATGGAGGAAGAGAAAAAAAACTTATATTTCTCATTTAATATATATATATATATATATATATATATATAATTCTAATAAAGAAAAAAGCCAATTTAAGAAGAAATGGCGTGCTCTGGCGATTTTACCCTAGGGTTTTCTGCTACCGTTGCTGCCGCCGCCTGCAGGTCTGCGACTAACTGGAGGCTGGAGATCCATGGCTTATCTACTATACCTTGTTGCGTTTATTCTGTGCGGCAGAGTTACCGGATTCCTAACTGTCGTGCCAACAAACTGGAAGGGATAGACGCTGTACCTTGGGCGGAGGCCCCCTCCAGACTGCAACAAAGTGATTTTCTCCTGCCATGGTTACCTTCGGACGGGGAGGGTGTGTGCTTCACCTCCTTTGGTCTGAGATTATGTTGGCGTATTGGAGAGGCGGGCTGCATATTCTCGATTTCTGCTTGCAGGGCAAGGTGCTGGGCACACCCTTTGTTGCTGCGCCTTTTCTCTGTGGCCGAGGTGCGCCTATTGGGTGCTGTTTGCAGGCTTTTGGATCTGGAAGCGGCTCTTCGATGGGGCGGTTCAAATGGCGTGCCGACATTCACTGGACCAGCGTTGGCCTCGGCCCCAGATTTGGCAACACGGCGGCAGACAAACCCAGAAATGACTGCGCAAATATCCAAATCATTTGCACAGGGGAATCGGGTAAGACCACTCTGTTTTCAGATCTTTATAAAAAATCCTAAAGGAAATAGTATATTATTTTGGGTAAATGGATCTGAACAGGTCTCACACCTAAAGAAAAGTATAGAGCGGACTACAGGATACCCAAGTCTGGAACAGTCCCTCATCCATGGAGGGAAATCTTTACAAGACACCAGCATCCTCAAAGACTATGGTATTTGTCCTGCTTCTACCATCCTTCTCAATCTGAGACTGAGAGGGGGTGCTCCCGGACTGCATAGTGCACAGGGTCACCAGAGTACAAACATGGAAGAAGGTGCATCCAAAACAGTACCCACAAAAGGTTCATACATGAATGTATTACAGGGGGACAAAAACATTCCCACAGCACCTATTTCCCCTGCTAAAAGTTTCCCCAAGCCATATATTGTAGAACTACAGGACAGCGTGCCTGAAATAATTATAGACATTCTAAGACATTGATATGCATAGAACTGCCTACGAATCTCAAGAAATTATAGGTAGATTCAACTGCTTCTGGCCCAAACCAATGGAGTTGTTCCATTGGATTTTTACAAACTGGACCATGGAATGTGAAATACACCTATGTTCTAAGGGGTTCTTCATTGTCAAATTTGCATCCACTGAGGTCAGATATGCCATTATTAGCCAGGGACCATGGTTCTAGGGCTCCACGGGACTCTTTATTACACCATGGTTCTCAAATTTTGATGCCAACTCCATGGAGGTGACCAAAATGCCGGTTTGGGTAAGGCTCTACAACCTCCCGCTACATTTTTGGAATGAAAATGTACCTGGTTGCATTGGAAACACCCTAGGTAGATACATTAAAATAGACACTCAATGCCTGGAAGAGCGCATATTCACCTTCGCACAAATCTGTGTGGAGGTTGATTTGAGAAAGGGACTCCCAGAGTCCATTATGCTGAACAACAAACAACAGAGATGGATACAACATTTAGATGATGAGAACACAGCCTTCAGATGCCGGATATGCAGGTGCACAGGACACCTACAACATTCATGCCCGGCAGCCATAAGGGATAGCAGGAAAAATAAGAAAACAGGTAAAGCTTCAAAAGGTTGGCAATTTCCTTCTGAAGAGCCAGAATTATAGGAAGAAGAGGTAGATCCAACATCACATGAAAATCAACAAACAGATACTTCCTTGGGCACACAAGAACAGGAAATGCAAGATCCTCTCGACACCACCACAAAGACTCAGCAGGATATGGTACCTGTTACACTAGACAATGGGGGATATAAAAGAACACATACATCAGACACATCAGACTCCGATAAGGATAATGGAGCACCAACGGAAGAAAATCAGCTTGTCCTTATCGAGACCGCGCCAACACTTGGTGCTTGGTGTAAGGTTGAAAAGAAGAAGGGGAGAAAATCCTAATTGTATCTCATTTGCTTATTATTTGGGCATTTTGAATGTCATTGGACACATAGCAGCTCATTCAACATGTAATTTTGTTTTCTCATAAATAAAATTACGAACTTTTTCTGTGTGAAAAAAATATATATATAATTCTTAAATGTTTCATTCCCTAAACAAAACAAATAATTTAAATCAATTCCCTTGGGTTCACCAATTCCTTTGGTTTACAATATTAAACCCTTGGGTTTATTAGTTCTTTTGGTTTATAATATGAATAATCGATCAATGTCATCCATGATCAAATGTCACATTATGACAAATATTGTCTCAATATGAAAATCACCCATAGCCAACCATGGTCATAGTTGGTCCAGCGTCGCATTGTGACAACAATTGTCTCAATGTTTAAATCAATTACCTTGGGTTCACCAATTACTTTGGTTTATAATTTGTTGGGTAATGGATTTCCCTTGGGTTCACCAATTCCTTTGGTTTATAATATTAAACCCTTCGGTTTATTAGTTCTTTTGGTTTATAATATGAATAATCGATCGATGTCATCCATAATCAAATGTCACATTCTGACAAATATTGTCTCAATATGAAAATCACCCATGGCCAACCATGGTCATAGTTGGTCCAACGTCGCATTGTGACAACAATTGTCACAATGTTTAAATCAATTCCCTTGGGCTCACCAATTCCTTTGGTTTATAATATTAAACCCTTGGGTTTATTAGTTCTTTTGGTTTATAATATGAATAATCGGTCAACTTCATCCATAATCAAATGTCACATTTTGACAAATATTGTCTCAATATGAAAATCACCCATGGCCAACCATGGACATAGTTGGTCCAACGTCGCATTATGACAACAATTGTCTTAATGTTTAAATCAATTCCCTTGGGCTCACCAATTCCTTTTCTTTTGGTTTATAATATGAATAATTGATCAATGTCATCCATGATAAAATGTCACATTGTGACAAATATTGTCTCAATATGAAAATCACCCATGGCCAACCATGGTCATAGTTGGTCCAACGTCCCATTGTGACAACAATTGTCTGAATGTTTAAATCAATTCCCTTGGGTTCACTAATTCCTTTGGTTTATAATTTTTTGGGTAATGGATTTTCCTTGGGTTAACCAATTACTTTGGTTTATAATATTAAAACCTTCGGTTTATTAGTTATTTTGGTTTATAATATGAATAATCGATCAATGTCATCCATAATAAAATGTCACATTCTGACAAATATTGTCTCAATATGAAAATCACCCACAGCCAACCATGGTCATAGTTGGTCCAACGTCGCATTGTGACAACAATTGTCTCAATGTTTAAGTCAATTCCCTTGGGTTCACCAATTCCTTTGGTTTATAATTTGTTGGGTAATGGATTTCCCTTGGGTTCACCAATTCCTTTGGTTTATAATATTAAACCCTTGGGTTTATTAGTTCTTTTGGTTTATAATATGAATAATCGATCAACGTCATCCATAATCAAATGTCACATTCTGACAAATATTGTCTCAATATGAAAATCGCCCATGGAAAACCATGGTCATAGTTGGTCCAACGTCGCATTATGACAACAATTGTCTCAATGTTTAAATCAATTCCCTTGGGTTCACCAATTCCTTTGGTTTATAATTTGTTGGGTAATGGATTTCCCTTGGGTTCACCAATTCCTTTGGTTTATAATATTAAACCCTTCGGATTATCAGTTCTTTTGGTTTATAATATGAAAAATCAATCGATGTCATCCATAATAAAATGTCACATTCTGACAAATATTGTTTCAATAAGAAAATCACCCACGGCCAACCATGGTCATAGTTGGTCCAACGTCGCATTATGACAACAATTGTCTCAATGTTTAAATCAATTCCCTTGGGTTCACAAATTCCTTTGGTTTATAATTTGTTGGGTAATGGATTTCCCTTGGGTTCACTAATTCCTTTGGTTTATAATATTAAACCCTTGGGTTTATTAGTTCTTTTGGTTTATAATATGAATAATCGATCAACATCATCCATAATCAAATGTCACATTCTGACAAATATTGTCTCAATATGAAAATCACCCATGGCCAACCATGGTCATAGTTGGTCCAACGTCGCATTATGACAACAACTGTCTTAATGTTTAAATCAATTCCCTTGGGTTCACCAATTCCTCTGGTTTATAATTTGTTGGGTAATGGATTTCCCTTGGGTTCACCAATTCCTTTGGTTTATAATATTAAACCCTTTGGTTTATTAGTTCCTTTGGTTTATGATATGAATAATCGATCAATGTCATCCATGATCAAATGTCACATTCTGAAAAATATTGTCTCAATATGAAAATCACCCATGGCCAACCATGGTCATAGTTGGTCTAACGTCACATTGTGACAACAATTTTCTCAATGCTTAAATCAATTCCCTTGGGTTCACCAATTCCTTTGGTTTATAATATTAAACCCTTGGGTTTATTTGGGTTCACCACTTGCTTTTGTTTATAATATTAAACCCCATCCATGATCAAATGTCACATTCTGACAAACATTGTATCAATATGAAAATCACCCATGGCTAGCCATGGTCATACTTGGTCCAACGTCGCATTGTGACAACAATTGTCTCAATGTTTAAATCAATTCCCTTGGGTTCAACAATTCCATTGATTTATAATTTTTTGGGTAATGATTTTGCCTTGGGTTCACCAATTCCTTTGGTTTATAATATTAAACCCTTGGGTTTATTAGTTTTTTTGGTTTATAATATGAATAATCAATCAATGTTATCCATAATCAAATGACACATTCTGACAAACATTGTCTCAATATTAAAATCACCCACGGCCAACCATGGTCATAGTTGTTCCAATGTCACACTGTGACAACAATTGTCTCAATGTTTAAATCAATTCCCTTGGGTTCACCAATTCCTTTTGGTTTATAATTTGTTGGGTAATGGTTGTCCCTTGGGTTCACCAATTCCTTCAGTTTATAATATTAAACCCTTTGGTTTATTAGTTCTTTTGGTTTATAATATGAATACTCGATCAATGTCATCCATGATCAAATGTCACATTCTGACAAATATTGTCTCAATATGAAAATCACCCATGGCCAACCCTGGTCATAGCTGGTCCAATGTCGCATTGTGACAACAATTGTCTCAATGTTTAAATCAATTCCCTTGGATTCGCCAATTACTTTGGTTTATAATTTTTTGGGTAATTGTTTTCCCTTGGGTTCACCAATTCCTTTGGTTTATAATATTAAACCCTTGGGTTTATTAGTTTTTTTGGTTTATAATATGAATAATCGATCAATGTCATCCATGATCAAATGTCACATTCTGACAAACATTGTATCAATATTAAAATCACCCATGGCCAACCATGGTCATATTTGGTCCAACGTCGCATTGTGACAATAATTGTCTCAATGTTTAAATCAATTCCCTTGGGTTCACCAATTCCTTTGGTTTATAATTTTTTGGGTAATGATTTTCCGTTGGGTTCACCACTTGCTTTGGTTTATAATATTAAACCCTTGCGTTTATTAGTTTTTCTGGTTTATAATATGAATAATCGATCAATGTCATCCATGATCAGATGACACATTATGAGAAACATTGTCTCAATATGAAAATCACCCATGGCCAACTATGGCCATAGTTGGTCCAATGTCGCATTGTGACAACAATTTTCTCAATGTTTAAATCAATTCCCTTGGGTTCACCAATTCCTTTTGGTTTATAATTTGTTGGGTAATGGTTGTCCCTTGGGTTCACCAATTCCTTTGGTTTATAATATTAAACCCTTGGGTTTGTTATTTTTTTGGTTTATAATATGAATAATCGATCAATGTCATCCATAATCAAATGTCACATTCTCACAAACATTGTATCAATATGAAAATCACCCATGACCAACCATGGTCATACTTGGCCCAACGTCGCATTGCGAAAACACTTGTCTCAATGTTTAAATCATTTCCTTTGGGTTCACCAATTCCTTTGGTTTATAATTTATTGGGTAATGATTTTCCCTTGGGTTCACCACTTGCTTTGGTTTATAATAT
Source organism: Pinus albicaulis (assembly GCA_034641835.2). Classification (NCBI taxonomy): domain Eukaryota; kingdom Viridiplantae; phylum Streptophyta; class Pinopsida; order Pinales; family Pinaceae; genus Pinus; species Pinus albicaulis. The sequence goes on from CM076578.1 coordinate 565,350,191, forward strand.
TAAACCCTTGGGTTTATTAGTTTTTTTGGTTTATAATATGAATAATCGATCAATGTCATCCATGATCAAATGACACATTATGAGAAACATTGTTTCAATATGAAAATAACCCATGGCCAACCATGGTCATAGTTGGTCCAACGTCACATTGTGACAACCATTGTCTCAATGTTTAAATCAATTCCCTTGGGTTCACCAATTCCTTTTGGTTTATAATTTTTTGGGTAATGGTTGTCCCTTGGGTTCACCAATTCCTTTGGTTTATAATATTAAACGCTTGGGTTTATTAGTTTTTTTGGTTTATAATATGAATAATCGATCAATGTCATCCATGATCAAATGTCACATTCTGACAAACGTTGTATCAATATGAAAATCACCCTTGGCCAACCATGGTCATACTTGTGCCAACGTCGCATTGCGACAACAATTATCTCAATGTTTAAATCAATTCCATTGGGTTCACCAATTCCTTTGGTTTACAATTTTTTGGGTAATGATTTTCCCTTGGGTTCACCACTTGCTTTGGTTTATAATATTAAACTCTTGGGTTTATTAGTTTTTTTGGTTTATAATATGAATAATCGATCAATGCCATCCATGATCAAATGACACATTATGAGAAACATTGTCTCATTATGAAAATCACCCATGGCCAACCATGGTCATAGTTGGTTCAACATCGCATTGTGACAACCATTGTCTCAATGTTTAAATCAATTCCCTTGGGTTCACCAATTCCTTTTGGTTTATAATTTGTTGGGTAATGGTTGTCCCTTGGGTTCACCGATTCCTTTGGTTTATAATATTAAACCCTTGGGTTTATTAGTTTTTTTGGTTTATAATATGAATAATTGATCAATGTCATCGATGATCAAATGTCACATTCTGACAAACATTGTATCAATATGAAAATCACCCATTGTATCCCCCTATCGGAAGGAGCATCTTTTGTGATTAGGCTAATTTATCTTTTTGATCTGATGGTCTAGATTGAAAGATGCCGGTATATTCTGGTCATCGCCACTAAATCAATGGATGAAATTCAAAAAAGTAACTTCCTTGCATATCTAAATCACGTGTTTAAACCATACTTAAATTATTTTTTTACAAAAAATGATTAAAAATTTACTGTGCCATTTGTTGACTGCCACCTATCAAAATTAACAAGTGATGGTTCAAACTAAAATGCCACCTATTTGATTGTTCAAATTCTCAAATAAACATGAATTCTCAAAAAAAATGTGAGCACGCCACCTTAGGATGAACTGGGAAGATGAACGTGGGTGGAATGGAAGATTACGGTTTAGTATTATGGGCCACGCGTAGGTTTTATCGAACGTGGGCGAGAGCGGGCAGGTGAGCGGCTTGTTGATGAAGGCGAATGGAATTGAGCTGGCATAACGTTTCAGGTTCAACTTTCATCCATTTAGTATTATGGGCCACGCGTAGGTTTTATCGAACTGGGCGAGAGCAGGCACGTGAGGATGGAATTGAGCTGACATAACATTTCAAGTTCAACTTTCATTCACCTGTAAATTTCATGCATTTGAGTAATCCTTTCATTCGCCTGTAAATTTCATGCATTTGAGTAATCCGCCCGGTAAGCGAGTACATTTTGTTTATCCGAGTAGTAAAATCTTTGTCGAGTTCGATTCTATTGGAAAGAAATTTTTCATGGCGAATTCTGGGGTCACAAGACGGGGAGGCTACAGGCTTTGTCCATCGTTAAGATTGTGGCATGCTTTCTCATGATGATGATTACGACTTTCTTCTGGGCGATAGTAATGCTAATACTAGTTCCCTGGCCTTACGAGAGAATCAAGCAAGGAAATGCCTATGGCCACGTTATGGGTAGAATGCTGGTACGATTCTTTTCCCTTGTTATGTTAAGGTTCTTCTCCAAACTTACTATTTGCTTTCATTCTTAAATTATTATTTTCCTATCCTTCCATCACCGTGTCCTGATACTCTCGAAAGTTTTATTAATGAACAGATATAACTTTTTGTTACGTTGGGGCGGGCCTAGGCTGGTTCGAGACCACTCTCCATTTATCACTTTGGGATTATTGATTTGAGAAGGGAATCTTGAAATGAAACAAATATATGTTCATGATTTGTACAAAAAGATGCAATTACAGGAAGATTTTTTAATAATGTATGAACAAATTTTTGTCAAGCTACAAGAACGGACGATTTCTATAGGTTATTTTTGGTTGGAAACTGTGAAGAAACGGCTCATTGTGAAAATGACTATGTATTGTGAATCGCAAGCTATGTGGTACCTCAAGTCATAGAGCTTGGAAAAGACTCTGAAAATGACTATGTATTGTGTATCGCAAGCTATTTGGTACCTCAGGTCATAGAGCTTGGATCAGACTGTCAAGAATTGAGGTAGACAAGTATAAAATAGAGGTTGTTATGACAAGTGATAACTATCATCAAATCTGGATTTCTGATAAAAACTTACAAACTTGAACAGATAGAAGATAAGGGGGCAATTAAAAGAGCTCAAAGAATGTACTTGCAGTATAATGGTCGTATAGTTGGGTGAACAAAGGAGTTACGAACCCTGACTATCTATCCAGATTCATACAAGCATACTTGAGGCGGAATATTATGGATATATTGAAGACACAGAGACATTATTGCATAAATTCTTCCTGCCCTGCGCTAAAAGAAGGTTATTCGTTGGATGTCTATATGGTTATCATATGCCATGTATTACTACATCTTAGAAAGCTACATATAAATTAAGTTTTTTCTTATGTTGGCGTTAATAAATCAAAGCTCTGCATCATAGAAACATTCACATATATTGTGCAGTGGTTATATTAATACATTGCAGCGTTATCAGGTATGGGCATGTTCTATTCATTCGCTGGCACGACATTACTATTATATCATTATTTGGCACAATATCTGGCAGCATTATTTTATAGACAGTTCTCTTGTGTCATGGCATCCTGCAACATTCATTGATACATTGGAGAGCATTAAAAATGTAGGTCTCATTATCAAGCTTTGGAGAGCATTAAAATAATTATCATTTGGAGCCAGTGAAATAGAAGTGACGTTAATATGAGAGGGAATGATACACAGAGAGGCCGACTCATAGCGCATACTCGAAAGGGAATAAGCCATGGGGCAGAGGAAGCATATATTGCATGGTTGGATTAGCGTCTAATTGGAGTGGTGTTGATATATATTTGCAGCATCTTTTATTGATTATAGCGGCATTTAATAATACACCTTGATATTATATGAATCGGTATTATATTGACGTTAGCTGAATTAGTATTATATTGCCATATGTATTAATGGTGCTCCTTAACAGAGTTAAATAACACTTTAGGCTTCAATATTTATATATTGTACGTGAGATCACTTCCAGGTTAGCACTTGTTTAACAAAAAAGAAATAAGTAAGATGTCTCTTGAATTCAAATATGATCTATGAACCATGATGTTTTAATTGTGTTTTCCCAACAAATAAAAAACAAAACGACATCCTCCTCTTACCTTAGGATCTTAGTCTATCATAGAAATGTCGCACACTCTATTGATGATAGAACAAGACCCTAGTGAGACGCACGCAAGCAATGTATTTTCAACAAAGTTGGTGGTTGTTTGTAATACAACTACGCTTCTTATTGTTGCATCAGGTAACCAGGCACTCATTGCCACATTCGATTTAAGAAACCAAACAGTTTTTCCACAGTGTGCTTGTTAATACAATGTAGAGAGTAGCGTATGAAGTGTGATGGAGAGTAGTATCTAATATGGAAGTGTTTTACGTTATGGAGAGTAGTATCCTAATATGGAAGTGTTTTCCAATATATGGTAGAACGTTTCAAATAAATTTCCCAGCATTAATTATCTTATTTTGACAATCCATTGCATTCATTGTGGTTGAACTTCCAAACATTCATGGTAAATGCAGCATATGGATACATCACATATTATAACCATATTATACGCAGCATATGGATAAACGCATCATATGGATAAACAAAACATATGGTGAACGCAACATATTATATGGATATGGTAAACACGGCATATGGATATGGATACGTAACATATGGAGCAGCACAAATAAGCATTGGAATATTGGAACAAAACCTTGGAACAAAAAAATTAGAACAAAGCTTTGATGGTAGTGTTGATAAATATTATTAATATATATTATTAATAAATATTATAATATTATTAATATATCAATCGATATTATTAATATATATAAAATATTTTTGTGATTTTAATCATAATTAATATATTGATAAATATTCTTATTAATATATAATATATATATTTCAAGTTAATATAATAAAATTATTATATATAATATCATGAATTAAGTATTTTAATACTTATCATGAATTGAATACTAAAACCAAGGTTGATTGTGTTTTTTTAGTTTTGTTTTCTTAAAATAATACTTTATTATTATAAAAATTAACTCATTTTAAATAACTATGTATTTAAAAAAATATAGATTGGAACAAATCACACTAACCTGAACGTACTATATGATTTGAAAACCATAAAATATAGTTTTACATTTGAAAGTCATTCAAATAAATTATAAATATAAATTCAATAAATAATTTTTTATATTAGATTTTATTTAAGAAATATTAATTTTATTATTGATTTTTTTATATAATAATTTGGAGTGTTTTTTATTTTTAACATACAAAATTTAAACGAATTCTATTTCTTTTAATTTTAGGATAAATTTTAATAAACACTAATCATTATTATTAATTATCATTATTAATTTTTTTATAATAAAAAAAAAATGAAATTAATAATATAAATAAAACTTAAAGTATGCTTTAAAAAATTAAGTTTTTTATATCATATCTTTTAAATATTAATTTAGGAAAATAAAATATTAAAAAGGTTTGAAAATATAAATTTGGTAGTATAAGTAATACAATCTTTATTATTTTTTTATTAAAAGTGTATGAGATGTGTAATTTCTTTTATGCTTACTCTAGCTTTGACACATCTTTCTTAAAATAAAAATAAAATGTTCATTAAATTAAGAAATAGTGTCAACTATAATGAGAACAAAAAAAATTACATATGTTTGGTTCATTTTAATTAAAAACGTTATTGGACCAATAGATGCATTAGAAAACCCTATATGATAGAGATATCTAATTCTTTTTGTGCTCAATCAATAACATATTTTGATGGAACATAGCTATGATGATATGGAGAATAGTAATGAGATGCAGCTAGGGTTTTGCGCTTCAGCTCTCAACCGAAATCCTAACGTTTCTGGCAGACTGTTCATGCTGCACACGCTTTGATCGCGCAGACCGTCTCTGGTAACGCAGGCTTGCCACTCAGCATGGAGGTAGAGACGGGGGGAGGCAGTAAGCCTCCCCCTGCAAATGAGAATGGACAAGAGATACAAATGAAGGACAACACTGACAACAACACGGAGACTGAAACGACCCAGAAGTCAGCCCCTGAAGTGAGAACGGAGACGCAGCAGGCCGCTTCTACCACCTGCAAGCCCATTGCGCCAGAACGCCCCAAAATAGATCTGCCTAGTCATCGCATAAACGCCAGGATTCAGTACATGAGGGATCATGCCCTCATTGGAAAATTTGTCCGGTTTTGGCCAATGGAAAAGGCCCTTCAGGGCTGGATAGCGTCCAAATGGAAGCCCAAGGGGGAAGTCTCTCTGCAGCTAAGAGAAAAGGGCTTCTTCACAGCCACTTTCAATTGTCTGGAAGATAGAAATAAAGTTATGGATGGGGGCCCATATTTTTTAACTCAGCAGGGTTATACTTGAGGAACTGGGTGGAGCGGTTTAACCCAGATCTGGAAAATTTCAATTGGGCACCTGTTTGGATTCGGCTCTACTCACTACCGCTTGAATATTGGTACGAGGAATCACTGCAAGCGATAGGATCGGGACTAAGCGAGTTTATAAAAATCGCAGAAGAAAATAAACTCCGAAGGTACACCTCCTACGCCTGAATATGTGTTCAAATGCACTTGGACAGCGCCCTACCTGATGCGGTAAGTATCTTTCATGATGACTTTGAATGGATCCAGCCCTTGGACTATGAGCATGTGCCCATTCGATGCAGAAGATGTCATGCCCATGGACATCTTTTCAGAGACTGCCCTTTAACGGTCCAAGCTCGAAGCAAAGAAGCGGAAGGTAATGCGGAAGCAGATGGTTTCACCAAAGTAACCTCCCTGAAAAGACACAGCAAAAAACCCACTCCCGGGAAGAAACCCAGTTCCTCTGCCTCCACCCCTTCTACTAGCAATAGCTTTGCCTTGCTTGCCCAGTCTGATCCCACGAATGATTCTAACCCTACCTCCTCTAGCCTTGCTGGCCCTTCCATCTCCCCTTCAAATCAACCCAATCCCGCATTATCGGTGCCTAACCCACCCTCATCGAGCTCTGCTGATAAAACAGACTCCAGCCCTCCCCTCAAACAAAAACAGGTCACTTGGGCTCCTAACCTCATGAATTTGGATGGGCCCGCCCCTTTGGTCAACCCGGAAGCCACTGAACTTCTGCAGCTTGACCAGAAAATCCAAATGGAAGAGGATACTGAAAGTATTGCCATCAGTGAACTGGATCTCACCGGGCTTGAAGAAGCTTGCGAAAGGAAGGAATTTGATAAGATCAACCAAAGGCAGATTGATACTCTTGAAGCAGTTCTAGTCAAAGTCCAACAGCATAAGAAGCTGGGTATCCAACCTGGCAGTCGTTGGGACAGCCTGAAGGTGATGAAGGAAACCAAGAAAAGAGGAAGAACTCCTGACTGGCAGCACACCATTGCCCTTGGACATATATTGGTAGAATCAGGACAGTATCCCAAGCTTACTAGGTTCTTCAAACCCCTACCAAATAGTTCCCAATGAATTTGATCTCATGGAATGTACGAGGACTCAATGGTCCTAGGAAATACAGAATGATAAAGAACTTGATACAGAAGGAGAAGCCTCACTTACTCTTCCTTCAGGAAACAAAGTGCAACAGTCAAACGCTGAGCTCTATCTTAACTAAAGCTTGGCCTGGTAGCAGATCAGTAGCTGTGGATGCCTCAGGGTTTTCGGGAGGGCTAGCGATAGCATGGGATCCTCAATCTTTGCAGGTAGGCAATTTTCACGCCTCTCACAATCTCATCCAGGCAACCTTCCACCCTATAGGCACCAACATTCATGGACATCTGTCCAACGTTTATTTTCCACAAGATCAAGCAAGCAAAGTGGCGCTTTTGAATACTCTTGAGCACCTTAACTCCAATAGGACTCATTCCCTCTGGATTCTGGGTGGGGATTTCAATATGATCATGAGGCTAGCTGAAAAATCTGGGGGCAGATCTGGACTTGATCAGGACAGCGCCCATTTCAAGGACTTTATCAACAATAACTGGCTCATAGACATACCTTTTTGTAATGGCCTGTACAACTGGAATAATCGCAGAACAGGAAGACAACAAATAGCCTCCAAGTTGGATAGATTTCTCTTATCGGACAATGCTATTCATGTAGGAGGAGACATCACAGGATCAATCCTCCCTATCCAAGGCTCTGACCATTGGCCCATCATGCTCCAATGGAAAAGTATAGGCTCTCACCTAAAAATGCCTTTCAGGTTTGAAGCTTTTTGGCTTTCTCATCCCTCCTTCACAGAACTAGTCCAGTCTGTTTGGAGAAGATTCACTCCGCCTAAAGGGTCCAAAATGTTCCAATTTTAGCAAAAGCATAAGTGGGTCAAGGAGCACATCAAAGATTGGAACCATAAAATCTTTGGCAATATCTTCATGGAGAAACGGATCCTTGAACAACAGATGAAGGATGTGCAGCAGGAGATCATCACTTCTGGAAGATCCGAACCTCTGGCTGCCAAGGAACTTGAACTTCAGCGAAAACTGGAGGACAGGTACAAACAAGAGGAGATCCTCTGGAGGCAGAAATCTAGAGTTCGTTGGTTGAAGGAGGGAGAACGAAACACCAAGTTCTTCCACAGCACGACCATTCAACGAAGAATGCAGAACAGGATCAGCCATATCACCAATCAGCAAGGGGATCGCATGGAGCGGCATGAGGACATGGAAAAAGAGCTGGCGAACTACTTCAAGGACCTTCAGAAGGAGTAGCAAGTTAACAGGTAGCCAGCTATAGACCAAATCAAGCAGCTCATTCCTAATCTAATCACTGATGCGCATAACCAAATGTTGCTTCGTCCAATCACACCACAAGAAGATGATACTACTATGGCACAGCTCAAGGATGGCAAGGCTCCTGGGCCGGATGGCTTCACTGCTAACTTCTTCCACCACTTTTGGGAACTTATCAGAGAAGAGGTGTGGCAACTTGTAGAAGAATCACGAACTATGCATTGGATCCTGCCCTCCCTCAACACCACCTTTGTTGCGCTTGTACCAAAAGAGGAGAAGCCCAGCAGGCCCGGAAAATTCAGACCCATTGCCCTCTGTAATTTTATCTACAAGGTCATCACCAAGGTCATCGCCAACAGACTCAAACCACTTCTTCCTCTTCTCATTTTTCCAGAACAAACAGGTTATGTTGAAGGGCGGCAAATCCTGGATGGTATCATTCTTACTCATGAAATCATACATTCTCTAAAAGTTTGCAAGAAGCCAGGTATGCTGCTCAAGATCGATCTCTCAAAAGCCTTTGATAAACTGAATTGAAGTTATGTCCAACAAATTTTAACTGCATTTGGATTTGATTGCATGTGGATCCGCTGGATTATGAGCCTCATCTCCTCTTCCTCTCTTTCCATCCTTCTCAATGGCACTCCTTCCCCTCCCTTCCGCCCCTCCAGAGGTATCAGGAAAGGGGACCCCCTCTCTCCCTTTCTCTTTGTTCTTATGGCTGAAGGACTAGGCAAGCTTATTCATAAAGAAGTCATCCTCGGGCATTTGCGTGGTCTTTCTCTTTACGGAGCCCCCACCTCGACCCACCAACAATTTGTTGATGATAACATGCTCTTTGGCCACCCCTCTGTCCAAGAAGCCCGCTCTTTCAAAGCTATCCTCAACCTCTTCTCTCAAGCTTCAGGGTTAACTATCAATCACTCCAAGTCTCAGATCTTCTTCTTCCATACCTCCCCTCTTGCCCAAGCTAACATTGCTCGTATCCTTGGCTTCTCCATGGCTACTCTTCCTGACAAATATCTCGGAGCTCCCCTCACCGACTCTGCCATCAAGCATTCCTCCTGGAACCAGCTCCTTGAGAAATTGGAATCCCGTCTCTCCTCCTGGACCTTTCGCGCTCTCAATATGGTTAGTCGTCTCACTCTTATCAAAGCTATTTTACAAGCTATGCCTCTTTATCTATTTTCTGTTCTTGCAGCCCCGAAATGGGTTCTAAAATAGATCAAAGCTCTTCAAAGATGCTTTCTCTGGGGCTCCTCTGGACATAATCGCAAATGGGCCTTAGTAAATTGGAGCACAGTCTGTACACCCAAAGCAGATGGAGGCCTTGGCCTGAGAGACCCCTCGCACAGCAATGAAGTCATGGCTGCTCGTGTATGGTGGATATGGATCTCTAATCCCCATACTCCTTGGGCTAAACTCTGGATAGCGAAGTATGGCAACAACAGAACTATTGCAGACCTGGTTCGACTGGCTCCAACTAACTCGGGTTCCTTGATTTGGAATGCGACAAAGCAACACTATGTGCTCATTCAGCAACATAGCTTTTGGGAAGTCTACTATGGCCAATCTGTGCGCTTCTGGTCAGACTCCTGGCAACAAGAATCCATCCTTCTGGAAAATTTTCCCCCAAACAACCTTGGAGATCCTGGAGCTGCGCTGGATGAAAAAGTTAATGTACATTGGATGGACACTGACAGCAACAGGTTTTGGAAATGGAAACCCTCGCATCTCATCATAACCCAGGCTCAGAATTCAGTGATAGAAGACCTCGACCAGGAACTGCAACGAAGACAAATAAGGAGCTCTCCTGATCCTGACATCCTCAGATGGGGTCATACAACTAAAGGAATGTTCTCCACCAAAGAGGCCTACTCCTTGCTGCACCCTACCCCTCTCCCTCGGGACCCCCTTTGGCAGATGATTTGGAATCCCCTTACCCGGCCTAAGATCTCTACTTTCCTCTGGCTCTTAAGTCATCGGCGCATCCTCACTTGGGACAACCTTGTTAAACGGGGCTTCATTGGGCCTTCCCGATGCCCCAACTATGCTCTCAATGCTGAAACCATTCAACACCTCATGCTGCTCTGCCCTTTAGCCAACTCCTTATGGAACAAGTGTAGTTTCTGTTGCCAGAGAAGCAAGCCCTCTAGTGATATCACCTCAATCTTACGCAATTGGCCCAAGTGTCCCTACTCCTCTGCCCTCCAAAATGCACTCTGGCAGCTCCTTCCCGGGCTAATCTTCTGGACCTTATGGAAGGAACGAAATAGGCATATCTTCAAAAACCAAACCTCTTCCTTGGACTCTCTATGGCTCTCCTTCATTGGTAATCTTCAGGAATCTTTAGCCCTTCATTCTTGGCAAGAAGAGGACTTCCCCAAGGAGCAGAGAGAAATCTTGGTCTGGCAAAACTGGAATCTCAAACTTGGGATTACTCCAAAGATCCAAAACAAGACGGCCACAATTACTCCCACGAATTGGATTCCTCCCTCCCCGGGAGTGTTCAAATTAAATTTTGATGGTGCATCCAAGGGGAATCCTGGGCAAGAAGGTTTTGGCAGTATCATCAGAGACTCCACAGGAGAAGTCCTGCACCTTTATTTTGGCTCAATTGGTTGGGACACCAAAAATTCTTCCGAGCTCGAAGGCCTCTGGCAAGGCTTGAGTCTCACGCTTCAGCGCAATATTTTCCCTATCATCATTGATGGAGACTCTCAAATCCTTATCCATATCGCTAATCAGCTTCTTTGGGGGGCCGATCCCAATAAAGTGACTCACAGTTGGCGCTTGGCTGCTCGTATTGATAAGATAAGCAACTGGCTTCAAAACAACAGGGCGGTTTCCTTCACTCACGTCAAGCGGGAAGGTAACATGGTCGCTGATATTCTTGCCAAATTTGGAACTGAGAGCAACAACACGCTCACTCACGGCTCCCTCTCTCTCATCCATGATGCAGACACACTACAGAACTGCACTTCCCTGGTGCACAAGGATCGTTTCCCTCCGGATGCGGATGTGATGGAGCATTAAAGCGCCCTGAGCATCCGCGCAGCTCCCAACGACACTTGCGTGTTGTGCCCACATGGCCCCGTGTATTCCACCTGATGGCGTTATTAATGTGCCTCGAATCGACCAGCTCTGTAGTAATTGCACCTTGGCTCTGCGGTATATGGAGATTGTTTTGTTGATTGCTCTCGCTATGGAGGGTGAGCAGAATGGAGAAGGCCATGGGAGATCTCTGACTCCCTTGTGCAGTGTTTGCCCGCCTGGTTATGCCAATTTGAGCTACAAAACACAGACTAGGCGTCGATGATGCATTCTGTCCTGCTTGGAGATGATACCGGGTATCCACTTCACCAACAGCCCTTTCTGTAGCACCTCCGCCTCATCTGGTGTCTCGCATGTGTTCATTACAGGTACTGTGCTTCCTTTCAGCTTCAATTTTCATTCTTAGGGTCGATGCCCCTCTACTAACTGGACCTCTAGCTCCTCTGTTCATTTGACTGGCCTGCGCCTCCCTGGAAGTCTCCCCATTGCTCCCGAACCCCTCTTAGGCCGGCCTCGCTTGCGCCACCTTCTGCTCGCCATGCCTCGCCTCAGGCAGCGAATGCGTTTTCGGCGTGGAGTCAGTCGGGGCCAAGCCTCAGTCCTTTCTCCTTTTCCCTTTTCTGATTTGAGTTCCTCTTCTGAGAGCGACGAACCCACTCCTCCGCCAGCTTCGCGCAGAGGTGGTGGCAGAGGCAGAGGCAGTGGGTGAAGTGTTGAGAATTCGCGCAATGTAGGCAGGGAACGTGGGCGCGCGCGTGTTTCTGGTGGCGTTCCTAGTCAGCCCACTCCCGCTGTTCCTTCTGAGCCTCCTTGTCATTCCACCCCTCCCGAACCTCCTGTTCCTCCCAGTCAGCCCCTCCCTACTGGCGCTTCTGCCCCTCCCAGTCAGCTCAACCCTCCGGGCAGAAGGCTTCTGGGGTCCACCATAAGGCAAACCACCCAGAATTTTGAGCTCCGTTTCCACTGCACCTCCGTCGACTCCATTATCACCGCTTTCATCACGGTCTCCCTGCGTGAAGAAATCCCTCATCCCGCTCCCCCCTCCCCTCCTCATGCCCACTGCTCCAACCCCTCTCTTCAAATTGGGCCGCATTCTGAAGCTGAGAACCAGGACATGAAGATTGATAGTCAAGAAGGCAAGGTGGACAGCAGCGATGAGAATGAATCTGCATGCAGAATTGTGGAGGAGCCAATGTCTTCAGAGCATGAGGGTTGAATCTCCCTGCTCAATTACTGCTGGTATTTTTGAGTTTTACTGTTTCAGTGGCTAACCTGTTTGGCAGTTAGATGTTTCCAGTTTTTATGCTACTGTTTATGTGTTTTGTATAAACTCATGGCCGGTTTCCCTATCATGGGCGGCCCAGATACTTATTCTTAATGGGTCGGTTTCCCGCTATGGGCGACCCAGAATTCTCAAGACGATTACGGCAGTCATGACTATACGCTTTCCACTGTGCTCAGCGCTTAGCGTTTACATACTCATTATTTTTATAAATTAATAGAATTAGTCTCACTTAGAAAAAAAAAAACATATTTTGATGGAAGAAAAGAAAAAAAACTTATATTTCTCATTTAATATATATATATATATATATATATATATATATATATATATATATATATATATATATATATATATATATATAATTCTAAAATGTTTCATTCACTAAACAAAACAAATAATTTAAATCAATTCCCTTGGGTTCACCAATTCCTTTGGTTTATAATATTAAACCCTTGGGTTTATTAGTTCTTTTGGTTTATAATATGAATAATCGATCAATGTCATCCATGATCAAATGTCACATTCTGACAAATATTGTCTCAATATGAAAATCATCTATGGCCAACCATCGTCATAGTTGGTCCAACGTCGCAATGTGACAACAATTGTCTCAATGTTTAAATCAATTCCCTTGGGTTCACCAATTCCTTTGGTTTATAATTTGTTGGGGAATGGATTTCCCTTGGGTTCACCAATTCCTTTGGTTTATAATATTAAACCCTTGGGTTTATTAGTTTTATTGGTTTATAATACGAATAATCGATCAATGTCATCCATGATCAAATGTCACATTCTGACAAACATTGTATCAATATGAAAATCACCCATGGCCAACCATGGTCATATTTGGTCCAACGTCGCATTGTGACAATAATTGTCTCAATGTTTAAATCAATTCCCTTGGGTTCACAATTCCTTTGGTTTATAATTTTTTGAGTAATGATTTTCCGTTGGGTTCACCACTTGCTTTGGTTTATAATATTAAACCTTGCGTTTATTAGTTTTTTTTAGTTTTATAATATGAATAATCGATCAATGTCATCCATGATCAAATGACACATTATGAGAAACATTGTCTCAATATGAAAATCACCCGCAGCCCAGCCATGGTCATAGTTAGTCCAATGTGTGTGACAACAATTGTCTCAATGTTTAAATCAATTCCCTTGGGTTCACCAACTCCTTTTGGTTTATAATTTGTTGGGTAATGGTTGTCCCTTGGGTTCACCAATTCCTTTGGTTTATAATATTAAACCCTTGGTTTTATTAGTTTTTTTGATTTATAATACGAATAATCGATCAATGTCATCCATGATCAAATGACACATTATGAGAAACATTGTCTCAATATGAAAATCACCCATGGCCAACCATGGTCATAGTTGGTCCAATGTCGCATTGTGACAACAATTGTCTCAATGTTTAAATCAATTCCCTTGGGTTCACCAACTCCTTTTGGTTTATAATATTAAACCCTTGGGTTTATTAGTTTTTTTGGTTTATAATATGAATAATCGATCAATGTCATCCATGATCAAATTGTCTCAACAATTGTCTCAATGTTTAAATCAATTCCCTTGGGTTCACCAACTCCTTTTGGTTTATAATTTGTTGGGTAATGGTTGTCCCTTGGGTTCACCAATTCCTTTGGTTTATAATATTAAACCCTTGGGTTTATTAGTTTTGGTTTATAATATGAATAATCGATCAATGTCATCCAAGGTCAAATGTCACATTCTCACAAACATTGTATCAATATGAAAATCACCCTTGGCCAACCATGGTCATACTTGGCCCAACGTCGCATTGCGACAACAATTGTCTCAATGTTTAAATCAATTCCATTGGGTTCACCAATTCCTTTGGTTTATAATTTTATGGTAATGATTTTCCCTTGGGTTCACCACTTTCTTTGGTTTATAATATTAAACCCTTGGGTTTATTAGTTTTTGTAGTTTATAATATGAATAATCGTTCAATGTCATCCATGATCAAATGACACATTATGAGAAACATTGTCTCAATATGAAAATCACCCATGGCCAACCATGGTCATAGTTGGTCCAACGTCACATTGGGACAACCATTGTCTCAATGTTTAAATCAATTCCCTTGGGTTCACCAATTCCTTTTGGTTTATAATTTGTTGGGTAATGCTTGTCCCTTGGGTTCACCAATTCCTTTGGTTTATAATATTATACCCTTGGGTTTATTAGTTTTTTTGGTTTATAATATGAATAGTCGATCAATGTCATCCATGATGAAATGTCACATTCTGACAAACATTGTATCAATATGAAAATCACCCTTGGCCAACCATGGTCATACTTGGCCCAACGTCGCATTGCGACAAAAATTGTCTCAATGTTTAAATCAATTCCATTGGGTTCACCAATTCCTCTGGTTTATAATTTTTTGGGTAATGATTTTCCCTTGGGTTCACCACTTGCTTTGGTTTATAATATTAAACTCTTGGGTTTATTAGTTTTTTTGGTTTATAATATGAATAATCGATCAATGCCATCCATGATCAAATGACACATTATGAGAAACATTGTCTCATTATGAAAATCACCCATGGCCAACCATGGTCATAGTTGGTCCAACATCGCATTGTGACAACCATTGTCTCAATGTTTAAATCAACTCCCTTGGGTTCACCAATTCCTTTTGGTTTATAATTTGTTGGGTAATGGTTGTCCCTTGGGTTCACCAATTCCTTTGGTTTATAATATTAAACCCTTGGGTTTATTAGGCTTTTTGGTTTATAATATGAATAATTGATCAATGTCATCGATGATCAAATGTCACATTCTGACAAACATTGTATCAATATGAAAATCACCCATTGTAATTCCCTATCGGAAGGAGCATCTTTTGTTATTAGGCTAATTAATCTTTTTGATCTGATGGTCTAGATTGAAAGATGCCGGTATATTCTGGTCGTCACCACTAAATAAATGGATGAAATTCAAAAAAGTAACTTCCTTGCATATCTAAATCACGTGTTTAAACCATACTTAAATTAATCTTTTACAAAACATGATTAAAAATTTACTGTGCCATTTGTTGACCGCCACCTATCAAAATTAACAAGTGATGGTTCAAACTAAAATGCCACCTATTTGATTGTTCAAATTCTCAAATAAACATGAATTCTCAAAAAAAATGTGAGCACGCCACCTATCAAATTAGGATGAACTGGGAAGATGAACGTGGGTGGAATGGAATATTACGGTTTAGTATTGGGTTTCACGCAATTAAAAAGGGAGTCGTGGGCGAGAAGCGAAGCGATGGCGAAACAATTGATGAAGGCGAATTAGGTGTATGTGGTGGCATAACGTTTCAGGTTCAAATTTCATTCGTTTAGTATTATGGGCCACGCGTAGGTTTTATCGAACTAGGCGAGAGCGGGCAGGTGCGGATGGAAAACAAAACAAATAATTTAAATCAATTCCCTAAACAAAACAAATAATTTAAATCAATTCCCTTGGGTTCACCAATTCCTTTGGTTTACAATATTAAACCCTTGGGTTTATTAGTTCTTTTGGTTTATAATATGAATAATCGATCAATGTCATCCATGATCAAATGTCACATTCTGACAAATATTGTCTCAATATGAAAATCACCCATGGCCAACCCTGGTCATAGTTGGTCCAATGTCGCATTGTGACAACAATTGTCTCAATGTTTAAATCAGTTCCCTTGGGTTCGCCAATTACTTTGGTTTATAATTTTTTGGGTAATGGTTTTCCCTTGGATTCACCAATTCCTTTGGTTTATAATATTAAACCCTTGGGTTTATTGGTTTTTTTGGTTTATAATACGAATAATCGATCAATGTCATCCATGATCAAATGTCACATTCTGACAAACATTGTATCAATATGAAAATCACCCATGGCCAACCATGGTCATATTTGGTCCAACGTCGCATTGTGACAATAATTATCTCAATGTTTAAATCAATTCCCTTGGGTTCACCAATTCCTTTGGTTTATAATTTTTTGGGTAATGATTTTCCGTTGGGTTCACCACTTGCTTTGGTTTATAATATTAAACCCTTGGGTTTATTAGTTTTTTTGGTTTATAATATGAATAGTCGATCAATGTCATCCATGATCAAATGACACATTATGAGAAACATTGTCTTAATATGAAAATCACCCATGGACAACCATGGTCATAGTTGGTCCAACGTCGCATTGTGACAACAAATGTTTCAATGTTTAAATCAATTCCCTTGGGTTCACCAATTCCTTTTGGTTTATAATTTGTTGGATAATGGTTGTCCCTTGGGTTCACCAATTCCTTTGATTTATAATATTAAACCCTTGGGTTTATTAGTTTTTTTGGTTTATAATATGAATAATCGATCAACGTCATCCATGATCAAATGTCACATTCTGGCAAACATTGTATCAATATGAAAATCACCCTTGGCCAACCATGGTCATACTTGGCCCAACGTCGCATTGCGACAACAATTGTCTCAATGTTTAAATCAATTCCCTTGGGTTCACCAATTCCTTTGGTTTATAATTTGTTGGGTAATGATTTTCCCTTGGGTTCACCAATTCATTTGGTTTATAATATTAAACCCTTGGGTTTATTAGTTTTTTTGGTTTATAATATGAATAATCGTTCAATGTCATCTATGATCAAATGACACATTCTGACAAACATTGTCTTAATATGAAAATCACCCATACCCAACCATGGTCATAGTTGGTCCAACGTCGCATTGTGACAACAATTTTCTCAATGTTTAAATCAATTCCCTTGGGTTCACCAATTCCTTTTGGTTTATAATTTGTTGGGTAATGGTTGTCCCTTGGGTTCACCAATTCCTTTGGTTTATAATATTAAACCCTTAGGTTTATTAGTTTTTTTGGTTTATAATATGAATAGTCGATCAATGCCATCCATGATGAAATGTCACATTCTGACAAACATTGTATCAATATGAAAATCACCTTGGCCAACCATGGTCATACTTGGCCCAACGTCGCATTGCGACAACAATTGTCTCAATGTTTAAATCAATTCCATTGGGTTCACCAATTCCTTTGGTTTATAATTTTTTGGGTAATGATTTTCCCATGGGTTCACCACTTGCTTTGGTTTATAATATTAAACCCTTTGGTTTATTAGTTCTTTTGGTTTATAATATGAATAATCGATCAATGCCATCCATGATCAAATGACACATTATGACGAATATTTTCTGAATATGAAAATCACCCATGGCCAACCCTAGTCATAGTTGGTCCAACGTCGCATTGTGACAACAATGGTGTCAATGTTTAAATCAATTTTCTTGAGTTCACCAATTCGTTTGGTTTATTATTTTTTTGGTAATGGTTGTCCCTTGGATTCACCAATTCATTTGGTTTATAATATTAAACCCTTGGGTTTATTAGGTTTTTTGGTTTATAATATGAATAATTGATCAATGTCATCGATGATCAAATGTCACATTCGACAAACATTGTATCAATATGAAAATCACCCATTGTATCGCCCTATCGCAAGGAGCATCTTTTGTGATTAGGCTAATTAATATTTTTGATCTGATGGTCTAGATTGAAAGATGCCGGTATATTCTGGTCGTCGCCACTAAATCAATGGATAAAATTCAAAAAAGTAACTTCCTTGCATATCTAAATCACGTGTTTAAACCATACTTAAATTAATTTTTTACAAAACATGATTAAAAATTTACTGTGCCATTTGTTGACTGCCACCTATCAAAATTAACAAGTGATGGTTCAAACTAAAATACCACCTATTTGATTGTTCAAATTCTCAAATAAACATGAATTCTCAAAAAAAATGTGAGCACGCCACCTATCAAATTAGGATGAACTGGGAAGATGAACGTGGGTGGAATGGAATATTACGGTTTAGTATTATGGGCCACGCATAGGTTTTATCGAACGTGGGCGAGAGCGAGCAGGTGAGCGGCTTGTTGATGAAGGCGAATGGAATTGAGCTGGCATAACGTTTCAGGTTCAACTTTCATTCATTTAGTATTATGGGCCACGCGTAGGTTTTATCGAACTAGGCGAGAGCGGGCAGGTGCGGATGGAAAACAAAACAAATAATTTAAATCAATTCCCTAAACAAAACAAATAACGGAATCAATTCTTGTACCCAATTCTTTTGTTTAAGGTTACAACCCTTGGGTTTATTAGTTCTTTTGGTTTATAATATGAATAATCGATCAATGTCATCCATAATCAAATGTCACATTCTGACAAATATTGTCTCAATATGAAAATCACCCATGGCCAACCATGGTCATAGTTGGTCCAACGTCACATTATGACAACAATTTTCTCAATGTTTAAATCAATTCCCTTATGTTCACCAATTCCTTTGGTTTATAATTTTTTGGGTAATGGATTTCCGTTGGGTTCACCAATTCCATTGGTTTATAATATTAAACCCTTGGGTTTATTAGTTCTCTTGGTTTATAATATGAATAATCGATCAACGTCATCCATAATCAAATGTCACATTCTGACAAATATTGTCTCAATATGAAAATCATCCATGGCCAACCATGGTCATAGTTGGTCCAACGTTGCATTATGACAACAATTATCTCAATGTTTAAATCAATTGCCTTGGGTTCACCAATTCCTTTGGTTTATAATTTGTTGGGTAATGGATTTCCCTTGGGTTCACCAATTCCTTTGGTTTATAATATTAAACCCTTGGGTTTATTAGTTCTTTTGGTTTATAATATGAATAATCGGTCAACTTCATCAATAATAAAATGTATGTCACATTTTGACAAATATTGTCTCAATATGAAAATCACCCATGGCCAACCATGGTCATAGTTGGTCCAACGTCGCATTATGACAACAATTGTCTTAATGTTTAAATCAATTCCCTTTGGTTCACCAATTCCTTTTCTTTTGGTTTATAAGATGAATAATTGATCAATGTCATCCATAATCAAATGTCACATTGTGACAAATATTGTCTCAATATGAAAATCACCTATGGCCAACCATGGTCATAGTGGTCCTATTGTGACAACAATTGTCTCAATGTTTAAATCAATTCCCTGGGTTCACTAATTCCTTTGGTTTATAATTTTTTGGGTGATGGATTTCCCTTGGGTTCACCAATTTCTTTGGTTTATAATGTTAAACCCTTCGGTTTATTAGTTCTTTTGGTTTATAATATGAATAATCGATCGATGTCATCCATAATAAAATGTCACATTCTGACAAATATTGTCTCAATATGAAAATCACCCATAGCCAACCATGGTCATAGTTGGTCCACGTTAAATCAGGTGACAACAATTGTCTCAATGTTTAATTCAATTTCTGGGTTCACTAATTCCTTTGGTTTATAATATTAAACCCTTGGGTTTATTAGTTCTTTTGGTTTATAATATGAATAATCGGTCAAATTCATCCATAATAAAATGTATGTCACATTTCGACAAATATTGTCTCAATATGAAAATCACCCATGGCCAACCATGGTCATAGTTGATCCAACGTCGCATTATGACAACAATTGTCTTAATGTTTAAATCAATTCCCTTGGGTTCACCAATTCCTTTGGTTTATAATTTTTGGGTATGATTTCGTCTACCAATTCCTTTGGTTTATAATATTAAACCCTTGCGTTTATTAAATATTTTGGTTTATAATATGAATAATCGATCAATGTCATCCATGATCAAATGTCATGTTCTGACAAATATTGTCTCAATATGAAAATTACACATGCCCAACCATGGTCATAGTTGGTCCAACGTCGCATTGTGAAAACTATTGTCTCAAAGTTTAAATAAATTCCCTTGGGTTCACCAATTCCTTTCGTTTATAATTTGTTGGGTAATGGTTTTCCCTTGGGTTTATTTAAGTTTACTACTTGCTTTTTGTTTATAATATTAAACACCATCCATGATCAAATGTCATATTCGGACAAACATTGTATCAATATGAAAATCACCCATGGCTAGCCATGGTCATACTTGGTCCAACGTCGCATTGTGACAACAATTGTCTCTATGTTTAAATCAATTCCCTTGGGTTCACCAATTCCATTGATTTATAATTTTTTGGGTAATGATTTTGCCTTGGGTTCACCAATTCCTTTGGTTTATAATATTGAACCCTTGGGTTTATTAGTTTTTTTGGTTTATAATATGGATAATCAATCAATGTTATCCATGATCAAATGACACATTCTGACAAAAATTGCCTCAATATGAAAATCACCCATGGCCAACCATGGTCATAGTTGGTCCAATGTCGCATTGTGACAACAATTGTCTCAATGTTTAAATCAATTCTCTTTTGTGCACCAATTCCTTTTGGTTTATAATTTGTTGGGTAATGGTTGTCCCTTGGGTTCACCAATTCCTTTAGTTTATAATATTAAACCCTTTGGTTTATTAGTTCTTTTGGTTTATAATATGAATACTCGATCAATGTCATCCATGATCAAATGTCACATTCGACAAATATTGTCTCAATATGAAATCACCCATGGCCAACTCCGGTCATAGTTGGTCCAATTAAACAGATCATGGAACAACAAATTGTTCTAATGTTTAAATCAATTCTGTTCCCAATTACTTTGGTTTATAATTTTTTGGGTAATGGTTGTCCCTTGGGTTCACCAATTCCTTTGGTTTATAATATTAAAACCCTTGGGTTTATTAGTTTTTTTGGTTTATAATATGAATAATCGATCAATGTCTTCCATGATCAAATGTCACATTTTGAAAAACATTGTATCAATATGAAAATCACCCATGGCCAACCATGGTCATATTTGGCCCAACGTCGCATTGTGACATTCTGATACAAAATATACAAAAGAAAAAAATATATACACATTATACATGCAAAATATTTCAACATTATATTATGTTACAAAACAATTATTTCATCTAATTAACATAAGCACACCATGATATCACATGAAGAAACAAAAATTACTTTCATTTAAAAAGATATAAAAAATACCCCATACAAAAACACATACATCTATACATAAATGTCAACATCATATCATCTAAAAAATATATCATGAAAAACAATTATTCATACATTTATGAAATTTTACAGAAACATAATTGGAGTATTTTTTATATTGAAGTAAGAAAACACATTTATTTAAGATATTTTAAATAAATAAATAAATTCAATTCAATGTATTTTATATATTTTAAATAAATAAAACAACTATATTTTTGAATAAATTTAATTTGACTGCAATTCTCATTAAATTTAATTTCCATTCAACACATGACCAAATGAATTTACATATATAAATAATCATTGCATTAATTTCACATAAAGAAATCTCATTTTCTATTCGGAAATGTTTCAGATATTTTAAATAAATATAAATAAAACAATTATATTCTTGAGTAAATTTAATTTGATTATATAGTAAAGTTTAATGTAGAAAAACTGTTTCACTTAAAAGAAAAAAAAAGGAAAAGAAAAATAACGGTTTCACTTATACAGACAGAGAGAGAAAGGCTTTCTTGTTTTTTTTCTTAATGTTATAAAATAGAATAAAGGGTTATGGGATTCATGACCAAGAACCGGATAAAAGGATAAAGAAAAAAAAATTGCAGAGAAGAAAGATAAAAAATGAAAAACTGCAGAGAAGAATACAGATTTGGATTATGGACTATGACTTAGATCTGGAAGGTGCTAGAGGAAGAGAGATAAAAGCACTATGACTTAGATCTCGCAAGTGCTCAAGGAAGAGAGATAGTAAAAATAAAGATGACCTCGGATAGATCAAAAAGAGAGTGATGGATTCGTGATAAAGAGTAAAACATAAAGATCTAAAAACATTATATCTTAAGGTATACCGAAGGATGAATAAGATACGTTGGAGAATTTTACTCAACAAAACGAAATAATAAAACATGAATATAAAATAAAAATAACAAATATCATGATATATTAGAGAATTTGATACATTCGAGAATTTTACACTAATCTCTAAAAACAAAACCAAATAATAAAACATGAATATAAAATAAAAATAACAAATATCACTGTTACATATAGGTTAAGTGTTTCAACAAAGTCTTTCAAGAAATATTTTTAACTTTTAAAAATATAAAATAAAATCATGGAAAAGTAGGTGTACGCCAAGAAAGATAAACTTGAAATATCACACTGCAAATTCTAATTAAATTCTATATTTGAATCAAGGAAATTACACAGATTTATACAAGCAATAGTCTCAAGATAGAAATTCTATCTTGGACGTATAGTAATATGGTAGAGAGATTCTCTCAACCACACACTAAACTAGGAGAAAATATATTCTAACTACTTCCTATTATGTAGGAACAAACTCCTCAAATGGATAATTACAACCATAAACAAGTAGGAATTAATTATTTCTAATTAATCACAGTTACACAACTAGATAAAACACTTCCATCAAACATAACATTGTTATACAATTAAAACACTTCCAATGAGCATACAACAAAACAAATACAGATGATAGAAGAAAAGAATGAACGGGGATGAACTTGGAACTATTCGTTCAGAGGCACCGCACCACAACCTAAACCATAAAGATTCCCTCAACAAAAAGCTTGATATTCTTGACCGTTAAAAGGAGCGGATTACAACCCAAAAAAAAGCCCGACATGCTTTTCATCAAATTCTTTTGATTAACCGTTCAAAGGAGCGGATCACAACCTTGACAGCTGTGTGTTTCCCATCCCCACCGACCTTCGTCGTCTGTCGAGAGACTATGGGTAAGCGAAAGGGCACTTACCTTGGTAGTCTGTCCAGAACAGAACCTATGGCGAAGCGAAAGGGCACGTAAGTGTAAGTGCGACTCTCAGTTTGAAAATTTGTAGAGAATTTCAGATCTAAAAAAAAAAATTGTAGAGAATTTCAGATGATATAATAATTATGATAGAAGTTTGTTAAAATAAAATTTGATTGAAAATTCAAATACCTGTTTTGAATTTTTTTATTTTTAATATAAAGTAACAGGTTAAGAAAATCAAAATTATTATCAGTAATTTGAAATTACATTTTAATAAGAGTGTATAGAAAACATTTCAAGTGAAAGGGATTTTTTTATTTTCAACTTATTCAAAATCATATAAATTATTTTATCTGGTTTTTTTAAATAAATTAACTCCATAATACATAAAAAAATAATAATACATAAAACATATTAGCTATCAATTTAATGTTACATATAATAGGATCAAAATAAGATGATACTATAAGATTATAAATTTTAAATTCAATTTATAATTTTGTCTATAAAATTTTTCTTCTTATAAATTGTTTTTCCAATATGTTAATCAAAGTTTGATTTATACTAACTATTTTTCAATATTAATTTAAATTTATTTGAAAATAAATATAGATATTAATTTAAATTTTTAAATTTTTTTTTAATATATTATTATTTAAATAATATATAAATTTTAATTTTATATTTTTATTATTTGGTTTTTTTTAATTTTAAAATAAATTAAAAAAATGCTTTGATGATGATGATGATGATGATGTTTAATGTTGGTCTATCAGACCTAAAGAAAAGAGTTATTTAGTTTGATTTTAAGAATTTATTCGAGCTCTAAAGTGGTTGTACAGGGGGCACTTTAAGAGGAAGTGATTTTCATCATTCTCACAAAGATGGTAGATCCTTTTCATCCATAGTGTTTTAGGAACTGTCCAACTACCTGTTTCACTATGGAGCTCATGAGAGTTTGTTCTAATCTTGGCTATATTATTTTTGAGCTAGTTGAAACAGAGAGATACTTTTGATCTTCTAAGGTGGGGTTGATGACCTCCTTATAATATCTTTATTTTATTTTAGCTTCCAAAAATGTTACTATTTTATATAAAGACTTATTTTGTAGTATAGCATGCTAAATAATTTTAGAGAATAAAAAATATGTTACTATTTTATATAAACAATTGTTTTGTAGTATGGCATGCTAAATAATTTTAGAGAATATCAACTATTATACTTTTTCTTACCTAGTGACTCACAAGAATTGTAATAGCTCTCATAGATTCTTATGGTCCACATTATGGAAGGAAACAAGCAAATCCATTAGAAATCTATTTACCGAGTTATTGATTTGTGAGTTTTTGGGTGTTTGTCCATGTATTTGTAGAAACTTATATGACAAGGCCTACCCTAAATTTTGTGAGTTTTTGGGTGTTTGTCCATCTATTTTCATAAACTTATATGACAATTCCTACCCTAAAGTTTATATTGCAACAAAAAAATTTATTTGGACACTTTTCTATCCCTGATTGTTCAACTAACCTACAATAAATTCAATTTCCAGACCCAAAAAAAAAAATTCCTTACAATCTTTT
The DNA here is from genome assembly GCA_034641835.2 of Pinus albicaulis. Classification (NCBI taxonomy): domain Eukaryota; kingdom Viridiplantae; phylum Streptophyta; class Pinopsida; order Pinales; family Pinaceae; genus Pinus; species Pinus albicaulis. The sequence goes on from CM076578.1 coordinate 565,375,077, forward strand.
GTGACAACAAGTAGATTGGTAAATCAGCCAACCATTGGCATTTTGTGGTCACATAGCTTAACCCATCAATTAATTCCCACCATAATTCAAGCAATCCTTTGCATATAAAATATACGAGAATAAAATGTAAATAACTATACTTACTAGGAGTTACTTCTCACCATTATTTATGTGTAGGTAAAATTGTAAATGTGTAGACATCTCAATTTATTAGTTTATTGCATATCAAGAGTACACAATTTGATTTTCATATTAAACATTATTAACTTAGCATTGACTAGTGCAAGTTATAATGTTTTATGCTATTTTTTCTAAACCATAATTTCTCACTTGCACTAAGGTGCATTGCAGCAAGTGTTTTAAATGAATTGTTAATTTTACATTCAATACATTTACATATAAACAAAAGTTTAACCATAATCAAAATTTAACCTCCTCCTCTTTGGTGTTCCCTTTCCCTGTTTCACAGGTATGCTAGTATTACAAGTTAACCTAAGAAGTAGTTATTGTTATATTTCTCTATTTCCATCTTAAGGCATTCAATATAATTGATCATCTTCATTACTAGTAGAATTACTCTTTTAAGTTTTATTTTGTTTTTATTGAAAATCACAAGTTTTTCAATATGATGTTATATTTTATCCATTTTTAAATTAGTTATGTTACCTATTTTCAGTACTAATTTAATGTGTAGTCTAATAAATAGATCAAAATGATTTTTTCACATTGTTGTTGGTTAGCTTTAACTAAAATCCGGTAAAGATTTTTAAAAGCGTGTGTTTAAGTTATTTAATACATATAATTCTAGTGTCCGAGGGTTTGAATCAATTTATATATTAAAAAATACATTTTAAACAAAAAAGAAAAAAAAAATCATAATCATTCAACACCGTAGTTAAACTCTACTCCAATTTAATATGATTTGCCACTCAAGTTAAAGATAAGGAAAAAATTAATTTATAAATTTACATTAGAAATATATTCATTTTACTTCTTAGATTGCTAATTTATATGTTTATAAAGTTTTTTGTTTAAATAGTTTGTGTGGTTTTAAATAAGTTTCTACTTTTTTCTTCTAATTTTAGATATATTTTGTCTATGCCTATTTGGTTTTTTGATAAAATATCTAATGACTAACATTTTATCAAAAAAATGATCCTAGAGGTTGATAAAATTCATAGTTAAAAGAATGTATTCCTTAGAAGAAACTAATTTCCAAACTTTCGTCTTTGTATTTTCCAAAAAACTATATTTTTTTTCTAGAGCATTATCCCATTTCGAATATGACTCCTACAGATCATGTGTTTGGAATATACAAATATATTTGCATGTACACATGTCCATAACTTCTCTCTTTTATGACCTCACTCTACATTTTATTCCTCCTTCTATGGAAAATATGTAAAAACTATGCTTTTCCACAACTCTAATCTATAGAATACTTTCAATGTAATTGGAAACCCCAACTTATTGAAATTTTAGTAGGGTATTAGCTTATAAATTTTGACATAACATCTATAACTCATTTCATTTTTTATTTGTCATATTTCATATAATGAAATAATTGGCTTAAGGAAACATAATTGCAGTATATGACCAAAGTCATATGTAGACATGGTTTAAACAATAAAAACAAACTCTCAATTCTATTTTTAGCATCTCTAGTTAAAAAATATATAGAAATATCTTAGACTGCATTGTTAGGCATTAGACACTAAATACAAAAGCACACAATTTAATAAGAAGAGTTTAGTTTATGCGAAAATACACTTCTATATGGCTCCTTCTTAATGTTTAGCCCAAGAAAACAAAATGTTGAAATCTCAAATTTTGGGATTTCGTAAACACACTTAATAACTATCCATTCTTGATCACCGTGTTAGGCATTTTCTATTATTTCTAGCTCTCCTATGAGGGTTTCATTGTCATGTGCATTAAGGAAAACTTGACAGTGAATCACCTAGTTGTTGCTTATGGTGACAAATTGAGTTTTCATGTATCTCATTAAGGACTCTAAATCATCTACTTGTTTCTTATGATGATAAAATCACTTCATCTATGTTTGAGGCTATTATCATGGAACTTCCACCACTTGTCAAGTGTGTGCCCATTTAAAACTCAAATTTTAAGGATTTTTTTAGGCTGGACATATTGCATTTTCTATTATTTGTAGCTCTCTTATTTGGGTTCCATTGTCATGTGCATTGGCTGTGAAACTTCTGACAACCAATCATCTAGTTGTTTCTTATGATGACAAAATCACTTCATCTATGTTTGAGGCTATTATCATGGAACTTCCACCACTTGTCAAGTGTGTGCCCATTTAAAATTCAAATTCCAATGCTTTTTTTTAGGCCAGACATAATGTTGTGGCAACACTAATATGTTACCTACTTGGGTTCTAGTGATTTGTTAATGGGGTTGATATAAATATTAGCATAGATAAATTTTAGTCCAATATTTATTAAGCATTGAAAGGGATTAAAATAAAATAGAACATAATTGATGTGTGGAGAACATATATAGGTTAAAATAGATCTATATTGGTTTATTCTTTTATTAGATATTTATAGTATTAGTATGGTGAGTTATTGTTTCAATTTGATTTTACATTTGTATGAATTCTTTATTTTTTCAATTTAATTAATTAGCATGAAGACTGCTCCCATAGCATGCCCACATGCATATGTCTCCACTTCGAAGGGATACCTTAATTTTAGTAATTCAAGAACCAATGTTTGACTGATCTTCTTGTTTAACACTGCAAAGAATCTACACTGACCTTGTCCCCACTAGAAACTCTTGCCACTTGACATTATGGTATGGAGTGGTATTGTTACTACTGAAAACAATTCTATGAATTTCTTGAAGTACTATTTCATGTCAAAAAAACTCCTAACCTCAAAAAGATTTAGTAAGCCTTACTGGCCACTTTTTAATGACCTCTATCTTGGAAGGATCTATCTTCAACTCTCCTCCACCTATCACATATCCCAAATATACCAAAGTATAGTGTGAAAAATCACACTTTTTGAGGTGTGCCAACAATTAGTGCTTCTTTAAATTCCTTAGCACCTACATCATATGTGAGATGTGCTACTATTAAGTAGAAATGTATACTAGTAAATCCTGTGAATAAACAATACAAAATTGAACTTATAAAATTGCACAACTTATCATTGATTAACTTCATGAATGTAGTTGGTTCGTCGCATAGGCCAAATATCATAACTAACCACTCATACAGACCTTGTCTAGTTTTGAAGGCAGTCTTCTGGGTATCTTCTTTTTTGACTCAAACCTGGCGATGCCGTGATTTTATGTCTAGCTTGATTAAGTATTTATCTTGTTGCACAATAGATAATCTATCTTGGGTAAGGGATAACCATTAGTGAGCATAATTTTATTTAAAACCCTGTAACCACTACATGTCCGCCAAATAAAATTGATCTGAATCCTTTTCTCTCTCTCTCTCTCTCTCTCTCTCTCGTGGTCTCTCTCTCTCTCTCTCTCGTGGTCTCTCTCTCTCTCTCTCCCATGCCTCTTTATCTACCGTCCCCCTCCCATATGTCTTCTTTCCCTGCGTCCATTCTCTCTCTCTCTCTTTGTCCCACTCTCTCTCGTGTCTCTCTCTCTCTCTCTCTCCCACTATCTCTCTCCACTCTCTCTCTCTCTCTCTCTCTCTCTCTCTCTCTATCTCTCTCTCTCCTCTGGTACATATCTCTCTCTAATCCTCTCTGTCTACTTCCCGCCCCTCTCGCTCTCTCCCTCTCTCTCTCTCTCTCTCTCTCTCTCTCTCTCTCTCTCTCTCTCTCTCTCTCACCCCCGATCTCTCTCTCTCTCTCCCCCACCCACCCCCACCCCTTGCTTTCTCTATCTCCCCCCTCATTCTCTCTCTCTCACCCTCGCTCTCTCTTCCAACTCTCTCTCTCCCTTGCTCTGTCTCTCTCTCTCTCTCTCTCTCTCCCTCTCTCTCTCTCTCTCTCTCCCACCCACCCTCTCTCTCTCTCTCCTCTCCGTTTCTCTCTCTCTCTCTCTCTCTCTCTCTCTCTCTCTCTCTCTCTCTCTCTCTCTCTCACCACCCTCTCTCTCTCTCTCTCTCTCTCTCTCTCTCTCTCCCCCTCACCTTGCTATTTTTCTCTCTCCCTCTCCCCCCCTCTCTCTCTCCCACCCCCCTCTCTCTCTCCCCAACCTCTCTCTCTCTCTCTCTCCTACCCTCTCTCTCCCCCCCCTCTCTCTCTCTCCTACCCTCTCTCTCCCCCCTCTCTCTCCCTCTACCCACCCCTCGTTCTCTCTCTCTCTCTCTCTCTACCCCTCACTCTCCTTGTAGCTCTCTCTCTCTCCCTCGCTCTATATGTCTCTCTCCCCTCCTCTCTCTCTCTCTCCCCCCTCTCTCTCCTCCCCCACTCTCCCCCACTCCACCTCTCTCTCTCTCTCCCTCAACCCTCTCTCCCTTCTCTCTCTCTCTCGCCCCACTCTCTCTTTGTCTCTCTCTCTCTCTACCAACCTCTCTCTCTCTCCCCCCATCTCTCCCTTTTCTCTCTCTCTACCCTCTCTCTCCCCCCCTCTCTATCCACATCATTCTATCCCCCCCCTCTCTCCCCGGGTCTCTCTTCCCATTCCCGCTCTCTCTTTCTCTCTCTCTCTATCTCTCTCTCTCCCTCCCCCCACCCTTGCTCTTTCTCTCTCCCCCTCTCGCCCCCTCCCTTCCCGCCCTTCCCCCCACTCTCTCTCTCCCACCCCCTCTCTATCTCCGCCACCTCTATCTCTCTCTCTCCCATCCCTCTCTCTCTCTCTCCCTCCCTCTCTCTCTCTCTCTCTCTCTCTCGCTCACTCTCTCCCACCCCTCTCTCTCTCTCTCTATCTCTCTCTCTCTCTCCCACCCTCCCTCTCTCTCTCTCTCTCTCTCTCTCTCTCTCTCTCTCTCTCTCTCTCTCCCCCCCCCATCTCTCTCTCTCTCTCTCTCTTTCTCTCTCGCTCTCTCTCTCTCTCTCTCTCTCTCTCTCTCTCTCTCTCTCTCTCTATGTGCCCCGCTCTCTCTCTCTCTCTCTCTCTCTCTCTCTCTCTGTATACCCCTCTCTCTCTCTCTCCCCCACGCTCTCTCTCTTCCCCCCTCTCTCTCCCCCCCCCCTCTCTCTAACCCACCCCTCTCTCTCTCTCCCCGTCTCTCCCTCCCCCCACCCCCCACCTCTCCCCCACCCTCTCTCTCTCTCTCTCCCCACAATCTCTCTCTCTCTATACCTCTCTCTCTCTCTCCCCCGCTCTCTCTCTCTCGACCTCTCTCTCTATACACCTCTCTCCCTCTCTCCCCACACACTCTCTCTCTTCCCCCTCTCTCTCCCCCTCTCTCTCTCTGACTCCCTCTCTCTCTCTCTCTCCCCCCACCCCCGCTCTCTCTCTCTCTCTCTCTCTCTCTCCCTCCCCCCCTCTCTCTCTCCCCCCACTCTTGCTCTCCTCCCCCTCTCCTTCTCTCTCTCTCTTGCTCTCTCTCTCTCTCTCACACACACACACACACTCCCTCTCTCCCTTGTCCTCCCTCTTTCCCCCCTGTCTCTCCCTCTCATACACACACACACACTCCCTCTCTCTCTCTCGCACACATACTCTCGCCCCCTCCCCCCTCTCTCTCTCTACCTCTCTCTCTCTCTCCCCTCGCTCTCTCTCTCGACCTCTCTCTCTATACCCCTCTCTCCCTCTCTCCCTCATGCTCTCTCTCTCAATCTCTCCCCCCCCGCCCCCCACCTCTCTCTCTCTCTCTCCCCAATCCCCCCCTCTTTGTCTCTCCTCCTCTCTCTCCCTCCCCGTTCTCTCTCTCTGCCATCCCTCCCCCTTCTCTCTCTCTCTCTCTCTCACACACACACACTCCCTCTCCCCCTCTCTCTCTCTCTTTCTACCTCTCTCTCTCTCCCCTCCTGCTTTCTCTCATACACACACACACACACACTCACTCTCCCCCCCCACGCTCTCTCTCCCCCACCCCCCTCTCTCTCTCTCTCACTCTCCCTTCCTCCCCGCTCTCTCTCTCTCTTCCAACCTCTCTCTCTCTCTCCCCCCATCTCTCCCTTTTCTCTCTCTCTACCCTCTCTCTCCCCCCTATCCACATCATCTATCCTCTCTCTCTCCCCCCGCCCTCTCTTCCCATTCTCGCTCTCTCTCTCTCTCTCTCTCTCCTCCATCCTTGCTCTTTTTCTCTCCCTACTTCCCTCCTTCCCGCTCTCTCTTCCCCCCCCTCTCTCTCTCTCTCCTTCCCGCTCTCTCTTCCCCCACCACTCTCTCTCCCACCCCCCTCTCTATCTCCCTCTCCTCTCTCTCTCTCTCTCTCGCTCTATCCCATACCCCTCTCACTCTCTCTCTCTCTCTCTCTCTCTCTCTCTCTCTCTCTCTCTCTCTCTCTCTCTCTCTCTCTCTCTCTCTCTCTCTCTCTCGCTCACTTTCCACCCTCTCTCTCTCTCTCCCACCCTCTCTCTCCCTCTCTCTCTCCCCCCATCTCCCCCTCTCTCCTCTCTTTCTCTCTCGTACTCTCTCTCTCTCACACACACTCTCTCTCTCTCTCTCTCCCCCGCCCCGGCTCTCTCCCCCCCCTCTCTCTATACCCCTCTCTCTCTCTCCCCCCCCCTCTCTCGCTCTCCCTCCCTCCCTCTCTCTTCCCCCCTCTCTCTTTAACCCACCCCCTCTCTCTCCCCCCTGTCTCTCTCCCCTGTCTCTCTCCCTCTCTCCCCCACCCCCCCCCCTCTCTCTCTCCCATCCCTCCCACTTCTCTCTCCCCAACCTCTTCTCCCTCTCCCCAACCTCTCTCTCGCTCTCTCTCTCTCTCTCTCCCCACCATCTCTCTATCTCTCTCTCTCTCTCTCCCCCGCTCTCTCTCTCTCGACCTCTCTCTCTATACCCCTCCCTCCCTCTCTCCCCACGCTCTCTCTCTCTCCCCCCTCTCTCTCTTCCCCCACTCTCTCTCTCTCTCTCCTCCACCCCGTCTTTCTCTCTCTCTCTCTCTCTCCCTCCCCCTCTCTCTCTCTCCCCCCACTCTCGCTCTCCTCCCCCTCCCCTTCTCTCTCTCTCTCTCGCTCCCTCTCTCTCTCTCTCTCACTCACACACACACACACACCCTTTCTCCCCCGTCCTCCCTCTTTCCCCCCTGTCTCTCTCACACACATACTCCCTCCCCCCCCATTCTCTCTCTCTCGCACACATACTCCCTCCCTCCCCCCTTCTCTCTCTCTCTCTCCCCTCGCTCTGTCTCTCGACCTCTCTCTCTATACCCCTCTCTCCCTTGTGCTCTCTCTCTCTCCCCCCTCTCTCTCCCCCCCCTCTCTCTCCACCCCCTCTCTCTCTCCCTCTCTCTTCCTTCCCCCTCTCTCTCCCCAAATCCCCCCTTTGTCTCTCTCTCTCTCTCTCTCTCTCCCCGTCTCTTTCTCTCTCTCTCTCTCTCTCTCTTTCTCTCACACACACACTCCCTCTCTCTCTCTTACCACACAAACTCCCTCTCCCCCCCCCCCTCTCTCTCTCCCCCCGCTTTCTCTCATACACACACACACACACTCTCTCTCTCTCCCCCCTCTCTCTCCACCCCCTCTCTCTCCACCCCCTCTCTCTCTCCCTCTCTCTTCCTTCCCCCTCTCTCTCTCCCTCTCTCTTCCCTCCCTCTCTCTCCCCCCCCCTCTCTCTCTCTCCCCAATCCCCCCCTCTTTGTCTCTCCTCCTCTCTCTCCCTCCCCCTTCTCTCTCTCTGCCATCCCCCCCCCTCTCTTTCTCTCACACACACACTCCCTCTCTCTCTCACCACACACACTCCCTCTCCCCTGCCTCTCTCTCTCTCCCCCCCGCTTCTCTCATACACACACACACCTCCCTCGCCCCCCCCCCCTCTCTCTCTCTCTCTCCCCCCGCGCCCCCGCCCGCGCCCCCCCCGCAAAACGCTCTCTCTCCCCCACCCCCCCTCTCTCTCTCTCTCCCTCTCCCTTCCTCCCCCGCTCTCTCTCCCACCCCTCCTCCTTCTCTCTCTCTCTCTCTCTCTATGGCCATCTCTCTTTCTCTCCCTCATCATTATTGTTATCATTATCATTATTATATCATTTCACATGTACAATCCACATCATGTAGCAAAGAAAAACATCTTATGAATTAAAAAAAATAAAAAATCATCATATTATCTAAAAAAAACACAATCATTATATCATCAAAGAAGCAATAAACATATTATCAAATAAAATATATGAAAGAACCAAATACATACACATTGCACATGAAAAATATTTCAACGTTATATTATGTTACAACAATTATTTCATCTAATTAGCATAAGCACACCATGATATCACATAAAGAAACAAAAATTACTTTCATTTAAAAATATACAGAAAATACACCATAAAAAAAACACATAGACATTACAAGTAAAAATACATCTATACATAAATGTGAACATCATATCATTTAAATAAAAATGTATTTCAAATAAATAAAACAATAACCTGGAAAATTAGGTGTACGCCAAGAAAGATAAACCTGAAAGACTGAGATTAGATTTTCATTTTTCAATATAAGACTTAGATTCCCATCCATATTCAAGATTGAAGTAAATTATAAGTAAAATGTGCGCTCAGAATTGGAAAATAAAGAATATGAAGTGAAACGTACGCTAAGACTTTGAAAATAAAAATATATTTGAAACTAAAAACTATTAAGTGAAAATAAAAATATAATTGAAACTAAAAAAATAGTAAGTGAAACGTAAGCTCAGGCTTGGAAAATAAAAATATAATTGAAACCGTAGCAATAAAAATAAAAAAATTGGAGCTGTAGCAATAATAATAATAATAATGGAGCCACTATTTTTAAAAAATACAAAAGGGACAGCTAGATGAACAACAAACACAAAATACAGAGCGAGTATAATGATGGCTTAACTGCAGGAAAATAAATAGTGTACAATAACAAAACGAGATCAACAATAAATAGAAATAGATAATCATGGCCGCTTAACTGCACATTCCTGCACAAACGTGTAAATAGATAATCCTGGCCGCTTAACTGCAGAAACGTGTAAATAGATCATAATCATGGCTTAACTGCACAAACGATAACGAAGAGTGACTTCGGCATATGGTTTCCTAACATGTGACTTGGTTATTTTGAGATCAGGGCAAGGGCAAGATGATCGAAAGGCAAGAAAAGTAAAAGTAAAAATTAAGAGGAATTAATGGTAATGGGATTCCGTAGCCAGAACAGAAAAGAGCAGAGCAATTAAATGACATAGTATATATATAAGAGATTAATGCGGCGATTAGGGACTAATAATAGATTTAAAAACATTAATAGACGTAGTTGAGAGATGAACTCTAGAAGACTGATCCAATCAGAGGGGAAATCACGTCAAAACAGGGGAAGAAATCACTCCAATGACAGATTGATATGGTGAGTCATGGGCTTTTGACGAGGAGGAAGGACAAGAACATTGAACATTCAATTCTACTCTAAACTGAAGAACAAACAATAGACATACATGTGACGGCTGGCTGCTGCAACAAATACTCTCTGGTATATAAGAGATTAATGGGATTAGGGACTAATAACAGATTTAAATAAAAACATTAGGCCAGGCAGATACTCTGGCCTCCTAATGAATACAAGCAACACATACCTGTCACGGCTGGCTGGCTGCAACAAATACTCTCTGGCTCCCTCCTCCTCTCCATTGATGACATCGTCCATGCATCCCTTCTTTCTCGCTCGCTGATCTTCTTGATGACACAACGTGTCTTAATTTCATTCGTCCGTACAGCATCCTTAAAAAAAAAAGATCCACCAGATAAAACATTTCCAGTCACAGTTACACTACCAGATAAAAAACTTCCCGGAGAAACATTGACATTATACAGTTACAGAGAAAAGAAAACACTTCCAATAGACATTCAACAAAATTCTCTGCAAATACAAGAAGAGGATGAACTATTTGTTGAGAGGCACCCAAACCATATATATATACACCGGAGGATGAACTATTCGTTGAGAGGCACCCATATATATACATACACCGCACCACAACACCTAAAGCATGAAGAATCCCTTGAGAAAAGAAAAAGCTTGATATTCTTGACCGTTAAAAGGAGCGGCCACAACGTCTATAACAAAAACAAAACAAAAAAAGCGGAACGCACAGCTGTCACCACCGACCTTGGTCGTGTGTCCAGAACCACCTATGGCATGGCGAAGCGAAAGGTCACGTAAGTGTAAGGTTTACAAGAACAACAAGAAAGGGAAGTGGTGGTGGTGGGGAACCACTCATGGCATTGCAAAACAAACGCGGTCGTCCGATTTAGTTAAAAATATTAAAAGAAATGGCAGGATTTGGTTAAAAATATTAAAAGGGGCAGGCATGGGACATTGGATAAATTTAAATTATGTCCCAGCATGCATTCATTCATTTCCAGCAGGCATGGGACATTGGATAAATTTAATAATATATTTCTTTTTAAATTATGTCCCAGCATTCATTCATTTCCAGCAGGCTTCAGGAATCTACTCCTCCCTACATTCTACAAGCTTGAAGTTCCATTTCTGGATGCCCTCCATAACAGACAAGTACAAGTGATATTGGATCCACTGTTTCCAATTAGAGCGTTGTTTCTGCCATCAATTTCGATGATGCAGTAACTCTGAGACGACGAAGAGTTCGATTCATGCATGGCAGATCCCGAAGTGCCGGTGTCAGACGATGAAGAGTTCGATTCAGATTTCCTGGGTTTCGCAATTAGGTAATTTAAGTGTAATTAATATCTATGAAAGATTGGGTCAATTTGAATAAAAAGAATAATTAAATTACAAAGTTAATAATATCATTCATTTACGGTAATTACAATCGAACAAAATATTCTGTAGTTACAATCCCACGTGACGTGGGAGAGTGGACTAGAATGGACTCGGGTGGTGACTTTTCTTTTATTCCTAAATTATATTTATTTTTTAATAATATATATCTTATCTTATTTTATTTTAGTTTAAGTGGAATCACGATGAGAATGCATTGTTTCTTTTTTAAACAAATAGTCTCTTTTTTTGAAAAATTGTCAAGAATTGCAGATGATATAATAATTATGATAAATGTTTGTTAAAATAAAATTTGATTGAAAATTCAAATAGTTGTTTTGGAAATTTTTATTTTTAATATAAAGTAATACGTTAAGAAAATTAAAATTATTTTCACCAATTTGAAATTAGATTTGAATAAGAGTGTATAGAAATAATTTGAAATTAGATTTGAATAAGAGTGTATAGAAATAATTTGAAATTAGATTTTAATAAGAGTGTATAGAAATAATTTGAAATTACATTTTAATGGAGTTGTCTACTCACACAATATAATAGCTTTTAAAAAATTAGGTAGTTGGAGGGTTTGAATTGCATTTTTTATGGTGGAAATGAATTCAGCGCCATAAAAAACCCTTATAGCACCCAAAATACTAAAGTTTAACCACTGTAATCCATATTTTCAAAAATCTTTACCGCAATTTTCAAAAATCTTTGTCGTAATACAACCATTTTAATAAGAACGTATAGAAAACATTTGAAGTGAAACTGATTTTTTATATTTTCAACTTATTTAAAATCACATAAATCATTTCATCTCACTTTCTAAAATAAATAAACTCCATAATACATAACATAACATTTTAAACTTATTTATATATAAAAAATCATATTAGCTATTTACCTATAATAGGATCAAAATAGGATGATACTTTTCTACAAAATTTTAAACACAATTTATAATTTTGTGTATAACATTTTCTATAGAAAATTTTAAACTCAAGTTATAATTTTGGGTATAAGATTTTCTATCCCCTAAATTGTTTTTCCATAGGTTAATCAAAGTTTCATTTATGCTAACTATTTTTTAATATCAATTTAA